>OX465402.1:0-434887 GCA_950005105.1 Lycophotia porphyrea
AATAAAGTTAGTAACACATTAGAACTAGAGAGTAAAGTTAATAAATATATCGCTAATATTACAGATTCTTGTGAAGAGACATTGAACAAAATTAAAAACAACACCCAACTTACTATACCGTGGTGGTCCAAAGAGCTCGCTGAGCTGATGTCGGAGGTTAACACCCGAAGACGCCGCATCCGGTGCGCTGCACCAGTCCGGAGGCAAAAGGTCGTCGATGAGTACCTGCTAGCAAAAGCAAAATATGAGTCCCTAGCCAAAAAGGCGCAGACAGAGGGTTGGAAAGGATTCTGTCAAAAGCAGGATAGGGAAGGAATGTGGGAAGGGATATACAGGGTCATAGGACGAACCGCCAAAAGACAGGAGGACGTGCCGTTGGTGAAGGACGGAGTACCACTGAGTGCACAGCAATCGGCTTTGCTGCTGGCCGAGACCTTCTACCCCGAGGACCTTGAAGAGGGAGAAAATGCTGACCACCGTCGGACACGTGAAGCGGCCAGTCGTGTAAACGAGTGGGCGCATGATGAACAACATGACCCACCGTTTACACTTCAGGAGCTGAAAACCGCGGTGGAAAGCTTCAACCCGAAGAAAGCACCCGGGGCAGACGGTCTCACAGCCGATATCTGTGCACGGGCTATTTCCCAGGACCCAGGGACGTTCCTTGCACTGGCCAACAAGTGCCTCGAGCACGGACACTTCCCTGGGGCCTGGAAGGTAGCCACGGTGGTGGTCCTCCGAAAGCCCGGCAAAGAATCCTACACCACCCCCAAGTCATACAGGCCGATCGGCCTCCTACCAGTCCTAGGTAAAACGCTGGAAAAACTTCTGGTAGCCAGGCTAAAGTGGCACCTTATCCCGCGGTTTAGTACTCGCCAGTTTGGTTTTATGCCACAGAAAAGCACCGAGGACTCCCTCTACACCATGATACAACATATCAAAGAAAAGTTGAGTGCAAAGAAGCTGATCACTGTTGTATCACTGGACATAGAGGGAGCCTTCGATAGCGCATGGTGGCCGGCCATCAGGACCAGACTGGCTGAGGAAAAGTGCCCGGTGAACCTTAGGAGGCTGCTAGACAGCTACCTGACTGGTAGGAGTGTCCGAGTACGGTACGCGGGTGCCGAGTGTCGAAGGGACACGACGAAGGGGTGTGTGCAAGGGTCCATTGGCGGTCCGATCCTATGGAACCTGATCCTCGACCCCCTGCTGAAGGGGCTGGAGGCGCGTGGCGTCCACTGCCAGGCGTTCGCCGATGATGTTGTGATGATCTTCGACGGTGACACAGCGTTGGAAGTCCAGAGACATGCCAATGCCGCCCTCGAGTATGTTCGGTTGTGGGGCATCGGAAACAAGCTGAAGTTTGCACCGCAAAAAACTTGTGCAATGGTGATAACCAAGAAGCTGAAGTACGATGTCCCACTCCTGAGCATGGGCGGGGTAGACATTGGCATGTCTAAGGAAATAAAAATTCTGGGGCTCACCGTCGACCACCAGCTCACTTTCAACACCCACGTCGCAAACGTTTGCAGAAAAGCTGTGAACATCTACAAACAGCTGGCACGTGCGGCAAAAGTGAGCTGGGGCCTTCACCCGGAGATCATCCACACCATATACACGGCGGCAGTGGAGCCAGTCATTCTGTACGCGGCCAGTGCCTGGGCGCCGGCAGCCAAAAAGATCGGAGTGCAGAAAAGCCTCAACACGGTCCAGCGAGGATTCGCGCAGAAGCTCTGCAAATCCTACCGCACCGTTTCGCTGAACGCGTCCCTGGTGCTGGCTGGGATACTCCCTCTCGACCTTCGTATACAAGAAGCAGCCGCTCTGTATGAGGCAAAGAGAGGGGTGCCACAGCCGGCACTTGCGGGCAGGGAGGTGGAGCGGGTGGTGGCATTTGCAGAGACTCCGCACCCGGCAAAACATATGGCCATGGAGTTCGTATGCCTGGAAGACCGGACGCTTGTGGATACCCACAACGTCCAAGCAGTCAGGGTGTTCACGGACGGCAGCAAGATCGAGGGCAAGGTCGGAGCAGCGCTGTCGCTTTGGGACAGCAATGCCGAGATCAAGTCCTTCAAGCTTAGCTTGCCGTCGTACTGCACGGTCTACCAGGCGGAACTTCTGGCCATATGCGTAGCCACGCGCGAAATCCTCAAGCGCAAAGAGGGAACCTTCGGTATCTATAGTGACTCAAAGGCCGCACTACAAACAGTCACAAACCAAGGTTCCCTCCACGCCCTGGCCGTGGAGGCGAGAGCGAACGTGGCCGCAGCTTTATCCCAGAGCAAAGATGTGTCTTTGTTTTGGGTAAAGGCACATGCGGGGCTGGAAGGCAATGAGCGCGCGGACCACCTCGCCAAGGAAGCTGCACTCCGGTCCAGGAAGAGGCCGGACTATGACCGCTGCCCGGTTTCATTCGTCAAGCGGCAAATCCGTCTGGGGTCGCTCGACGAATGGAACCGGAGGTACCAGAACGGCGAGACAGCCTCCGTCACGAAGATGTTCTTCCCAGATGCGATCGACGCCCACAGAATCGTGCTGAAAATGAAACCAGCCGGAGTAATCACGCAGATCTTAACGGGTCACGGTGGGTTCTCCGAATATCTGCACCGCTTCAGGTGTAAGGAGAACCCAGCGTGTATCTGCGAGCCAGATCGGGTGGAGTCGATCGAACACATCTTGACAGAATGCCCAGTGTTTGAGATGGAAAGGTATGATGCCGAGCGTATGCTGGAGACAAAAATTAATCGAGATAACATAAACAAAATAATGTCACAAACAAAATTGAGGAAAATTTTAATAGAATATAGCTTAAAAGTGGCGACTAAAGTTATAAATCGTAATAAAGAAATTTAAAAAACCGTGCTTTTTCAAATATGACATTCTCTATCAGAAAAGATATTCGATATAAGCACAGAAATTTTATAGAATATTATTAGTCAATTAACAACATTAGTAAGAGTAAATTCAACGTTTAGAATCACAAACCAAAATTAATAGCATATTTTCAAAAATTGAATAACTAATTTAACAAAGTCGCAAACAAAATTAACAAAGTCAAATAAGGTCTCTGACTATGTCAGGGGGACACTAGTCAGGCAGGAGTGGGTTTTAGTCGGTTCGAGTCCGACACTACCTCGACTGTCTCACAACCCGTGAGACAGTCGAGGTGTCCGTGGGGATTTCCCACTCCTGCCAAAACAAAAAAAAAAAAAAAAAAAAAAAAAAAAAAAAAAAAAAACCTAACCTAACCTAACCTAACCTAACCTAACCTAACCTAACCTAACCTAACCTAACCTAACCTAACCTAACCTAACCTAACCTAACCTAACCTAACCTAACCTAACCTAACCTAACCTAACCTAACCTAACCTAACCTAACCTAACCTAACCTAACCGGTTGATATCTTCGCTTCCAGACGCGCGATTTTGACGCTGTTTTCAGCTCAAATTGACATAACTAGGCGTCCGCCTACGTATTGACCACCCCGCACTGACCTGCACCCCTGGATAAAATATTTACCACCTACCCCTAGTTTTTTAATACATTTTTAAAGTAAATCGTCTAAATTAATTGTTTTTCCAAATTTTCTTTGCAATCTAACACCAAATTATAGTTTCAATAGTACTCACCCTTCATCCCTGTGTCCCGGTCCGCGTTCCGTGAGCCGGCGTCCCAGTTGGAGGCTGATAACCTAAATTTTTTGGTTCAAAAACTGGTTTTTTGACCATAACTCCAGAATTTTCTTCGGCGCTCATCCCGTTTTATTTCACAGTTCGCTAGCCCGCGCGGAGACGCGTCTCTGGACGTATCGCACGTGCGTCTAGCTTAAATAAAACATAAATATTTTTTAAAAAAATTGTCATTTTCACGTAGTTTCTGCTAGTACCAAAATCCACGTAAGGGGATAAGAGAAATATAAAAACGTTGATATCTTCGCTTCCAGACGCGCGATTTTGACGCTGTTTTCAGCTCAAATTGACATAACTAGGCGTCCGCCTACGTATTGACCACCCCGCACTGACCTGCACCCCTGGATAAAATATTTACCACCTACCCCTAGTTTTTTAATACATTTTTAAAGTAAATCGTCTAAATTAATTGTTTTTCCAAATTTTCTTTGCAATCTAACACCAAATTATAGTTTCAATAGTACTCACCCTTCATCCCTGTGTCCCGGTCCGCGTTCCGTGAGCCGGCGTCCCAGTTGGAGGCTGATAACCTAAATTTTTTGGTTCAAAAACTGGTTTTTTGACCATAACTCCAGAATTTTCTTCGGCGCTCATCCCGTTTTATCTCACAGTTCGCTAGCCCGCGCGGAGACGCGTCTCTGGACGTATCGCACGTGCGTCTAGCTTAAATAAAATTTTGCCCACCCACCCGCCCTTTGGCTTATAGAAAGGGTAGAACTTAGGATTTCGGCCAAAAATTTTTATCCAGGTTTTGATTTTGAACGTTTGTGGGGACCGTAAAACCCCTTATTTTATCTATACATTTTATTTTATTGATAAGACGAGTCCTTTTTCTAGGATCAAAATTTTTCAGTAATAATTTAGTAACATTTTAATTCTATTTATAATTTATACATTAATAATTTTATCAAAATTTTCAATTCTATTATATTAATTACATTTTATATCTGTGATCCCCCCTTTACAGGGATCCAGATACTTATTCTAGTCCCCTCTGACACGTCCAAAATATGCTCGGGCTAAGGACCCCCCCAAAAGCCGAAGGCTGCTGAGGAGGGCTCGGGTTCGGGGGAGGAGGGCCCAGCGCCAGCTGGCCCCTCAGTAAGGCGCAGCATCGGGGAGTGGGAAGCGGAGAAACATAAATCGGGGCAACCCCAGAAAGGCAAAACACCACCCACAAGGGCACCCGTTCCCACCCCCCCAAACAAGACAGTTGGACCCACCTCCCCAAAACCCAACCCCAAAAGCACAATAACCCAACGGGCAAGGACCGGAACTTACGGTCTGCCGGGGAAGGTCTTGGAGAGCCCTCCTCGAGAACAGCCACCAATCAAGTACCTAAACAGGACCTCGGAAGCCAAGGCGTGTCTCTCCAAGGCCAAGATTAACTTAGAAAGCTCCAGGAATCTAAAAAAGGAGATCAAAGATGCGATCACAAAAGCTGTAGAGAGACTCTATCACCTTGTCAGGGAGGGAGAGATGGAGAGGGCCGAAACATCCGGAGAGGTAGTCGTACCCGAGAAGGCCCCCAGGGACCTGACACCGACCCCCAGCGCGCCGACGGAGCTCGTGATGCAGCTCGTGGAGAACCTCCAGCAGCACAAAAAGGCGCTGGAGGAATGCCAGCTGCACACGCGGGCTCTGTCGGAACAACTTACACAGGCACCTCGCTTTGTCGCAGGCCAGGGACCCTCGTTCGCTGAGATGGCCGCCGTCCCTAAGCAGCACATCCAAGCGCCTCTTCACTCGATGGTCGTGTCATCAGTTGATGACAAGGACACGGGTGAAGAGGTGATTGAGAAGCTAAGGACGGCGGTAGACGCCAGGAATGAAGGCATCAGGGTGGAGAGGCTGCGGAAGGCGAGGGACCAGAAGGTGGTGGTCGGTTTCAGGACCAGGGAAGAGCTGACTCGGGTGACAGAGAGAATAAAGAAGGCA
The DNA here is from genome assembly GCA_950005105.1 of Lycophotia porphyrea. Lineage (NCBI taxonomy): Eukaryota > Metazoa > Arthropoda > Insecta > Lepidoptera > Noctuidae > Lycophotia > Lycophotia porphyrea. The sequence goes on from OX465402.1 coordinate 5,632, forward strand.
GGAAACCTTATGGTGGAGGAAGTTAAAAATAAGGATCCCCTCATCATCATCATGGACGTTCTCTCTTGTCACTCAGATGTGGAGGTCATCGAGTCGCTTAAGCGGCAGAACACCCACCTGATTGGGGACCTACCTGCAGACGATGTGAGGATGGGAGTCAAGTACCGTCGCAAGACGAGGAACCCCCATATGTCTCACATCATCATGCAGGTGTCCCCTTCAGTCTGGCAGAGGTTGACGCACGCGGGTCGAGTGCACATTGACCTGCAACGGGTGCGTGTTCAGGACCAATCGCCACTGATCCAATGCACCCGTTGCCTGCGATACGGTCACGGCCGTAAATCGTGCACGGAGCCCGCAGACCTCTGCACGCACTGTGGTGACCCCCATCTGAGGGTCGACTGCCCCTCAAGGTTGGCTGCAGAAGCGCCTAAGTGCAAAAATTGCGCCTCCGCCAAGCTGAGTCACACGGAGCACAACGCCTTCGACAGCCAGTGTCCAACTCGTCTCAAGTGGGACGGATTGGCGCGGCTGTCGGTGGCGTATTGCTAAGGGCCAGCCAGCGGAAACAGGAAGTGACTCGTCCAGGGATTCCCGAACACACTCGAGAACCCGTAAGAATTACCAGGTAATCCAAGCGAATCTGCAAAGAAAGAACCTGGCAACCCAAGAACTCATGATCGTGGCTAGTGAGCGGAGGGTTGCGTTCGCATTGCTCCAGGAGCCGTATGTGGGTGGGGTTAAAAGGATGCGAGACTACCGAGGAGCGAGAGTCTACCAGTGCGCTGAACAAGGAGATGGAACTGTGAAGGCGGCAATAGTCGTCTTCGACCACGACCTAGACGTCACACAGTGTCCGAAACTCACCACCAACAACATCGTGGTGGTGAGGATCCGTACCAGCGCCTGGGAAATCGCAGTAGTCTCCTTCTACTTTGAACCAGACCAGCCCATACAGCCATACCTGGAGCAACTTTTGCAGATTCGCGAGGAAATAAGCCCCACGAGGATGATTATTGGCGGCGACGCCAACGCCAAGAGCACCTGGTGGGGTAGCCTGGTAACCGACAGCAAGGGTGAGGACATGTCGGGAACCCTGGAAGAAATGTGCCTGCAGGTACTCAACGTCGGCAACACTCCGACCTTTGACACCGTCAGAGGTAACACCCTGTACAGCAGCTTCGTTGATGTAACAGCCTGCTCAACGGAGCTGCTGGACTTGGTGGAGGACTGGCGGGTCGAGGAAGGTCTCACGAGCTCGGACCACAACGGTATAGTATTTAAAATTAGTCTTCAAAAATCAAAGGGAATTAATATAAACCGAACCACAAGAATCTACAACACCAGAAAAGCAAATTGGAGCCAGTTTCATTCAAAACTGGCCCAATTAAAAGCTGATTCAAATTTAAATTCAATAGAAATTAATAAAGTTAGTAACGTAGTAGAACTAGAAAGTAAAATTAATAAATATATAGCCAACATAACAGATTCTTGTGAAGAAACATTGGACAAAATTAAAAACAACACCCAACTTACTATACCGTGGTGGTCCAAAGAGCTCGCTGAGCTGATGTCGGAGGTGAACACCCGAAGACGCCGCATCCGGTGCGCTGCACCAGTCCGGAGGCAAAAGGTCGTCGATGAGTACCTGCAAGCAAAAGCAAAATATGAGTCCTTAGCCAAAAAGGCGCAGACAGAGGGTTGGAAAGGCTTCTGTCAAAAACAGGACAGGGAAGGAATGTGGGAAGGGATATACAGGGTCATAGGACGAACCGCCAAAAGACAGGAGGACGTGCCGTTGGTGAAGGACGGAGTACCACTGAGTGCACAGCAATCGGCTCTGCTGCTGGCCGAGACCTTCTACCCCGAGGACCTAGAAGAGGGAGAAAATGCTGACCACCGTCGGACACGTGAAGCGGCCAGTCGTGTAAACGAGTGGGCGCATGATGAACAACATGACCCACCGTTTACACTTCAGGAGCTGAAAACCGCGGTGGAAAGCTTCAACCCGAAGAAGGCACCCGGGGCAGACGGTCTCACAGCCGATATCTGTGCCCAGGCTGTATCCCGGGACCCAGGGACGTTCCTTGCACTGGCCAACAAGTGCCTCGAGCATGGACACTTCCCTGGGGCCTGGAAGGTAGCCACTGTGGTGGTCCTCCGAAAGCCCGGCAAGGATTCCTACACCACCCCTAAGTCATACAGGCCGATCGGCCTCCTACCAGTCCTAGGCAAACTCCTGGAGAAACTCCTAGTAGCAAGGCTAAAATGGCACCTAATCCCGCGGCTCAGTACTCGCCAGTTTGGCTTCATGCCACAGAAAAGCACCGAGGACTCCCTCTACACCATGATACAACATATCAAGGGGAAGCTAAGTGAAAAGAAGCTGATCACTGTTGTATCATTGGACATAGAGGGAGCCTTCGATAGCGCATGGTGGCCGGCCATCAGGACCAGACTGGCTGAGGAAAAGTGCCCGGTGAACCTAAGGAGGCTGCTAGACAGCTACTTGACTGGTAGGAGTGTCCGAGTTCGGTACGCGGGTGCCGAGTGTCGAAGGGACACGACGAAGGGGTGTGTGCAAGGGTCCATTGGCGGTCCGATCCTATGGAACCTGATTCTCGACCCCCTGCTGAAGGGGCTGGAGGCGCGCGGCGTCCACTGCCAAGCGTTCGCCGATGATGTTGTGATGATCTTCGACGGTGACACAGCATTGGAAGTTCAGGGACATGCCAATGCCGCCCTCGAGTATGTGCGGTTGTGGGGCATCGGAAACAAGCTGAAGTTTGCACCGCAAAAAACTTGTGCAATGGTGGTTACCAGGAAGCTGAAGTACGATGTCCCACTCCTGAGCATGGGCGGGGTAGACATTGGCATGTCTAGGGAAATAAAAATTCTGGGGCTCACCGTCGACCACCAGCTCACTTTCAACACCCATGTCGCAAACGTATGCAGAAAAGCTGTGAATATCTATAAACAGCTGGCGCGTGCGGCAAAAGTGAGCTGGGGCCTTCACCCGGAGATCATCCACACCATATACACGGCAGCAGTGGAGCCGGTCATTCTGTACGCGGCCAGTGCCTGGGCGCCGGCAGCTAAAAAGATCGGAGTGCAGAAAAGCCTCAACGCGGTCCAGCGAGGATTCGCGCAGAAGCTCTGCAAATCTTACCGCACCGTTTCGCTGAACGCGTCCCTGGTGCTGGCTGGGATACTCCCTCTCGACCTTCGAATACAAGAAGCAGCCGCTCTGTATGAGGCAAAGAGAGGGGTGCCACAGCTGGCACTTGCGGGCAGGGAAGTGGAGCGGGTGGTGGCATTTGCAGAGACTCCGCACCCGGCGAAACATACGGCCATGGAGTTCGTATGCCTGGAAGACCGGACGCTTGTGGATACCCACAACACGCAAGCAGTCAGGGTTTTCACGGACGGCAGCAAGATCGAGGGCAAGGTCGGAGCAGCGCTGTCGCTTTGGGACAGCAATGCCGAGATCAAGTCCTTCAAGCTTAGCTTGCCGTCGTACTGCACGGTCTACCAGGCGGAACTTCTGGCCATATGCGTAGCCACGCGCGAAATCCTCAAGCGCAAAGAGGGAACCTTCGGTATCTATAGTGACTCAAAGGCCGCACTACAAACAGTCACAAACCAAGGTTCCCTCCACGCCCTGGCCGTGGAGGCGAGAGCGAACGTGGCCGCAGCTTTATCCCAGAGCAAAGATGTGTCTTTGTTCTGGGTAAAGGCACATGCGGGGCTAGAGGGCAACGAGCGCGCGGACCACCTCGCCAAGGAAGCTGCACTCCGGTCCAGGAAGAGGCCGGACTATGACCGCTGCCCGGTTTCATTCGTCAAGCGGCAGATCCGTCTGGGGTCGCTCGACGAATGGAACCGGAGGTACCAGAACGGCGAAACAGCCTCCGTCACCAAGATGTTCTTCCCAGATGCGATCGACGCCCACAGAATCGTGCTGAAAATGAAACCAGCCGGAATAATCACGCAGATCTTAACGGGTCACGGTGGGTTCTCCGAATATCTGCACCGCTTCAGGTGTAAGGAGAACCCAGCGTGTATCTGCGAGCCGGATCGGGTGGAGTCGATCGAACACATCTTGACAGAATGCCCAGTGTTTGAGATGGAAAGGTATGATGCCGAGCGTATGCTGGAGACAAAAATTAATCGAGATAACATAAACAAAATAATGTCACAAACAAAATTGAGAAAAATTTTAATAGAATATAGCTTAAAAGTGGCGACTAAAGTTATAAATCGTAATAAAGAAATTTAAAAAACCGTGCTTTTTCAAATATGACATTCTCTATCAGAAAAGATATTCGATATAAGCACAGAAATTTTATAGAAAATTATTAGTCAATTAACAACATTAGTAAGAGTAAATTTAACGTTTAGAATCACAAACCAAAATTAATAGCATATTTTCAAAAATTGAATAACTAATTTAACAAAGTCGCAAACAAAATTAACAAAGTCAAATAAGGTCTCTGACTATGTCAGGGGGACACTAGTCAGGCAGGAGTGGGTTTTATAAAAAAAAAAAAAAAAAAACCTAACCTAACCTAACCTTTTTTTTTTTTTTTTTTTTTTTTTTTTTTTTTTTTTTTTTTTTTTTTTTTTTTTTTTTTTGACGCTGGGAAAAAATGCATTACGCATACCCTCCCGTCGGGGGACGGGAGGGGTATGTGGGACTCCCCGGGCGAACCCGGTATACCCACTAAAACGACCCAGCGCATTCCCGCTTCGTCAGAGTGGAGGGGGACTGGGAAACCGGCACAGCCTTTACTTCCAGTCCCCCGCCGACGATTGCAAGGCAAGACCCCTCACACCCTCACGGGTGTGGGGGGTCGGGAATGACCGACGGTGGTGACGGCTGCAATGCGGGCGGAGGCACCCCCGTGCCTGCCGCCCGCCCGTCACCATGAGGAGGGAGGGCACGACGCCTTCTCCCCCTTCTCCGTCTGCGGAGCGGCGCAGCGAGAGGGTCGTCCTCCCGCGCCCGCTCCGCCTCCTCCTTCTGCAAGAGTACGTCCTCGCAGAAGGAGGCTACTGCCGACCAGGCCTCCTCGCTCCCCAGCATGGCGTTAACCACGCCGGGAAGCGAGAGGTCCGGTCCGATCACCGCGGTGAGACCGCGGCGCAGCCCGGACCACGCCGGGCACACCTCGAGGGTGTGCTGCGCCGTGTCTTCCGCCGCGCCGCAGTCGTGGCACGCCGGGGTCTCCTCCCTCCCGATCCGGTGCAGGTGCGATCCGAAGCACCCATGCCCAGACAACACCTGGACCAGACGGAAAGAGAGGAAACCGTGAGACCGCTCGAGCCAGCCCTGCAGGACCGGACCGAGCGAATCCAACGTCCGGCGGCCAAAGGCGGCGCTGGCGAGGTCCTCCGTCCAATGGAGGACGATGGCGTCCTTCGCCTCTCGCCGCACCGCCTCCCGCTCTTCGCCCGTGGGGCGCTCCCCGAGCGCCTTTCGGCGCGCCGTCCACTCGTACACTCTGGCGAGCACCCAAGCCTCCAATTCCCATGGAGGGGTGCCCGCCAGAGCGCACGCCGCCGAAAAGCCCACTGAGCGGTAAGCCCTCGCCACCCGCTGTGCAATAGCCCGCTGGGGCCTGCGGATGGTGGTAGCGTTCTCCCTCCTATGGAGGGAGTCCGCCCAGATGGGAGCCCCATATAGGGCCATGCTCCGCAAAATGCCGGCATAGAGGCGCCGGCACTTCGCCTTGGGCCCCCCCAGGTTTGGGAGGAGCCATGAGAGGGCGTCCGCGGCCTTCAACAGGCGCGTCGACAGCCCGCTGAAATGCGGGCCGAAGCGCCACCTGTCGTCCAGCACCAGCCCCAGATATTTCATCCGGGGCTGGACCCCTATACGGACGCCCTCCACGACGATGTGGCCGTCGGGAGGGCAGCGCTGCCGGGGACCGCGAAAGAACACGGCCTCCGTTTTGTGCAGCGCCACCCTCAATCCCAGGCGGCGGATCCTCTCTGCCACCAAGGATCCGCCAGCCGAGGCCAAACAAGCCGCGTCGGCGAAGTTCCTCCCCCGGGCAGTAAGGAGAGTGTCATCCGCGTAGCAGATGACACTCGTGCCCGGGAGGAGGGCTCCCCGCAAGAGCCAGTCGAAGCCGATGTTCCACAAGGGAGGGCCTAGCACCGACCCCTGTGGAACACCGGACTCTGCGCCGTACCGCCTCACCGTGGCCAGCCTGTCTACGAGGAGGACCTCTCGGCCCAAAACCTAACCTAACCTAACCTAACCTAACCTAACCTAACCTAACCTAACCTTTTTTTTTTTTTTTTTTTTTTTTTTTTTTTTTTTTTTTTTTTGACGCTGGGAAAAAATGCATTACGCATACCCTCCCGTCGGGGGACGGGAGGGGTATGTGGGACTCCCCGGGCGAACCCGGTATACCCACTAAAACGACCCAGCGCATTCCCGCTTCGTCAGAGTGGAGGGGGACTGGGAAACCGGCACAGCCTTTACTTCCAGTCCCCCGCCGACGATTGCAAGGCAAGACCCCTCACACCCTCACGGGTGTGGGGGGTCGGGAATGACCGACGGTGGTGACGGCTGCAATGCGGGCGGAGGCACCCCCGTGCCTGCCGCCCGCCCGTCACCATGAGGAGGGAGGGCACGACGCCTTCTCCCCCTTCTCCGTCTGCGGAGCGGCGCAGCGAGAGGGTCGTCCTCCCTCGCCCGCTCCGCCTCCTCCTTCTGCAAGAGTACGTCCTCGCAGAAGGAGGCTACTGCCGACCAGGCCTCCTCGCTCCCCAGCATGGCGTTAACCACGCCGGGAAGCGAGAGGTCCGGTCCGACCACCGCGGTGAGACCGCGGCGCAGCTCGGACCACGCCGGGCACTCCTCGAGGGTGTGCTGCGCCGTGTCCTCCGCCGCGCCGCAGTCGTGGCACGCCGGGGTCTCCTCCCTCCCGATCCGGTGCAGGTGCGATCCGAAGCATCCATGCCCAGACAACACCTGCACCAGACGGAAAGAGAGGAAACCGTGGGACCGCTCGAGCCAGCCCTGCAGGACCGGACCGAGCGCATCCAACGTCCGGCGGCCAAAGGCGGCGCTGGCGAGGTCCTCCGTCCAATGGAGGACGATGGCGTCCTTCGCCTCTCGCCGCACCGCCTCCCGCTCTTCGCCCGTGGGGCGCTCCCCGAGCGCCTTTCGGCGCGCCGTCCACTCGTACACTCTGGCGAGCACCCAAGCCTCCAATTCCCATGGAGGGGTGCCCGCCAGAGCGCACGCCGCCGAAAAGCCCACTGAGCGGTAAGCCCTCGCCACCCGCTGTGCAATAGCCCGCTGGGGCCTGCGGATGGCGGTAGCGTTCTCCCTCCTATGGAGGGAGTCCGCCCAGATGGGTGCCCCATATAGGGCCATGCTCCGCAAAATGCCGGCATAGAGGCGCCGGCACTTCGCCTTGGGCCCCCCCAGGTTTGGGAGGAGCCATGAGAGGGCATCCGCGGCCTTCAACAGGCGCGTCGACAGCCCGCTGAAATGCGGGCCGAAGCGCCACCTGTCGTCCAGCACCAGCCCCAGATATTTCATCCGGGGCTGGACCCCTATACGGACGCCCTCCACGACGATGTGGCCGTCGGGAGGGCAGCGCTGCCGGGGACCGCGAAAGAACACGGCCTCCGTTTTGTGCAGCGCCACCCTCAATCCCAGGCGGCGGATCCTCTCCGCCACCAAGGATCCGCCAGCCGAGGCCAAACAGGCCGCGTCGGCGAAGTTTCTCCCCCGGGCAGTAAGGAGAGTGTCATCCGCGTAGCAGATGACACTCGTGCCCGGGAGGAGGGCTCCCCGCAAGAGCCAGTCGAAGCCGATGTTCCACAAGGGAGGGCCTAGCACCGACCCCTGCGGAACACCGGACTCTGCGCCGTACCGCCTCACCGTGGCCAGCCTGTCTACGAGGAGGACCTCTCGGCCCTCCAAGTAACTGGCCAGCAGGTCCCGCAAGTATTGGGGCACTCCGTGATATCGGAGTGCCTCCAATATCGTCGAGTGGGGGACGGAGTTGAAGGCGTTGGCAATGTCGAACGACACCGCCAGCACTCCGTCCCCCGCCTCCACCGCCTCCTTCACCTGGCCCTTGAGTAGGGCCAGCGCATCGATCGTCGAACGCCCACGACGGAAACCGAATTGGGCGTCCGACAGATCCGGCCCTACCCCCCTCAGGTGGCTTTCCAGTCTCCCGGCGACAATCCCCTCGAACATTTTACCGACCTCATCGAGTAAAACGATGGGCCGGTATGCCGAGGGTGAGTCCACCGGGCGACCCTCCTTTCGGAGGAGGCATAGCTGCCCCTCCTTCCACAGTTTCGGGAACCTCCCAGCCGTAAAACACAGGCTGAAGAGGTCCCGAAACCTGTCCTCCATTTCGGTGGCGGCGATCGCCACCACCCGCGCGGGGACGCCGTCCGGCCCGGGGGCGGTCCTCTTCGCGCGGAGGCTCAAAACCCCCGCGTAGAATTCCGCCGACGTGACCGGGGGCACCTCCGCCTCCGGTGGAGCCGCCCCTTGCGGGGGATCCATTGTTGGTGGGGCGAAGTCGGTCCTGCGCGGAAACAGGGACCGAACCACCCCATCCAACAATGCCGGCTCGAGGGTCTCCGACAGTGGGGGACCATAGGGGCGGAGCTGATTCCGCGCCGCCTTGTACGGTCTCCCATAGGGGTCCCTGTCGAGACCCTCCAGCATCTCGGCCCTCGCCGAGTCCTGCGCAGCGCCCATTGCAGACTTGAGGGCCACCGTAGCCTCTCGGTAAGAGGCGTACAGGCGGTCCTCCTCCGCCCGGACTCGGTTCTGGGCGCTGCGCCGCCGGCTCCGCGTGTAGGCCCTTCGGGCCGCCACGCAGGTGGCCCGGAGCCCCGCCAGCTCCTCCGTCCACCAGTACACGGCACGACGGGGAGGCGGACGGCGAGACCGAGGCATGCAGGAGTTGCACACCTCGGTCAAGGACCCCCGTAGCCGGACCGCTGCGGCGTCCACGTCCGGGGCCTCCTCGACAGGGGGAGGCGACAGCCAGTCCTGGAGGAAGGCAGCCTCCCTGGCTGCCTCCCGGTCCAGGCGGGTGAGCGCCCACCGCGGGAAGGGAGATTGCCCAGCGCGGGCCGTCCCCCCACCCCGCTGTGTGGAGATGTCGAACCGCACGTAACGGTGGTCCGACAAGGTCTCCACCAGCTCCACCCGCCAGTTCACAACGCGGGCGGCTAGCGCGGGGGTGGCGAACGAGACGTCCACCACCGACCCGCCCTGTTGCCGCACACACGTGTGGACCGCCCCCCTGTTGAGGAGGGACACACCGCACGAGGCCGACCAAAACTCGACGGCGCGTCCCCGGACGTTACAACCGGCGGCCGGGTTGCCCCAGGCCGCCGACTTGGCGTTGAGGTCGCCGAGCACCACGACCTGGTGTGGTGCCGCCCTCCCTACGACAGCAGTGAGGATCTCTAAGAAATCCTCAAAGTCCGAGAGAGGGCGGTTTGGGGAGAAATACACCCCCACTATCGCTATCTCTCCCCACGCGGCGGCCACGTATCCCGGTCCCCTCTCTAAGAGCGAGAGGGGAGGGGAGTCTGTGGAAGACCGCACCACCAACGCCACTAGGCCATCCCGGTCGCCCAGCCAACGGCCAGGGACCGAGTATGGTTCGGCGACCACCGCCAAGTCCACCAACCACTCAGCCATGGTCTGCATCAGCAGATCCTGGGCTGTCCTGCAGTGGTTGGCGTTCGCCTGAAGGATGCGATGTTCGACTCTGGGCATTAGTCGGACATCGCACCCTCCTCCGCTGCCGCCGCAGGAACGGCGGCGTTAGCGGCAACAGCTGGCGCAGGCCCGGTCGGCGCCTGCGCCTTGCCACGCTTAGGGGGGGGATTGCACCTCCTCCCCATCGTGACGTGGCCTGCCAGGCGGCCACTGGCGGCACACACCGCGCAGTGCGGCGTGGCGGCCTGGCAGGAGGAGGCTTTGTGGCCCTCCTTGCCGCAGCGGTAGCAAGTGTCCGACCGATCCACTTTGGACGGACACAGGGGCCGGGTGTGGCCGATGCCGAAGCACCGGAAACACCGCAAAGGCTGGTCCTCGAGTGCCCGAACCGCACCCGAGCTAAACCCGACTTGAAGCCGTCCTTTTGCAAGGACGGCTTTGGCAGCTGCGATTGGGCACTCGAGGCGGATTGTGCCCATTCCGCCGCGGCCGGGCCTTATGTCCCGGCCTTGGACCGCCGCTGCACCACAGCCCCCTACCGCTGCGACCGCCGCCACTACCTCCTCCTTGGTGACGGAGTCATCCAACTCCGTCACTTCGATGGCCGCCGACTTGACCGGCCGGGCCACCCTCGCCGAGTCCGCGATGACCTCTTGCAGCTTTGCTGCGAAGAGGTCCGCGTGGGCACTCCCCTCGGCCCCCGGGAACTCGAATATTCGAGCCCCGGCCTGGGTCCGTCGGCAGGACACACTGCCGATCCCCAGCTGAGCGGGATCGGCATTGCTACGCGCTCGCACCAGGATGGAGGCGTAGGTCTCCCCCCGCCCCGCAGCCTCCGCGGTGAGCGTCACCACGACGGCTGCGGTTTTAGGGGGGACTAACTTCCCCCTTCCCTTCCCCTTTCCCTTGCCAGTCGTCTGTGGCTGGCTGGCCAGGGTGGTTGCGGGGACGGCAGGGACGGCTGTCGGCGCCTTTTTGGCCTTGCCCTTCCCCCTACGGACCACTTCCGTCCACCCTGGCTGGTTGGACGGGGTGGTGGCTGGAAGAAGGGCGTCTTCCTCCTGGGACGAGGACGGCCCCGGCTCAGACCGCCTTACATCCGCCTGGGAGGACGACGGCTCCGGCTCAGACCGCCTCTTATCCGCCGCAAGCGGCGGTCGGAGGCGCTTCTCCGGCAGGAGCCGGTCCTCGATCCCTGCTAGGCAGGCTCTTGTGAAGGCCCTCTCCTCCAATATTACCTTGCGGATGACATCCTCAAGGTTGGAGGAGGGGCCTTCTGCCGCCGGGCTCGCCTTGGCCCGTTGTGGCTGGGCCGAGACAGGGCCCTCTGCCACAGGGCCTGCCTCGGCCTGCACTGGCCGGGCCGTGGCTTCAGCCAGCTTCTGATGAAGCTGGCTGACCTCCGACTGCAGGCGATCCACCCTCGCCTGCAGTTGCCGCGTCTCGTCGCTGGTCGTCCGCTGGACCAACTCAGCGACGACACCACGCAGGCTCGCGGCCCTGCACTTTAGGGCCTTTTGAAAGGTGCCCTTAAGGTTGGAGGACTTAGAGGCGACCTCCACGATCTCCTCCTCGTCCTCCTCCGCCATCCTCTGGAGCTCCTCCAGAGACTGGTCCGCGTATACAACGCGGGACGCACCGTACCCGGACTTTGCCCGGGCAGCCTGCGCCCGCTTCTCCTTAGCGGCCACCCGCTCCTCCAGCTCTTGCTGGAGTTGCGCCTTCCGGGCCAGGTCTAGCTGGCGCTGGGCGTCCGCAAGCCCAACGACGTGGGTGTCCGCAGCTGTCGTTGGCTTTTTTGCCTTCGACCGCCGCGCCGACCCCGACCCCGATGAGCCCTCGGACCCATCCTTTCGGAAGGCCCGCTTACGCGACTGCGCATCGGCCGCGTCCGACACACTGACGAATGTGTCGTCGGAGTCTGACGACTCGTCCGCCCTTCCGAAGAAGCTAACCGCAGACGGCGCGCGGCTAGCCTCTGACGCCGAAGCGTCGGAGTGGCCCTGAGAAGGGCCTTTTGGTTGGCCCTGAGAAGGGCCTTTGGGTTGGCCCTGAGAAGGGCCTTTTTTGAACCGCCCGGAGGCGTCCCGCGAAGGTTTAGGCATTGCCTAAAATAAAATAAAATAAAATCCCGCAAACTCGACAGCAACAAGGCAAATGAAATAGCTACGAGAGCACAGAGCACTTTGGCCAGTCCCAGTCTGCCACTCCGTTACGGTGGTCAGAACTGGGCTGTTTCCAGGGGACGCGACGTGGACGCAAGCTCTGTGGGGTGGTCCCCCAACCTAACCTAACCTAACCTAACCTAACCTAACCTAACCTAACCTAACCTAACCTAACCTAACCTAACCTAACCTAACCTAACCTAACCTAACCTAACCTAACCTAACCTAACCTAACCTAACCTAACCTAACCTAACCTAACCTAACCTAACCTAACCTAACCTAACCTAACCTAACCTAACCTAACCTAACCTAACCTAACCTAACCTAACCTAACCTAACCTAACCTAACCTAACCTAACCTAACCTAACCTAACCTAACCTAACCTAACCTAACCTAACCTAACCTAACCTAACCTAACCTAACCTAACCTAACCTAACCTAACCTAACCTAACCTAACCTAACCTAACCTAACCTAACCTAACCTAACCTAACCTAACCTAACCTAACCTAACCTAACCTAACCTAACCTAACCTAACCTAACCTAACCTAACCTAACCTAACCTAACCTAACCTAACCTAACCTAACCTAACCTAACCTAACCTAACCTAACCTAACCTAACCTAACCTTTTTTTTTTTTTTTTTTTTTTTTTTTTTTTTTTTTTTTTTTTTTTTTGACGCTGGGAAAAAATGCATTACGCATACCCTCCCGTCGGGGGACGGGAGGGGTATGTGGGACTCCCCGGGCGAACCCGGTATACCCACTAAAACGACCCAGCGCATTCCCGCTTCGTCAGAGTGGAGGGGGACTGGGAAACCGGCACAGCCTTTACTTCCAGTCCCCCGCCGACGATTGCAAGGCAAGACCCCTCACACCCTCACGGGTGTGGGGGGTCGGGAATGACCGACGGTGGTGACGGCTGCAATGCGGGTGGAGGCACCCCCGTGCCTGCCGCCCGCCCGTCACCATGAGGAGGGAGGGCACGACGCCTTCTCCCCCTTCTCCGTCTGCGGAGCGGCGCAGCGAGAGGGTCGTCCTCCCGCGCCCGCTCCGCCTCCTCCTTCTGCAAGAGTACGTCCTCGCAGAAGGAGGCTACTGCCGACCAGGCCTCCTCGCTCCCCAGCATGGCGTTAACCACGCCGGGAAGCGAGAGGTCCGGTCCGACCACCGCGGTGAGACGGCGGCGCAGCCCGGACCACGCCGGGCACACCTCGAGGGTGTGCTGCGCCGTGTCCTCCGCCGCGCCGCAGTCGTGGCACGCCGGGGTCTCCTCCCTCCCGATCCGGTGCAGGTGCGATCCGAAGCACCCATGCCCAGACAACACCTGGACCAGACGGAAAGAGAGGAAACCGTGAGACCGCTCGAGCCAGCCCTGCAGGACCGGACCGAGCGCATCCAACATCCGGCGGCCAAAGGCGGCGCTGGTGAGGTCCTCCGTCCAATGGAGGACGATGGCGTCCTTCGCCTCTCGCCGCACCGCCTCCCGCTCTTCGCCCGTGGGGCGCTCCCCGAGCGCCTTTCGGCGCTCCGTCCACTCGTACACTCTGGCGAGCACCCAAGCCTCCAATTCCCATGGAGGGGTGCCCGCCAGAGCGCACGCCGCCGAAAAGCCCACTGAGCGGTAAGCCCTCGCCACCCGCTGTGCAATAGCCCGCTGGGGCCTGCGGATGGCGGTAGCGTTCTCCCTCCTATGGAGGGAGTCCGCCCAGATGGGTGCCCCATATAGGGCCATGCTCCGCAAAATGCCGGCATAGAGGCGCCGGCACTTCGCCTTGGGCCCCCCTAGGTTTGGGAGGAGCCATGAGAGGGCGTCCGCGGCCTTCAACAGGCGCGTCGACAACCCGCTGAAATGCGGGCCGAAGCGCCACCTGTCGTCCAGCACCAGCCCCAGATATTTCATCCGGGGCTGGACCCCTATACGGACACCCTCCACGACGATGTGGCCGTCGGGAGGGCAGCGCTGCCGGGGACCGCGAAAGAACACGGCCTCCGTTTTGTGCAGCGCCACCCTCAATCCCAGGCGGCGGATCCTCTCTGCCACCAAGGATCCGCCAGCCGAGGCCAAACAAGCCGCGTCGGCGAAGTTCCTCCCCCGGGCAGTAAGGAGAGTGTCATCCGCGTAGCAGATGACACTCGTGCCCGGGAGGAGGGCTCCCCGCAAGAGCCAGTCGAAGCCGATGTTCCACAAGGGAGGGCCTAGCACCGACCCCTGCGGAACACCGGACTCTGCGCCGTACCGCCTCACTGTGGCCAACCTGTCTACGAGGAGGACCTCTCGGCCCTCCAAGTAACTGGCCAGCAGGTCCCGCAAGTATTGGGGCACTCCGTGATATCGGAGTGCCTCCAATATCGTCGAGTGGGGGACGGAGTTGAAGGCGTTGGCAATGTCGAATGACACCGCCAGCACCCCGTCCCCCGCCTCCACCGCCTCCTTTACCTGGCCCTTGAGTAGGGCCAGCGCATCGATCGTCGAACGCCCACGACGGAAACCGAATTGGGCGTCCGACAGATCCGGCCCTACCCCCCTCAGGTGGTTTTCAAGTCTCCCGGCGACAATCCCCTCGAACATTTTACCGACCTCATCGAGTAAAACGATGGGCCGGTATGCCGAGGGCGAGTCCACCGGGCGACCCTCCTTTCGGAGGAGGCATAGCTGCCCCTCCTTCCACAGTTTCGGGAACCTCCCAGCCGTAAAACACAGGCTGAAGAGGTCCCGAAACCTGTCCTCCATTTCGGTGGCGGCGATCGCCACCACCCGCGCGGGGACGCCGTCCGGCCCGGGGGCGGTCCTCTTCGCGCGGAGGCTCAAAACCCCCGCGTAGAATTCCGCCGACGTGACCGGGGGCACCCCCGCCTCCGGTGGAGCCGCCCCTTGCGGGGGATCCATTGTTGGTGGGGCGAAGTCGGTCCTGCCTGGAAATAGGGACCGAACCACCCCATCCAACAATGCCGGCTCGAGGGTCTCCGACAGTGGGGGACCATAGGGGCGGAGCTGATTCCGCGCCGCCTTGTACGGTCTCCCATAGGGGTCCCTGTCGAGACCCTCCAGCATCTCGGCCCTCGCCGAGTCCTGCGCAGCGCCCATTGCAGACTTGAGGGCCACCGTAGCCTCTCGGTAAGAGGCGTACAGGCGGTCCTCCTCCGCCCGGACTCGGTTCTGGGCGCTGCGCCGCCGGCTCCGCGTGTAGGCCCTTCGGGCCGCCACGCAGGTGGCCCGGAGCCCCGCCAGCTCCTCCGTCCACCAGTACACGGCACGACGGGGAGGCGGACGGCGAGACCGAGGCATGCAGGAGTTGCACACCTCGGTCAAGGACCCCCGTAGCCGGACCGCTGCGGCGTCCACGTCCGGGGCCTCCTCGACAGGGGGAGGCGACAGCCAGTCCTGGAGGAAGGCAGCCTCCCTGGCTGCCTCCCGGTCCAGGCGGGTGAGCGCCCACCGCGGGAAGGGAGATTGCCCAGCGCGGGCCGTCCCCCCTCCCCGCTGTGTGGAGATGTCGAACCGCACGTAACGGTGGTCCGACAAGGTCTCCACCAGCTCCACCCGCCAGTTCACAACGCGGGCGGCCAGCGCGGGGGTGGCGAACGAGACGTCCACCACCGACCCGCCCTGTTGCCGCACACACGTGTGGACCGCCCCCCTGTTGAGGAGGGACACACCGCACGAGGCCGACCAAAACTCGACGGCGCGTCCCCGGACGTTACAACCGGCGGCCGGGTTGCCCCAGGCCGCCGACTTGGCGTTGAGGTCGCCGAGCACCACGACCTGGCGTGGTGCCGCCCTCCCTACGACAGCAGTGAGGATCTCTAAGAAATCCTCAAAGTCCGAGAGAGGGCGGTTTGGGGAGAAATACACCCCCACTATCGCTATCTCTCCCCACGCGGCGGCCACGTATCCCGGTCCCCTCTCTAAGAGCGAGAGGGGAGGGGAGTCTGTGGAAGACCGCGCCACCAACGCCACTAGGCCATCCCGGTCGCCCAGCCAACGGCCAGGGACCGAGTATGGTTCGGCGACCACCGCCAAGTCCACCAACCACTCAGCCATGGTCTGCATCAGCAGATCCTGGGCTGTCCTGCAGTGGTTGGCGTTCGCCTGAAGGATGCGATGTTCGACTCTGGGCATTAGTCGGACATCGCACCCTCCTCCGCTGCCGCCGCAGGAACGGCGGCGTTAGCGGCAACAGCTGGCGCAGGCCCGGTCGGTGCCTGCGCTTTGCCACGCTTAGGGGGGGGATTGCACCTCCTCCCCATCGTGACGTGGCCTGCCAGGCGGCCACTGGCGGCACACACCGCGCAGTGCGGCGTCGCGGCCTGGCAGGAGGAGGCTTTGTGGCCCTCCTTGCCGCAGCGGTAGCAAGTGTCCGACCGATCCACTTTGGACGGACACAGGGGCCGGGTGTGGCCGATGCCGAAGCACCGGAAACACCTCAAAGGCTGGTCCTCGAGCGCCCTAACCGCACCCGAGCTAAAGCCGACTTGAAGCCGTCCTTTTGCAAGGACGGCTTTGGCAGCTGCGATTGGGCACTCGAGGCGGATTGAGCCCATTCCGCTGCGGCCGGGCCTTATCTCTCGGCTTTGGACCGCCGCTGCACCACAGCCCCCTACCGCTGCGACCGCCGCCACTACCTCCTCCTTGGTGACGGAGTCATCCAACTCCGTCACTTCGATGGCCGCCGACTTGACCGGCCGGGCCACCCTCGCCGAGTCCGCGATGACCTCTTGCAGCTTTGCTGCGAAGAGGTCCGCGTGGGCACTCCCCTCGGCCCCCGGGAACTCGAATATTCGAGCCCCGGCCTGGGTCCGCCGGCAGGACACACTGCCGATCCCCAGCTGAGCGGGATCGGCATTGCCACGCGCCCGCACCAGAATGGAGGCGTAGGTCTCCCCTCGCCCCGCAGCCTCCGCGGTGAGCGTCACCACGACGGCCGCGGTCTTAGGAGGGACCAACTTCCCCCTTCCCTTCCCCTTTCCCTTGCCGGTCGTCTGCGACTGGCTGGGAGCGGGGGTGGCGAGGACGGCAGGGACGGCCGCCGACGACTTTTTCCCCTTCCCTTTGCCCTTCTTCCCACGGCCCACCTTCGTCCACTCGTTGGACGGGGTGGTCGACGGAAGCAGGGCGTCTTCCGCCTGGGACGAGGACGGCCCCGGCTCAGACCGCCTTTCATCCGCCTGGGAGGAGGACGGCTCCGGCTCAGACCGCCCCTTATCCGCCGCAAGCGGCGGTCGGAGGCGCTTCTCCGGCAGGAGCCGGTCCTCAATTCCTGCTAAGCAGGCTCTTGTGAAGGCCCTCTCCTCCAATATTACCTTGCGGATGACATCCTCAAGGTTGGAGGAGGGGCCTCCTGCCGCCGGGCTCGCCTTGGCCCGTTGTGGCTGGGCCGAGACAGGGCCCTCTGCCACAGGGCTTGCCTTGGCCTGCTCTGGCCGGGCCGTGGCTTCAGCCAGCTTCTGATGAAGCTGGCTGACCTCCGACTGCAGGCGATCCACCCTCGCCTGCAGTTGCCGCGTCTCGTCGCTGGTCGTCCGCTGGACCAACTCAGCGACGACACCACGCAGGCTCGCGGCCCTGCACTTTAGGGCCTTTTGAAAAGTGCCCTTTAGGTTGGAGGACTTAGAGGCGACCTCCACGATCTCCTCCTCGTCCTCCTCCGCCATCCTCTGGAGCTCCTCCAGAGACTGGTCCGCGTACAGAACGCGGGACGCACCGTACCCGGACTTTGCCCGGGCAGCCTGCGCCCGCTTCTCATTAGCGGCCACCCGCTCCTCCAGCTCTTGCTGGAGTTGCGCCTTCCGGGCCAGGTCTAACTGGCGCTGGGCGTCCGAGAGCCCAACGACGTGTGTATCCGCAGCCGTCGCCGTCGGCTTTTTAGCCTTCGACAACGGCTTGGACCCCGAAGCCGAAGAACTCTCGGACCCACAGCTCAGAAAGACGCGCTTTCGCGTCCGAGAGCCACTCGCGTTCGACACACCAACGAGCGAGTCGCTGTCAGACGACTCTGCCCCGCCGTAGTAGCTAGCCGCAGACGGCGCGCGGCTAGCCTCTGACGTTGATGCGTCGGGGTGGCCCTGAGAAGGGCCTTTTGGTTGGCCCTGAGAAGGGCCTTTGGGTTGGCCCTGACAAGGGCCTTTTGGTTTAAAAAATCGCCCGCAGGCGTCCCGCGATTGCTTGGGCATACCGCAGATTCTCGTAGAACAACGCAATGGATAAAATAAGCTACGAGAGCACAGAGCACTTTAGCCAGTCCCAGTCTGCCACTCCGTTACGGTGGTCAGAACTGGGCTGTTTCCAGGGGACACGACAAGGACGTAAGCTCTGTGGGGTGGTCCCCCAACCTAACCTTTTTTTTTTTTTTTTTTTTTTTTTTTTTTTTTTTTTTGACGCTGGGAAAAAATGCATTACGCATACCCTCCCGTCGGGGGATGGGAGGGGTATGTGGGACTCCCCGGGCGGCCAAACACCACGGTATACCCACTAAAACGACCCAGCGCATTCCCGCTTCGTCATAGTGGAGGGGGACTGGGAAACCGGCACAGCCTTTACTTCCAGTCCCCCGCCGACGAACACACAAGGCGGACCCCCCTCTTGTCCTCACGGCACGGACGTGGAGGGGGGGGTTCGGGAATGACCGACGGAGGTGACGGGTGCAATGCGGGCGGAGGCACCCCCGCGCCTGTCGCCCGCCCGTCACCGTGAGGAGGGAGGGCAAACGCCCCTTCCCCCCCCCCCCGCCCGCAGAGCAGCGCAGCGAGAGTAAACTCCCGCTGGCGCTCCGCCTCCTCCTTCTACGAAATCGCAGAAGGAGGCAACCGCTGACCAGGCCTCTCGCCCCCCAGCACGGTGTTCACGCACGCACGCCGGGAAGTGTGAGGCCCAGTCGCCCGCAAGGTGACGGGTGCAATGCGGGCGGAGGCACCTCCGTGCCTGTCGCCCGCCCGTCACCGTGAGGAGGGAGGGCAAATGCCCCTTCCCCCCCTCTCCGCTAGCGGAGCGGCGCAACGAGAGGGACCTCCCGCGCGCGCTCCGCTGACCAGGCCTCCTCTCCACACTCCCCAGCATGGCCTCGACCACGCCGGGAAGCGGGAGGCCCAGTCCCCCGCGGCACTCCCCTGCTGTGCCCTCTGCTATGCCCGCTGCTCAGAAGGCACGCAGGGGAACGCACACCGCACATCGCATGAGTCATCACACGACGTGCGGTGCGCCCCTCCCCAGAAAGCGCCTGGTGGTTTTTTGTTGCGTCTATTTCTTATGGAATTAGACCAAGAACAGGGCGGCAACCACGTGAAGGTAACACACCAGACTTGCCTTGAGGATCTACACGACCGTAGCGCTCCCCCTCAAGACCCCGCCACCCTACCGCCTCTGAGGGAGGCAGTAAGGTAGACCTGCATCTATGCTACCAAGCAAAGCATGTGCAAAACTTGTCGTTGTGCAACCGCGAAAGCATAAATACAGATCCGCCCCAACCTAACCTAACCTAACCTAACCTAACCTTTTTTTTTTTTTTTTTTTTTTTTTTTTTTTTTTTTTTTTTTTTTGACGCTGGGAAAAAATGCATTACGCATGCCCTCCCGTCGGGGGATGGGAGGGGTATGTGGGACTCCCCGGGCGGCCAAACACCACGGTATACCCACTAAAACGACCCAGCGCATTCCCGCTTCGTCATAGTGGAGGGGGACTGGGAAACCGGCACAGCCTTTACTTCCAGTCCCCCGCCGACGAACACACAAGGCGGACCCCCCTCTTGTCCTCACGGCACGGACGTGGAGGGGGGGTTCGGGAATGACCGACGGAGGTGACGGGTGCAATGCGGGCGTAGGCACCCCCGCGCCTGTCGCCCGCCCGTCACCGTGAGGAGGGAGGGCAAACGCCCCTTCCCCCCCCCCGCCCGCAGAGCAGCGCAGCGAGAGTAAACTCCCGCTGGCGCTCCGCCTCCTCCTTCTGCGAAATCGCAGAAGGAGGCAACCGCTGACCAGGCCTCTTGCCCCCCAGCACGGTGTTCACGCACGCACGCCGGGAAGCGTGAGGCCCAGTCGCCCGCAAGGTGACGGGTGCAATGCGGGCGGAGGCACCTCCGTGCCTGTCGCCCGCCCGTCACCGTGAGGAGGGAGGGCAAATGCCCCTTCCCCCCCTCTCCGCTAGCGGAGCGGCGCAACGAGAGGGACCTCCCACGCGCGCTCCACTGACCAGGCCTCCTCTCCACACTCCCCAGCATGGCCTCGACCACGCCGGGAAGCGGGAGGCCCAGTCCCCCGCGGCACTCCCCTGCTGTGCCCTCTGCTATGCCCGCTGCTCAGAGGGCACGCAGGGGAACGCACACCGCACATCGCATGAGTCATCACACGACGTGCGGTGCGCCCCTCCCCAGAAAGCGCCTGGTGGTTTTTTGTTGCGTCTATTTCTTATGGAATTAGACCAAGAACAGGGCGGCAACCACGTGAAGGTAACACACCAGACTTGCCTTGAGGATCTACACGACCGTAGCGCTCCCCCTCAAGACCCCGCCACCCTACCGCCTCTGAGGGAGGCAGTAAGGTAGACCTGCATCTATGCTACCAAGCAAAGCATGTGCAAAGCTTGTCGTTGTGCAACCGCGAAAGCATAAATACAGATCCGCCCCAACCTAACCTAACCTAACCCAACCTAACCTTTTTTTTTTTTTTTTTTTTTTTTTTTTTTTTTTTTTTTTTTTTTTTTTTTTTTTTTTTTTTTTTTTTGACGCTGGGAAAAAATGCATTACGCATACCCTCCCGTCGGGGGATGGGAGGGGTATGTGGGACTCCCCGGGCGGCCAAACACCACGGTATACCCACTAAAACGACCCAGCGCATTCCCGCTTCGTCATAGTGGAGGGGGACTGGGAAACCGGCACAGCCTTTACTTCCAGTCCCCCGCCGACGAACACACAAGGCTGACCCCCCTCTTGTCCTCACGGCACGGACGTGGAGGGGGGGTTCGGGAATGACCGACGGAGGTGACGGGTGCAATGCGGGCGTAGACACCCCCGCGCCTTTCGCCCGCCCGTCACCGTCAGGAGGGAGGGCAAACGCCCCTTCCCCCCCCCCCCGCCCGCAGAGCAGCGCAGCGAGAGTAAACTCCCGCTGGCGCTCCGCCTCCTCCTTCTGCGAAATCGCAGAAGGAGGCAACCGCTGACCAGGCCTCCTCGCTCCCCAGCATGGTGTTCCGTGGCACGCACGCCGGGAAGCGGGAGGCCCAGTCGCCCGCGAGGTGACGGGTGCAATGCGAGCGAAGGCACCTCCGTGCCTGTCGCCCGCCCGTCACCGTGAGGGGGGAGGGCAAATGCCCCTTCCCCCCCTCTCCGCTAGCGGAGCGGCGCAACGGGAGGGACCTCCCGCGCGCGCTCCGCTGACCAGGCCTCCTCTCCACACTCCCCAGCATGGCCTAGACCACGCCGGGAAGCGGGAGGCCCAGTCCCCCGCGGCACTCCCCTGCTGTGCCCTCCGCTATGCCCGCTGCTCAGAGGGCACGCAGGGGAACGCACACCGCACATCGCATGAGTCATCACACGACGTGCGGTGCGCCCCTCCCCAGAAAGCGCCTGGTGGTTGTTTGTTGCGTCTATTTCTTATGGAATTAGACCAAGAACAGGGCGGCAACCACGTGAAGGTAACACACCAGACTTGCCTTGAGGATCTACACGACCGTAGCGCTCCCCCTCAAGACCCCGCCACCCTACCGCCTCTGAGGGAGGCAGTAAGGTAGACCTGCATCTATGCTACCAAGCAAAGCATGTGCAAAGCTTGTCGTTGTGCAACCGCGAAAGCATAAATACAGATCCGCCCCAACCCAACCTAACCTAACCTAACCTAACCTAACCTTTTTTTTTTTTTTTTTTTTTTTTTTTTTTTTTGACGCTGGGAAAAAATGCTTTACGCATACCCTCCCGTCGGGGGATGGGAGGGGTATGTGGGACTCCCCGGGCGGCCAAACACCACGGTATACCCACTAAAACGACCCAGCGCATTCCCGCTTCGTCATAGTGGAGGGGGACTGGGAAACCGGCACAGCCTTTACTTCCAGTCCCCCGCCGACGAACACACAAGGCGGACCCCCCTCTTGTCCTCACGGCACGGACGTGGAGGGGGGGTTCGGGAATGACCGACGGAGGTGACGGGTGCAATGCGGGCGTAGGCATCCCCGCGCCTGTCACCCGCCCGTCACCGTGAGGAGGGAGGGCAAACGCCCCTTCCCCCCCCCCCGCCCGCAGAGCAGCGCAGCGAGAGTAAACTCCCGCTGGCGCTCCGCCTCCTCCTTCTGCGAAATCGCAGAAGGAGGCAACCGCTGACCAGGCCTCCTCGCTCCCCAGCATGGTGTTCCGTGGCACGCACGCCGGGAAGCGGGAGGCCCAGTCGCCCGCGAGGTGACGGGTGCAATGCGAGCGAAGGCACCTCCGTGCCTGTCGCCCGCCCGTCGCCGTGAGGGGGGAGGGCAAACGCCCCTTCCCCCCCTCTCCGCTAGCGGAGCGGCGCAGCGGGAGGGTCCTCCCGCGCGCGCTCCGCTGACCAGGCCTCCTCTCCACACTCCCCAGCATGGCTTCGACCACGCCGGGAAGCGGGAGGCCCAGTCCCCCCGCGGCACTCCCCTGCTGTGCCCTCTGCTATGCCCGCTGCTCAGAGGGCACGCAGGGGAACGCACACCGCACATCGCATGAGTCATCACACGACGTGCGGTGCGCCCCTCCCCAGAAAGCGCCTGGTGGTTTTTTGTTGCGTCTATTTCTTATGGAATTAGACCAAGAACAGGGCGGCAACCACGTGAAGGTAACACACCAGACTTGCCTTGAGGATCTACACGACCGTAGCGCTCCCCCTCAAGACCCCGCCACCCTACCGCCTCTGAGGGAGGCAGTAAGGTAGACCTGCATCTATGCTACCAAGCAAAGCATGTGCAAAACTTGTCGTTGTGCAACCGCGAAAGCATAAATACAGATCCGCCCCAACCTAACCTAACCTAACCTAACCTAACCTAACCTAACCTAACCTAACCTAACCTAACCTAACCTTTTTTTTTTTTTTTTTTTTTTTTTTTTTTTTTTTTTTTTTTTGACGCTGGGAAAAAATGCATTACGCATACCCTCCCGTCGGGGGATGGGAGGGGTATGTGGGACTCCCCGGGCGGCCAAACACCACGGTATACCCACTAAAACGACCCAGCGCATTCCCGCTTCGTCATAGTGGAGGGGGACTGGGAAACCGGCACAGCCTTTACTTCCAGTCCCCCGCCGACGAACACACAAGGCGGACCCCCCTCTTGTCCTCACGGCACGGACGTGGAGGGGGGGTTCGGGAATGACCGACGGAGGTGACGGGTGCAATGCGGGCGTAGGCATCCCCGCGCCTGTCGCCCGCCCGTCACCGTGAGGAGGGAGGGCAAACGCCCCTTCCCCCCCCCCGCCCGCAGAGCAGCGCAGCGAGAGTAAACTCCCGCTGGCGCTCCGCCTCCTCCTTCTGCGAAATCGCAGAAGGAGGCAACCGCTGACCAGGCCTCTCGCCCCCCAGCACGGTGTTCACGCACGCACACCGGGAAGCGCGAGGCCCAGTCGCCCGCAAGGTGACGGGTGCAATGCGGGCGGAGGCACCTCCGTGCCTGTCGCCCGCCCGTCACCGTGAGGAGGGAGGGCAAATGCCCCTTCCCCCCCTCTCCGCTAGCGGAGCGGCGCAACGAGAGGGACCTCCCGCGCGCGCTCCGCTGACCAGGCCTCCTCTCCACACTCCCCAGCATGGCCTCGACCACGCCGGGAAGCGGGAGGCCCAGTCCCCCGCGGCACTCCCCTGCTGTGCCCTCTGCTATGCCCGCTGCTCAGAGGGCACGCAGGGGAACGCACACCGCACATCGCATGAGTCATCACACGACGTGCGGTGCGCCCCTCCCCAGAAAGCGCCTGGTGGTTTTTTGTTGCGTCTATTTCTTATGGAATTAGACCAAGAACAGGGCGGCAACCACGTGAAGGTAACACACCAGACTTGCCTTGAGGATCTACACGACCGTAGCGCTCCCCCTCAAGACCCCGCCACCCTACCGCCTCTGAGGGAGGCAGTAAGGTAGACCTGCATCTATGCTACCAAGCAAAGCATGTGCAAAGCTTGTCGTTGTGCAACCGCGAAAGCATAAATACAGATCCGCCCCAACCTAACCTAACCTAACCTTTTTTTTTTTTTTTTTTTTTTTTTTTTTTTTTTTGACGCTGGGAAAAAATGCATTACGCATACCCTCCCGTCGGGGGACGGGAGGGGTATGTGGGACTCCCCGGGCGAACCCGGTATACCCACTAAAACGACCCAGCGCATTCCCGCTTCGTCAGAGTGGAGGGGGACTGGGAAACCGGCACAGCCTTTACTTCCAGTCCCCCGCCGACGATTGCAAGGCAAGACCCCTCACACCCTCACGGGTGTGGGGGGTCGGGAATGACCGACGGTGGTGACGGCTGCAATGCGGGCGGAGGCACCCCCGTGCCGGCCGCCCGCCCGTCACCATGAGGAGGGAGGGCACGACGCCTTCTCCCCCTTCTCCGTCTGCGGAGCGGCGCAGCGAGAGGGTCGTCCTCCCGCGCCCGCTCCGCCTCCTCCTTCTGCAAGAGTACGTCCTCGCAGAAGGAGGCTACTGCCGACCAGGCCTCCTCGCTCCCCAGCATGGCGTTAACCACGCCGGGAAGCGAGAGGTCCGGTCCGACCACCGCGGTGAGACCGCGGCGCAGCTCGGACCACGCCGGGCACACCTCGAGGGTGTGCTGTGCCGTGTCCTCCGCCGCGCCGCAGTCGTGGCACGCCGGGGTTTCCTCCCTCCCGATCCGGTGCAGGTGCGATCCGAAGCAACCATGCCCAGACAACACCTGGACCAGACGGAAAGAGAGGAAACCGTGAGACCGCTCGAGCCAGCCCTGCAGGACCGGACCGAGCGCATCCAACGTCCGGCGGCCAAAGGCGGCGCTGGCGAGGTCCTCCGTCCAATGGAGGACGATGGCGTCCTTCGCCTCTCGCCGCACCGCCTCCCGCTCTTCGCCCATGGGGCGCTCCCCGAGCGCCTTTCGGCGCGCCGTCCACTCGTACACTCTGGCGAGCACCCAAGCCTCCAATTCCCATGGAGGGGTGCCCGCCAGAGCGCACGCCGCCGAAAAGCCCACTGAGCGGTAAGCCCTCGCCACCCGCTGTGCAATAGCCCGCTGGGGCTTGCGGATGGCGGTAGCATTCTCCCTCCTATGGAGGGAGTCCGCCCAGATGGGTGCCCCATATAGGGCCATGCTCCGCAAAATGCCGGCATAGAGGCGCCGGCACTTCGCTTTGGGCCCCCCCAGGTTTGGGAGGAGCCATGAGAGGGCGTCCGCGGCCTTCAACAGGCGCGTCGACAGCCCGCTGAAATGCGGGCCGAAGCGCCACCTGTCGTCCAGCACCAGCCCCAGATATTTCATCCGGGGCTGGACCCCTATACGGACGCCCTCCACGACGATGTGGCCGTCGGGAGGGCAGCGCTGCCGGGGACCGCGAAAGAACACGGCCTCCGTTTTGTGCAGCGCCACCCTCAATCCCAGGCGGCGGATCCTCTCTGCCACCAAGGATCCGCCAGCCGAGGCCAAACAAGCCGCGTCGGCGAAGTTCCTCCCCCGGGCAGTAAGGAGAGTGTCATCCGCGTAGCAGATGACACTCGTGCCCGGGAGGAGGGCTCCCCGCAAGAGCCAGTCGAAGCCGATGTTCCACAAGGGAGGGCCTAGCACCGACCCCTGTGGAACACCAGACTCTGCGCCGTACCGCCTCACCGTGGCCAGCCTGTCTACGAGGAGGACCTCTCGGCCCTCCAAGTAACTGGCCAGCAGTTCCCGCAAGTATTGGGGCACTCCGTGATATCGGAGTGCCTCCAATATCGTCGAGTGGGGGACGGAGTTGAAGGCGTTGGCAATGTCGAACGACACCGCCAGCACTCCGTCCCCCGCCTCCACCGCCTCCTTCACCTGGCCCTTGAGTAGGGCCAGCGCATCGATCGTCGAACGCCCACGACGGAAACCGAATTGGGCGTCCGACAGATCCGGCCCTACCCCCCTCAGGTGGCTTTCCAGTCTCCCGGCGACAATCCCCTCGAACATTTTACCGACCTCATCGAGTAAAACGATGGGCCGGTATGCCGAGGGTGAGTCCACCGGGCGACCCTCCTTTCGGAGGAGGCATAGCTGCCCCTCCTTCCACAGTTTCGGGAACCTCCCAGCCGTAAAACACAGGCTGAAGAGGTCCCGAAATCTGTCCTCCATTTCGGTGGCGGCGATCGCCACCACCCGCGCGGGGACGCCGTCCGGCCCGGGGGCGGTCTTCTTCGCGCGGAGGCTCAAAACCCCCGCGTAGAATTCCGCCGACGTGACCGGGGGCACCTCCGCCTCCGGTGGAGCCGCCCCTTGCGGGGGATCCATTGTTGGTGGGGCGAAGTTGGTCCTGCCCGGAAACAGGGACCGAACCACCCCATCCAACAATGCCGGCTCGAGGGTCTCCGACAGTGGGGGACCATAGGGGCGGAGCTGATTCCGCGCCGCCTTGTACGGTCTCCCATAGGGGTCCCTGTCGAGACCCTCCAGCATCTCGGCCCTCGCCGAGTCCTGCGCAGCGCCCATTGCAGACTTGAGGGCCGCCGTAGCCTCTCGGTAAGAGGCGTACAGGCGGTCCTCCTCCGCCCGGTCTCGGTTCTGGGCGCTGCGCCGCCGGCTCCGCGTGTAGGCCCTTCGGGCCGCCACGCAGGTGGCCCGGAGCCCCGCCAGCTCCTCCGTCCACCAGTATACGGCACGACGGGGAGGCGGACGGCGAGACCGAGGCATGCAGGAGTTGCACACCTCGGTCAAGGACCCTCGTAGCCGGACCGCTGCGGCGTCCACGTCCGGGGCCTCCCCGACAGGGGGAGGCGACAGCCAGTCCTGGAGGAAGGCAGCCTCCCTGGCTGCCTCCCGGTCCAGGCGGGTGAGCGCCCACCGCGGGAAGGGAGATTGCCCAGCGCGGGCCGTCCCCCCTCCCCGCTGTGTGGAGATGTCGAACCGCACGTAACGGTGGTCCGACAAGGTCTCCACCAGCTCCACCCGCCAGTTCACAACGCGGGCGGCTAGCGCGGGGGTGGCGAACGAGACGTCCACCACCGACCCGCCCTGTTGCCGCACACACGTGTGGACCGCCCCCCTGTTGAGGAGGGACACACCACACGAGGCCGTCCAAAACTCGACGGCGCGTCCCCGGACGTTACAACCGGCGGCCGGGTTGCCCCAGGCCGCCGACTTGGCGTTGAGGTCGCCGAGCACCACGACCTGGCGTGGTGCCGCCCTCCCTACGACAGCAGTGAGGATCTCTAAGAAGTCCTCAAAGTCCGAGAGAGGGCGGTTTGGGGAGAAATACACCCCCACTATCGCTATCTCTCCCCACGCGGCGGCCACGTATCCCGGTCCCCTCTCTAAGAGCGAGAGGGGAGGGGAGTCTGTGGAAGACCGCGCCACCAACGCCACTAGGCCATCCCGGTCGCCCAGCCAACGGCCAGGGACCGAGTATGGTTCGGCGACCACCGCCAAGTCCACCAACCACTCAGCCATGGTCTGCATCAGCAGATCCTGGGCTGTCCTGCAGTGGTTGGCGTTCGCCTGAAGGATGCGATGTTCGACTCTGGGCATTAGTCGGACATCGCACCCTCCTCCGCTGCCGCCGCAGGAACGGCGGCGTTAGCGGCAACAGCTGGCGCAGGCCCGGTCGGCGCCTGCGCTTTGCCACGCTTAGGGGGGGGATTGCACCTCCTCCCCATCGTGACGTGGCCTGCCAGGCGGCCACTGGCGGCACACACCGCGCAGTGCGGCGTGGCGGCCTGGCAGGAGGAGGCTTTGTGGCCCTCCTTGCCGCAGCGGTAGCAAGTGTCCGACCGATCCACTTTGGACGGACACAGGGGCCGGGTGTGGCCGATGCCGAAGCACCGGAAACACCGCAAAGGCTGGTCCTCGAGCGCCCGAACCGCACCCGAGCTAAACCCGACTTGAAGCCGTCCTTTTGCAAGGACGGCTTTGGCAGCTGCGATTGGGCACTCGAGGCGGATTGTGCCCATTCCGCCGCGGCCGGGCCTTATGTCCCGGCCTTGGACCGCCGCTGCACCACAGCCCCCTACCGCTGCGACCGCCGCCACTACCTCCTCCTTGGTGACGGAGTCATCCAACTCCGTCACTTCGATGGCCGCCGACTTGACCGGCCGGGCCACCCTCGCCGAGTCCGCGATGACCTCTTGCAGCTTTGCTGCGAAGAGGTCCGCGTGGGCACTCCCCTCGGCCCCCGGGAACTCGAATATTCGAGCCCCGGCCTGGGTCCGCCGGCAGGACACACTGCCGATCCCCAGCTGAGCGGGATCGGCATTGCTACGCGCCCGCACCAGGATGGAGGCGTAGGTCTCCCCCCGCCCCGCAGCCTCCGCGGTGAGCGTCACCACGACGGCTGCGGTTTTAGGGGGGACTAACTTCCCCCTTCCCTTTTCTTTCCCCTTCCCCTTTCCCCTGCCAGTCGTCTGTGGCTGGCTGGCCAGGGTGGTTGCGGGGACGGCAGGGACGGCTGTCGGCGCCTTTTTGGCCTTGCCCTTCCCCCTACGGACCACTTCCGTCCACCCTGGCTGGTTGGACGGGGTGGTGGCTGGAAGAAGGGCGTCTTCCTCCTGGGACGAGGACGGCCCCGGCTCAGACCGCCTTACATCCGCCTGGGAGGACGACGGCTCCGGCTCAGACCGCCTCTCATCCGCCGCAAGCGGCGGTCGGAGGCGCTTCTCCGGCAGGAGCCGGTCCTCGATCCCTGCTAGGCAGGCTCTTGTGAAGGCCCTCTCCTCCAATATTACCTTGCGGATGACATCCTCAAGGTTGGAGGAGGGGCCTTCTGCCGCCGGGCTCGCCTTGGCCCGTTGTGGCTGGGCCGAGACAGGGCCCTCTGCCACAGGGCCTGCCTCGGCCTGCACTGGCCGGGCCGTGGCTTCAGCCAGCTTCTGATGAAGCTGGCTGACCTCCGACTGCAGGCGATCCACCCTCGCCTGCAGTTGCCGCGTCTCGTCGCTGGTCGTCCGCTGGACCAACTCAGCGACAACACCACGCAGGCTCGCGGCCCTGCACTTTAGGGCCTTTTGAATGGTGCCCTTTAGGTTGGAGGACTTAGAGGCGACCTCCACGATCTCCTCCTCGTCCTCCTCCGCCATCCTCTGGAGCTCCTCCAGAGACTGGTCCGCGTACACAACGCGGGACGCACCGTACCCGGACTTTGCCCGGGCAGCCTGCGCCCGCTTCTCCTTAGCGGCCACCCGCTCCTCCAGCTCTTGCTGGAGCTGCGCCCGTCTAGCCAGGTCTAGCTGGCGCTGGGCGTCCGCAAGCCCAATGACGTGGGTGTCCGCAGCTGTCGTTGGCTTTTTTGCCTTCGACCGCCGCGCCGACCCCGACCCCGATGAGCCCTCGGACCCATCCTTTCGGAAGGCCCGCTTACGCGACTGCGCATCGGCCGCGTCCGACACACTGACGAATGTGTCGTCGGAGTCTGACGACTCGTCCGCCCTTCCGAAGAAGCTAACCGCAGACGGCGCGCGGCTAGCCTCTGACGCCGAAGCGTCGGAGTGGCCCTGAGAAGGGCCTTTTGGTTGGCCCTGAGAAGGGCCTTTGGGTTGGCCCTGAGAAGGGCCTTTTTTGAACCGCCCGGAGGCGTCCCGCGGAGGTTTAGGCATTGCCTAAAATAAAATAAAATCCCGCAAACTCGACAGCAACAAGGCAAATAAAATAGCTACGAGAGCACAGAGCACTTTGGCCAGTCCCAGTCTGCCACTCCGTTACGGTGGTCAGAACTGGGCTGTTTCCAGGGGACGCGACGTGGACGCAAGCTCTGTGGGGTGGTCCCCCAAACCTAACCTAACCTAACCTAACCTAACCTAACCTAACCTAACCGGTTGATATCTTCGCTTCCAGACGCGCGATTTTGACGCTGTTTTCAGCTCAAATTGACATAACTAGGCGTCCGCCTACGTATTGACCACCCTGCACTCACCTGCACCCCTGGATAAAAAATTTACGACCTACCCCTAGTTTTTTAATACATTTTTAAAGTAAATCGTCTAAATTAATTGTTTTTCCAAATTTTCTTTGCAATCTTACATCAAATTATAGTTTCAATAGTACTCACCCTTCATCCCTGTGTCCCGGTCCGCGTTCCGTGAGCCGGTGTCCCAGTTGGAGGCTGATAACCTAAATTTTTTGGTTCAAAAACTGGTTTTTTGACCATAATTCCAGAATTTTCTTCGGCACTCATCCCGTTTTATTTCGCAGATCGCTAGCCCGCGCGGAGACGCGTCTCTGGACGTATCGCACGTGCGTCTAGCTCAAATAAAACATAAATATTTTTTCAAAATTGTCATTTTCAAGTAGTTTCTGCTAGTACCAAAATCCACGTAAGGGGATAAGAGAAATATAAAAACGTTGATATCTTCGCTTCCAGACGCGCGATTTTGACGCTGTTTTCAGCTCAAATTGACATAACTAGGCGTCCGCCTACGTATTGACCACCCTGCACTCACCTGCACCCCTGGATAAAAAATTTACGACCTACCCCTAGTTTTTTAATACATTTTTAAAGTAAATCGTCTAAATTAATTGTTTTTCCAAATTTTCTTTGCAATCTTACATCAAATTATAGTTTCAATAGTACTCACCCTTCATCCCTGTGTCCCGGTCCGCGTTCCGTGAGCCGGTGTCCCAGTTGGAGGCTGATAACCTAAATTTTTTGGTTCAAAAACTGGTTTTTTGACCATAATTCCAGAATTTTCTTCGGCACTCATCCCGTTTTATTTCGCAGATCGCTAGCCCGCGCGGAGACGCGTCTCTGGACGTATCGCACGTGCGTCTAGCTCAAATAAAACATAAATATTTTTTCAAAATTGTCATTTTCAAGTAGTTTCTGCTAGTACCAAAATCCACGTAAGGGGATAAGAGAAATATAAAAACGTTGATATCTTCGCTTCCAGACGCGCGATTTTGACGCTGTTTTCAGCTCAAATTGACATAACTAGGCGTCCGCCTACGTATTGACCACCCTGCACTCACCTGCACCCCTGGATAAAAAATTTACGACCTACCCCTAGTTTTTTAATACATTTTTAAAGTAAATCGTCTAAATTAATTGTTTTTCCAAATTTTCTTTGCAATCTTACATCAAATTATAGTTTCAATAGTACTCACCCTTCATCCCTGTGTCCCGGTCCGCGTTCCGTGAGCCGGTGTCCCAGTTGGAGGCTGATAACCTAAATTTTTTGGTTCAAAAACTGGTTTTTTGACCATAATTCCAGAATTTTCTTCGGCACTCATCCCGTTTTATTTCGCAGATCGCTAGCCCGCGCGGAGACGCGTCTCTGGACGTATCGCACGTGCGTCTAGCTCAAATAAAACATAAATATTTTTTCAAAATTGTCATTTTCAAGTAGTTTCTGCTAGTACCAAAATCCACGTAAGGGGATAAGAGAAATATAAAAACGTTGATATCTTCGCTTCCAGACGCGCGATTTTGACGCTGTTTTCAGCTCAAATTGACATAACTAGGCGTCCGCCTACGTATTGACCACCCTGCACTCACCTGCACCCCTGGATAAAAAATTTACGACCTACCCCTAGTTTTTTAATACATTTTTAAAGTAAATCGTCTAAATTAATTGTTTTTCCAAATTTTCTTTGCAATCTTACATCAAATTATAGTTTCAATAGTACTCACCCTTCATCCCTGTGTCCCGGTCCGCGTTCCGTGAGCCGGTGTCCCAGTTGGAGGCTGATAACCTAAATTTTTTGGTTCAAAAACTGGTTTTTTGACCATAATTCCAGAATTTTCTTCGGCACTCATCCCGTTTTATTTCGCAGATCGCTAGCCCGCGCGGAGACGCGTCTCTGGACGTATCGCACGTGCGTCTAGCTCAAATAAAACATAAATATTTTTTCAAAATTGTCATTTTCAAGTAGTTTCTGCTAGTACCAAAATCCACGTAAGGGGATAAGAGAAATATAAAAACGTTGATATCTTCGCTTCCAGACGCGCGATTTTGACGCTGTTTTCAGCTCAAATTGACATAACTAGGCGTCCGCCTACGTATTGACCACCCTGCACTCACCTGCACCCCTGGATAAAAAATTTACGACCTACCCCTAGTTTTTTAATACATTTTTAAAGTAAATCGTCTAAATTAATTGTTTTTCCAAATTTTCTTTGCAATCTTACATCAAATTATAGTTTCAATAGTACTCACCCTTCATCCCTGTGTCCCGGTCCGCGTTCCGTGAGCCGGTGTCCCAGTTGGAGGCTGATAACCTAAATTTTTTGGTTCAAAAACTGGTTTTTTGACCATAATTCCAGAATTTTCTTCGGCACTCATCCCGTTTTATTTCGCAGATCGCTAGCCCGCGCGGAGACGCGTCTCTGGACGTATCGCACGTGCGTCTAGCTCAAATAAAACATAAATATTTTTTCAAAATTGTCATTTTCAAGTAGTTTCTGCTAGTACCAAAATCCACGTAAGGGGATAAGAGAAATATAAAAACGTTGATATCTTCGCTTCCAGACGCGCGATTTTGACGCTGTTTTCAGCTCAAATTGACATAACTAGGCGTCCGCCTACGTATTGACCACCCTGCACTCACCTGCACCCCTGGATAAAAAATTTACGACCTACCCCTAGTTTTTTAATACATTTTTAAAGTAAATCGTCTAAATTAATTGTTTTTCCAAATTTTCTTTGCAATCTTACATCAAATTATAGTTTCAATAGTACTCACCCTTCATCCCTGTGTCCCGGTCCGCGTTCCGTGAGCCGGTGTCCCAGTTGGAGGCTGATAACCTAAATTTTTTGGTTCAAAAACTGGTTTTTTGACCATAATTCCAGAATTTTCTTCGGCACTCATCCCGTTTTATTTCGCAGATCGCTAGCCCGCGCGGAGACGCGTCTCTGGACGTATCGCACGTGCGTCTAGCTCAAATAAAACATAAATATTTTTTCAAAATTGTCATTTTCAAGTAGTTTCTGCTAGTACCAAAATCCACGTAAGGGGATAAGAGAAATATAAAAACGTTGATATCTTCGCTTCCAGACGCGCGATTTTGACGCTGTTTTCAGCTCAAATTGACATAACTAGGCGTCCGCCTACGTATTGACCACCCTGCACTCACCTGCACCCCTGGATAAAAAATTTACGACCTACCCCTAGTTTTTTAATACATTTTTAAAGTAAATCGTCTAAATTAATTGTTTTTCCAAATTTTCTTTGCAATCTTACATCAAATTATAGTTTCAATAGTACTCACCCTTCATCCCTGTGTCCCGGTCCGCGTTCCGTGAGCCGGTGTCCCAGTTGGAGGCTGATAACCTAAATTTTTTGGTTCAAAAACTGGTTTTTTGACCATAATTCCAGAATTTTCTTCGGCACTCATCCCGTTTTATTTCGCAGATCGCTAGCCCGCGCGGAGACGCGTCTCTGGACGTATCGCACGTGCGTCTAGCTCAAATAAAACATAAATATTTTTTCAAAATTGTCATTTTCAAGTAGTTTCT
This sequence comes from Lycophotia porphyrea, assembly GCA_950005105.1. NCBI lineage: Eukaryota > Metazoa > Arthropoda > Insecta > Lepidoptera > Noctuidae > Lycophotia > Lycophotia porphyrea. The sequence goes on from OX465402.1 coordinate 39,081, forward strand.
GCTAGTACCAAAATCCACGTAAGGGGATAAGAGAAATATAAAAACGTTGATATCTTCGCTTCCAGACGCGCGATTTTGACGCTGTTTTCAGCTCAAATTGACATAACTAGGCGTCCGCCTACGTATTGACCACCCTGCACTCACCTGCACCCCTGGATAAAAAATTTACGACCTACCCCTAGTTTTTTAATACATTTTTAAAGTAAATCGTCTAAATTAATTGTTTTTCCAAATTTTCTTTGCAATCTTACATCAAATTATAGTTTCAATAGTACTCACCCTTCATCCCTGTGTCCCGGTCCGCGTTCCGTGAGCCGGTGTCCCAGTTGGAGGCTGATAACCTAAATTTTTTGGTTCAAAAACTGGTTTTTTGACCATAATTCCAGAATTTTCTTCGGCACTCATCCCGTTTTATTTCGCAGATCGCTAGCCCGCGCGGAGACGCGTCTCTGGACGTATCGCACGTGCGTCTAGCTCAAATAAAACATAAATATTTTTTCAAAATTGTCATTTTCAAGTAGTTTCTGCTAGTACCAAAATCCACGTAAGGGGATAAGAGAAATATAAAAACGTTGATATCTTCGCTTCCAGACGCGCGATTTTGACGCTGTTTTCAGCTCAAATTGACATAACTAGGCGTCCGCCTACGTATTGACCACCCTGCACTCACCTGCACCCCTGGATAAAAAATTTACGACCTACCCCTAGTTTTTTAATACATTTTTAAAGTAAATCGTCTAAATTAATTGTTTTTCCAAATTTTCTTTGCAATCTTACATCAAATTATAGTTTCAATAGTACTCACCCTTCATCCCTGTGTCCCGGTCCGCGTTCCGTGAGCCGGTGTCCCAGTTGGAGGCTGATAACCTAAATTTTTTGGTTCAAAAACTGGTTTTTTGACCATAATTCCAGAATTTTCTTCGGCACTCATCCCGTTTTATTTCGCAGATCGCTAGCCCGCGCGGAGACGCGTCTCTGGACGTATCGCACGTGCGTCTAGCTCAAATAAAACATAAATATTTTTTCAAAATTGTCATTTTCAAGTAGTTTCTGCTAGTACCAAAATCCACGTAAGGGGATAAGAGAAATATAAAAACGTTGATATCTTCGCTTCCAGACGCGCGATTTTGACGCTGTTTTCAGCTCAAATTGACATAACTAGGCGTCCGCCTACGTATTGACCACCCTGCACTCACCTGCACCCCTGGATAAAAAATTTACGACCTACCCCTAGTTTTTTAATACATTTTTAAAGTAAATCGTCTAAATTAATTGTTTTTCCAAATTTTCTTTGCAATCTTACATCAAATTATAGTTTCAATAGTACTCACCCTTCATCCCTGTGTCCCGGTCCGCGTTCCGTGAGCCGGTGTCCCAGTTGGAGGCTGATAACCTAAATTTTTTGGTTCAAAAACTGGTTTTTTGACCATAATTCCAGAATTTTCTTCGGCACTCATCCCGTTTTATTTCGCAGATCGCTAGCCCGCGCGGAGACGCGTCTCTGGACGTATCGCACGTGCGTCTAGCTCAAATAAAACATAAATATTTTTTCAAAATTGTCATTTTCAAGTAGTTTCTGCTAGTACCAAAATCCACGTAAGGGGATAAGAGAAATATAAAAACGTTGATATCTTCGCTTCCAGACGCGCGATTTTGACGCTGTTTTCAGCTCAAATTGACATAACTAGGCGTCCGCCTACGTATTGACCACCCTGCACTCACCTGCACCCCTGGATAAAAAATTTACGACCTACCCCTAGTTTTTTAATACATTTTTAAAGTAAATCGTCTAAATTAATTGTTTTTCCAAATTTTCTTTGCAATCTTACATCAAATTATAGTTTCAATAGTACTCACCCTTCATCCCTGTGTCCCGGTCCGCGTTCCGTGAGCCGGTGTCCCAGTTGGAGGCTGATAACCTAAATTTTTTGGTTCAAAAACTGGTTTTTTGACCATAATTCCAGAATTTTCTTCGGCACTCATCCCGTTTTATTTCGCAGATCGCTAGCCCGCGCGGAGACGCGTCTCTGGACGTATCGCACGTGCGTCTAGCTCAAATAAAACATAAATATTTTTTCAAAATTGTCATTTTCAAGTAGTTTCTGCTAGTACCAAAATCCACGTAAGGGGATAAGAGAAATATAAAAACGTTGATATCTTCGCTTCCAGACGCGCGATTTTGACGCTGTTTTCAGCTCAAATTGACATAACTAGGCGTCCGCCTACGTATTGACCACCCTGCACTCACCTGCACCCCTGGATAAAAAATTTACGACCTACCCCTAGTTTTTTAATACATTTTTAAAGTAAATCGTCTAAATTAATTGTTTTTCCAAATTTTCTTTGCAATCTTACATCAAATTATAGTTTCAATAGTACTCACCCTTCATCCCTGTGTCCCGGTCCGCGTTCCGTGAGCCGGTGTCCCAGTTGGAGGCTGATAACCTAAATTTTTTGGTTCAAAAACTGGTTTTTTGACCATAATTCCAGAATTTTCTTCGGCACTCATCCCGTTTTATTTCGCAGATCGCTAGCCCGCGCGGAGACGCGTCTCTGGACGTATCGCACGTGCGTCTAGCTCAAATAAAACATAAATATTTTTTCAAAATTGTCATTTTCAAGTAGTTTCTGCTAGTACCAAAATCCACGTAAGGGGATAAGAGAAATATAAAAACGTTGATATCTTCGCTTCCAGACGCGCGATTTTGACGCTGTTTTCAGCTCAAATTGACATAACTAGGCGTCCGCCTACGTATTGACCACCCTGCACTCACCTGCACCCCTGGATAAAAAATTTACGACCTACCCCTAGTTTTTTAATACATTTTTAAAGTAAATCGTCTAAATTAATTGTTTTTCCAAATTTTCTTTGCAATCTTACATCAAATTATAGTTTCAATAGTACTCACCCTTCATCCCTGTGTCCCGGTCCGCGTTCCGTGAGCCGGTGTCCCAGTTGGAGGCTGATAACCTAAATTTTTTGGTTCAAAAACTGGTTTTTTGACCATAATTCCAGAATTTTCTTCGGCACTCATCCCGTTTTATTTCGCAGATCGCTAGCCCGCGCGGAGACGCGTCTCTGGACGTATCGCACGTGCGTCTAGCTCAAATAAAACATAAATATTTTTTCAAAATTGTCATTTTCAAGTAGTTTCTGCTAGTACCAAAATCCACGTAAGGGGATAAGAGAAATATAAAAACGTTGATATCTTCGCTTCCAGACGCGCGATTTTGACGCTGTTTTCAGCTCAAATTGACATAACTAGGCGTCCGCCTACGTATTGACCACCCTGCACTCACCTGCACCCCTGGATAAAAAATTTACGACCTACCCCTAGTTTTTTAATACATTTTTAAAGTAAATCGTCTAAATTAATTGTTTTTCCAAATTTTCTTTGCAATCTTACATCAAATTATAGTTTCAATAGTACTCACCCTTCATCCCTGTGTCCCGGTCCGCGTTCCGTGAGCCGGTGTCCCAGTTGGAGGCTGATAACCTAAATTTTTTGGTTCAAAAACTGGTTTTTTGACCATAATTCCAGAATTTTCTTCGGCACTCATCCCGTTTTATTTCGCAGATCGCTAGCCCGCGCGGAGACGCGTCTCTGGACGTATCGCACGTGCGTCTAGCTCAAATAAAACATAAATATTTTTTCAAAATTGTCATTTTCAAGTAGTTTCTGCTAGTACCAAAATCCACGTAAGGGGATAAGAGAAATATAAAAACGTTGATATCTTCGCTTCCAGACGCGCGATTTTGACGCTGTTTTCAGCTCAAATTGACATAACTAGGCGTCCGCCTACGTATTGACCACCCTGCACTCACCTGCACCCCTGGATAAAAAATTTACGACCTACCCCTAGTTTTTTAATACATTTTTAAAGTAAATCGTCTAAATTAATTGTTTTTCCAAATTTTCTTTGCAATCTTACATCAAATTATAGTTTCAATAGTACTCACCCTTCATCCCTGTGTCCCGGTCCGCGTTCCGTGAGCCGGTGTCCCAGTTGGAGGCTGATAACCTAAATTTTTTGGTTCAAAAACTGGTTTTTTGACCATAATTCCAGAATTTTCTTCGGCACTCATCCCGTTTTATTTCGCAGATCGCTAGCCCGCGCGGAGACGCGTCTCTGGACGTATCGCACGTGCGTCTAGCTCAAATAAAACATAAATATTTTTTCAAAATTGTCATTTTCAAGTAGTTTCTGCTAGTACCAAAATCCACGTAAGGGGATAAGAGAAATATAAAAACGTTGATATCTTCGCTTCCAGACGCGCGATTTTGACGCTGTTTTCAGCTCAAATTGACATAACTAGGCGTCCGCCTACGTATTGACCACCCTGCACTCACCTGCACCCCTGGATAAAAAATTTACGACCTACCCCTAGTTTTTTAATACATTTTTAAAGTAAATCGTCTAAATTAATTGTTTTTCCAAATTTTCTTTGCAATCTTACATCAAATTATAGTTTCAATAGTACTCACCCTTCATCCCTGTGTCCCGGTCCGCGTTCCGTGAGCCGGTGTCCCAGTTGGAGGCTGATAACCTAAATTTTTTGGTTCAAAAACTGGTTTTTTGACCATAATTCCAGAATTTTCTTCGGCACTCATCCCGTTTTATTTCGCAGATCGCTAGCCCGCGCGGAGACGCGTCTCTGGACGTATCGCACGTGCGTCTAGCTCAAATAAAACATAAATATTTTTTCAAAATTGTCATTTTCAAGTAGTTTCTGCTAGTACCAAAATCCACGTAAGGGGATAAGAGAAATATAAAAACGTTGATATCTTCGCTTCCAGACGCGCGATTTTGACGCTGTTTTCAGCTCAAATTGACATAACTAGGCGTCCGCCTACGTATTGACCACCCTGCACTCACCTGCACCCCTGGATAAAAAATTTACGACCTACCCCTAGTTTTTTAATACATTTTTAAAGTAAATCGTCTAAATTAATTGTTTTTCCAAATTTTCTTTGCAATCTTACATCAAATTATAGTTTCAATAGTACTCACCCTTCATCCCTGTGTCCCGGTCCGCGTTCCGTGAGCCGGTGTCCCAGTTGGAGGCTGATAACCTAAATTTTTTGGTTCAAAAACTGGTTTTTTGACCATAATTCCAGAATTTTCTTCGGCACTCATCCCGTTTTATTTCGCAGATCGCTAGCCCGCGCGGAGACGCGTCTCTGGACGTATCGCACGTGCGTCTAGCTCAAATAAAACATAAATATTTTTTCAAAATTGTCATTTTCAAGTAGTTTCTGCTAGTACCAAAATCCACGTAAGGGGATAAGAGAAATATAAAAACGTTGATATCTTCGCTTCCAGACGCGCGATTTTGACGCTGTTTTCAGCTCAAATTGACATAACTAGGCGTCCGCCTACGTATTGACCACCCTGCACTCACCTGCACCCCTGGATAAAAAATTTACGACCTACCCCTAGTTTTTTAATACATTTTTAAAGTAAATCGTCTAAATTAATTGTTTTTCCAAATTTTCTTTGCAATCTTACATCAAATTATAGTTTCAATAGTACTCACCCTTCATCCCTGTGTCCCGGTCCGCGTTCCGTGAGCCGGTGTCCCAGTTGGAGGCTGATAACCTAAATTTTTTGGTTCAAAAACTGGTTTTTTGACCATAATTCCAGAATTTTCTTCGGCACTCATCCCGTTTTATTTCGCAGATCGCTAGCCCGCGCGGAGACGCGTCTCTGGACGTATCGCACGTGCGTCTAGCTCAAATAAAACATAAATATTTTTTCAAAATTGTCATTTTCAAGTAGTTTCTGCTAGTACCAAAATCCACGTAAGGGGATAAGAGAAATATAAAAACGTTGATATCTTCGCTTCCAGACGCGCGATTTTGACGCTGTTTTCAGCTCAAATTGACATAACTAGGCGTCCGCCTACGTATTGACCACCCTGCACTCACCTGCACCCCTGGATAAAAAATTTACGACCTACCCCTAGTTTTTTAATACATTTTTAAAGTAAATCGTCTAAATTAATTGTTTTTCCAAATTTTCTTTGCAATCTTACATCAAATTATAGTTTCAATAGTACTCACCCTTCATCCCTGTGTCCCGGTCCGCGTTCCGTGAGCCGGTGTCCCAGTTGGAGGCTGATAACCTAAATTTTTTGGTTCAAAAACTGGTTTTTTGACCATAATTCCAGAATTTTCTTCGGCACTCATCCCGTTTTATTTCGCAGATCGCTAGCCCGCGCGGAGACGCGTCTCTGGACGTATCGCACGTGCGTCTAGCTCAAATAAAACATAAATATTTTTTCAAAATTGTCATTTTCAAGTAGTTTCTGCTAGTACCAAAATCCACGTAAGGGGATAAGAGAAATATAAAAACGTTGATATCTTCGCTTCCAGACGCGCGATTTTGACGCTGTTTTCAGCTCAAATTGACATAACTAGGCGTCCGCCTACGTATTGACCACCCTGCACTCACCTGCACCCCTGGATAAAAAATTTACGACCTACCCCTAGTTTTTTAATACATTTTTAAAGTAAATCGTCTAAATTAATTGTTTTTCCAAATTTTCTTTGCAATCTTACATCAAATTATAGTTTCAATAGTACTCACCCTTCATCCCTGTGTCCCGGTCCGCGTTCCGTGAGCCGGTGTCCCAGTTGGAGGCTGATAACCTAAATTTTTTGGTTCAAAAACTGGTTTTTTGACCATAATTCCAGAATTTTCTTCGGCACTCATCCCGTTTTATTTCGCAGATCGCTAGCCCGCGCGGAGACGCGTCTCTGGACGTATCGCACGTGCGTCTAGCTCAAATAAAACATAAATATTTTTTCAAAATTGTCATTTTCAAGTAGTTTCTGCTAGTACCAAAATCCACGTAAGAACTCCTGAACCAGAGGTCGTGGGAGATTGCGGTTTTTGGTTTTATGCTCAAGGGCATAGTGTCCCTTCCACCCCACGATTTCAGGCGGTTTGGGGTTGAAAAATTTCAGGACCCTGAAAGTGGTTTCAGCGGACAGCGGAGCTCAAGTCGAGTAGGGAGAGCCCAAACTCGGGGGGGGGTCTGCGGCTTTCCAGAGGGGAGATATTGACTGTCAAAAACCAACTTTGACAGCACCGCGGCCATTTTGCGAAAACTTAAAAAGACCATAGCTTCCCAACGGAGAGTCGTAGAGGGCTGGGGTTTTCTCTGTTTATATCAGTAGGACTTGAGGCACAGACCTAAATTAGTTTCAGGCGTTTTCAGCGCGCCAAGATTTTTCAGGCTGAAAACCGTTTCGGTGGATCGGTCTCACCGGGCAGACTTCGGAAAGCCCAAACACCGGGGTTTTTGGACTGGTGGATCCGGAGATATCCTCTTTTAACCACTTGGGTTTTTTATTTAGTGTAAAAACCAATAAATTTCAAGTTGGGATATCTCCGGAACCCCTTGGTGTAATTGTACCGAGTTTGGGTTCATTTGGGGGGGCTCGGTGGGGGCTATCCACTGAACTAGACAGAACGACTCTATGTAGAGTCCTTCCAAAAATCACTCTACAATTGGGTGTTTTGACTCGGAAAATTTTCCGTCGACTGTTTTCCGACTGGCTCTTCTTGACCCGCTCTTTTGAGCTAAGGACCGCGACTCTACATAGAGATCGACCGCCGAAGATCTTGAATCTGAGGCAGAATATTTGCATTTTATTTATTTTATTGTGTATAGTTTATATCCTCTTTTCTTGCTCTCTTTTCCTGCTTTACACCACCGCCCGTGCGTTGAACTACCAAAGCTCGCCATTGACCCCCAAGTCGCGTACACCATCTGGAAAGGAAAGCGGAAAATTAGTGCATAGGTCGACAGGATTCATTGAATCCTACTTACATTAAATTGTTTTTATTTATTGTACTTTTTAATTGACCGGGGTATCCCTTTACAATACCTGGCAGGTTCTTGACGTTTAACTAGTTCCTTTGACAAAATGATGGGGATACGCACACCAGCCAAAAAGGTAAATCCCACGGAGAGTTCAGATTTGGAAAGGGACCAAGCAGGTCAGGCGGGCCCGTCGGTGAGGCGTAGCATTGGGGAGTGGGAGGCCGAGAGACCCAAAACGATTCCACCCCCCAAAACACCATCGCCCCCGAAGAAGACTGTCCTGACTTATCCCCCTAAACTCAAGCCAATGACGACGCTCTCGCAAGAGACAAAACCTGAAGCAGCAAAACGACAGGAAAGTGTTGATGCTTCCAAAAAGGACACTAGCATGCAGAGTTCCAAAAGCCCGCCGCGATCTGCCGAGAAAGAACCGCTACAGTTACAGGAGAATAAAAGTCTATCTAAGCACGCGAAATCTATAGAAGTCCATATTATGCCGCCAAAGATACAGTATGCGGATCGGTCAGCAGAAGCTAGGGCCTGCTTGAATAAAGCCAAATTACATTTGAGTAGCTCAAGGAACACAAAAACCGAAATTAAAAATGGCATCGCTGAAGCGCTGGATCGTATGTATCAGCTTGTCAAAGAAGCCGAAAGGGAGGCCAAAACGAAAAACGCAGGAAAGGCAAAGGAAAATGTAGAGCCCAAAGCTGCCGCTATTGACGCTACCTTCTCGATTAATACAGAGCAAAATTCGCACTCAACTAACCAAGGGACAAGCCGGTTAATGGAGAAAATTGAGGAGCACTCCAAGTTGCTGCTGGAAAGCAACAAACGGTTGGAGGATCTCAAGGGCGTAATAGAGGCTCAGAAGGAAAGAATAGATAACGTGGGGACTTCTACATATGCGGGAGTGACCGCGAATGGAAGCGGCGGTGCGCTGGGAAAGCGAACACTGCACTCAGTCGTGGTCACCTCCAGCAATGAGGAGGACTCGGGAGAAGAAGTTCTTGATAGGGTAAGGAAGGCAATAGATGCGAAAGAGGGATGGATAAAGGTGGAGAAGGTAAGAAAGGCAAAGGATAGGAAGGTGATTATGGGTTTTGAGACGACGGAAGAAAGAGATAAGGTGAAGGAAAGACTGAGGAAGAATGGAGCCAATCTCACCGTTGAGGAGGTGAAAAACAGGGATCCGTTGCTGATCCTCAGGGGCGTCCTATTGGTAAATACCGATGAAGACGTCCTTAAGGCATTCAGAAATCAGAACCAGGATGTTTTCCACGGCCTCAGCGGTGGGACGGGAAAGGTAGAGATAAAATATAGGAAAAGGGCTAGAAATCCGCATACCGGCCACATTGTCCTTAGCGTCTCGCCAACCATCTGGAAAAGAGTTACAGCGAAGGGATATGTACACATCGACCTCCAACGCATCAGGGCCGAAGACCAGACCCCATTGATGCAGTGTACGCGCTGTCTAGGTTTTGGGCACAGCAAAAAATATTGTGAAGAGTCAGTGGACATGTGCAGCCACTGCGGCGGCCCCCACCTGAAATCTGAATGCGCGGACTGGATGGCAGGAATACCGGCAGCATGCAGAAACTGCAAAAAAGCAAATAGCACCCAGACAGAACACAACGCCTTTAGCGCCGGTTGCCCGCAGCGTCAGAAATGGGACGACTTGGCGCGATCAACAGTAGCATACTGCTAAGGGCACCCAGGGGGAACATCACGCTTACAAATTCGCACAGGCTAACCTCCAGCGAAAGAAGCTTGCGACAAATGAGCTATTCTTAGAAGCAGAAAAACGTGGAATAGCGGCTGCATTTATTCAGGAGCCTTACGTCGGCAACCTCAAGATAGTGAAGAGTCAAAGAGGAGTGAGGATCTTCCAAAGCACTGATGTAGGAGAAGGGATTGTTAAGGCGGCAATTGCCGTCTTTGATAATGACATTAATGTTATACAGTACCCGAAACTCACCACCAACAACATTTCGGTGGTGGGAATCCAAACAAGCGCTTGGGAGATCACACTCGTCTCGCTCTACTTTGAGCCAGACAAGCCGATAGAGGCATACTTAGAACACCTCAGAAAAATCGAAGTTGTAAATGGCTCCAAGCCGCTGATCATTGGAGGAGACGTCAACGCGAAGAGCACGTGGTGGGGTAGCCCAATCATTGATAATAGAGGCGAAGACGTGTGTGGAACTCTCGGAGAGCTAGGACTCCACGTACTCAACACAGGGGAAATCCCGACCTTCGACACTATCAGAGGAGGACAGAGGTACAGCAGCTATGTCGACATCACAGCTTGCTCGACGAATATTCTTGGGTTGGTGGATGACTGGAGAGTAGATGAAGGTTTAACGAGCTCCGACCACAACGGCATAACTTTTAATATTAGATTACGGAAATCCAAAGGCATTAGAATAGAAAGAACGACTCGAATTTATAATACCAAAAAAGCCAATTGGAACGACTTTCATGAGAAATTCAGCCAATTAGCAACAGAGTATAAAGTCACAAAATTAGAAATAGATAAGGTTAACCACACTGAACAAATAGACATAATAACAAATAATTTAATCAAAGCAATTAAAGAAGCATGCAATGCGGCAATACCAATCAAAACCGCAAAAGAAAACTTTACCTTGCCGTGGTGGTCGGAAAATCTCGAGAAGCTAAAGAAACAAGTCGTTACCAAGAAGCGAAGAATCCAGTGCGCCGCTCCTGTCCGAAGATCGAAGGTCATCGGAGAGTACCTGAAACAGAAAGAAGAGTATGAATTAGAGGAAGCAAAAGCTGCAACCGAGAGTTGGAAAGAGTTTTGCTGCAAGCAGGATAGGGAAGGGGTTTGGGAGGGAATTTATAGGGTTATAGGAAGGACTACGCGTAGAGTAGAGGATTTGCCGATGGTGAAGGATGGAGAAGAATTAGATGCAAAGGGCTCCGTGAAATTTATCACGGAAACCTTTTACCCGGACGACTTGGCCAGTGCTGACGATGATTACCATTGTCACATTCGACTAAAAGCAGACAGAGTTAACGAAGAGGAGAATAGGGGTAGTCACGATCCACCCTTCACCATGGCAGAATTGAAAACGGCTAGCGATTCCTTCAACCCCAAAAAGGCTCCGGGAAAGGATGGCTTCACGGCCGACATCTGTAGCCGCGCCATTGGCAGTGCGCCAGAGACATTCCTCGCCCTTCTGAACCAATGCCTGGAACATGGATACTTCCCACAACCTTGGAAGGAGGCTACGGTCGTGGTACTTAAGAAACCGGGTAAAGGGGATTATACCACCCCGAAAGCATACAGGCCAATAGGCTTGTTACCTGTTCTAGGAAAGATATTTGAGAAGATGCTGGTGGCCCGCCTCAGGTTTCACATTCTGCCTGGGATGAGTACTCGCCAGTACGGATTCATGCCACAGAGGAGTACCGAAGACTCTCTCTATGCCCTTATGCAGCAGATCCGCAACAAGATTGATGAAAAGAAAATTGTAATACTTGTATCTTTAGACATAGAGGGAGCCTTCGACAGCGCCTGGTGGCCGGCTATCAGAGTCCGACTGGCTGAGGAAGATTGTCCGGTCAACCTGAGGAGGGTCATCGACAGCTACTTGAGGGACAGAAGGGTCAGAGTCCGGTATGGTGGAGAAGAATACGCGCAGAGCACGAACAAAGGTTGTGTACAGGGCTCCATTGGAGGCCCCTTTTTCTGGAACCTGCTCCTGGACCCACTTTTGAAGAATCTGCAGAGGAGAGGGGACTATTGCCAGGCATTCGCGGACGATGTTGTTCTGGTCTTCGATGGTGACACAGCATTAGAAATCGAGCGGAAAGCCAACGCCGCGCTCGACCATGTTCGGGCGTGGGGTGTTAAAAACAAACTTAAATTTGCACCACTAAAAACCAATGCGATGGTCATCACCAAGAAATTAAGGTACGATACCCCACGCCTGAGCATGGGCGGGATCGACATAACTATTTCAAAAGTAATCAAGATTCTGGGTGTCACCATCGACGACAAGCTAACATTTAACACTCATGTGTCTAATGTATGCCGCAGGGCCATAGGTGTTTACAAACAACTGTATAGGGCGGCAAGGGTGAGCTGGGGACTAAGTCCAGAGGTAATAAAAATCATATACACAGCAGCTATAGAGCCGATCGTCTTGTACGCCGCCAGTGTATGGGCCCCAGCAGCAAATAAGTTGGGAATCATAAAGCAGCTGGGTGTCTTGCAACGCGGAATTGCACAGAAAATGTGCAAAGCCTACCGAACTGTCTCCCTGAACTCGGCGCTGCTTCTGGCTGGGATGCTCCCTCTGGATCTCCGAGTCCGCGAGGCGGCCTCACTCTATGAGACCAGGAGAGGCATGTCCCAAGCAGTGCTAGGGGACCGGGAGGTGGAGCGGGTGGCATCCGCCATGGAATCTCCGCATCCAGCTAGGCGTATCGACTTGGAGTTCGTAAGCCTGGCGGACCGTGAACAGGTCGAAGCCAGCGCAAACGTGGAAGTTAAAATCTTCACAGATGGAAGCAAAATAGACGGGCGCGTCGGGGCCGCACTTTCCATATGGAGGGGCGACGCCGAGGCGCGTGCTATCAGATTGGCGCTGCCGAGCTACTGCACGGTCTACCAGGCGGAACTCCTGGCGATATGCCGGGCAACCAAGGAAATCCAGAAGCACTCGGCATCCAGCTTCGGAGTGTACAGCGACTCCATGGCGGCCCTCCAGACAGTGAAAAACCACAGCTGCCTTCATCCCTTGGCAGTGGAAGCCAGGGATAATTTAACATCAACATCCCACCAAAACAAGGTGGTTAACTTGTTTTGGATAAAGGCCCATGCAGGGTTTGAGGGCAACGAAAGAGCGGATCAGCTGGCAAAGGAGGCCGCCATGAATAGTAAGAGAAAACCTGACTACGACCTGTGCCCGGTTTCTTTCATCAAGCGTCACATTCGTTTGGTGACGCTTGATGAATGGAATCAAAGATATACAGCGGGTCAGACGGCCTCCATCACAAAAATGTTTTTCCCGGACGCAGTGGCGGCGTACAGAACGGTCAAAAAAATACAAATAAACCCGACACTAACACAAATCATGACGGGGCACGGTGGGTTCTCCGAATACTTGCATCGCTTCAAGTGTAAGGGGAACCCATCGTGCATCTGTGGCCCTGGAGTGAATGAAACTGTCCCACACCTACTACTAGACTGCCCGGTGTACGCGACAGAAAGGTACGAACTAGAAAATAAAATAGATACAAAACTCGAGAGGGGTAACATTAGGGAAATAATATCAGGAAAAGAGAGACATGAATTTTTAAAATATTGCATCAAAATCTGCAGTAAAACAATTGAGAGAAACAAAAGTGGTTCAGATGTCTAAACTATGTTTCAAATATATTGCTATATATATTTTTTGTAAACATAGAAATTTAAGAGTAAAATAGATTGTATATTAGAATAAGTAAAATAAAAATAGATTATATGATACATGTAAAAATAAGAACATAAATTGTAAATAGGTTAAGAACAAAATGTTTTAAGACTATTGTACTGATTTATTTTCCCTAGCAACAATGTAAATAAGAATAGAGTAGTAAAAATAAGTAAAAGTCCCGAACATGTGCTGGGAATAAGGAACATTTTTAGAAATAAGAATATACACCTAAGATGGCTGCGCAAATTGTAACCCACAAATATAAAAGAAAAAGAAATAAGTAGACCTAAGGAATATGCTACTAGAAGCAAGAATAGATAATAATGAAATAGGAAACAAACATGTTATAGCATTTAGAAATATAAATAAGTTAGTATAAGATTTATTAGATAAGATGAATAAAAAAAAAAAAAAAAAAATTGTGTCCATGAGTTTTTCCCGAAATAAATAAAAGAAGAAAAAGATAGATAGAATAGACAAAAGTAGAAGGGCGCCCTACCCTTAAAGAAAGAAAGAGAATGTATGTAAGAAAGAACAAGTATGCAGTATGCAAGTGCGAGAGGAATAAATGAGAGAACTGGAATGAAAGCAAAAGATTAACATAGGCTCATAGTACGATTATGTTGGAGGTAGCAGTATATATAAAAAAAAAAAAAAAAAAAAAAAAAAAAACCTAACCTAACCTAACCTTTTTTTTTTTTTTTTTTTTTTTTTTTTTTTTTTTTTTTTTTTTTGACGCTGGGAAAAAATGCATTACGCATACCCTCCAGCGCCAGGCCCAGTCGCCCGCAAGGTGACGGGTGCAATGCGGGCGGAGGCACCTCCGTGCCTGTCGCCCGCCCGTCACCGTGAGGAGGGAGGGCAAATGCCCCTTCCCCCCCTCTCCGCTAGCGGAGCGGCGCAGCGGGAGGGTCCTCCCGCGCTCGCTCCGCTGACCAGGCCTCCTCTCCACACTCCCCAGCATGGCCTCGACCACGCCGGGAAGCGGGAGGCCCAGTCCCCCGCGGCACTCCCCTGCTGTGCCCTCTGCTATGCCCGCTGCTCAGAGGGCACGCAGGGGAACGCACACCGCACATCGCATGAGTCATCACACGACGTGCGGTGCGCCCCTCCCCAGAAAGCGCCTGGTGGTTTTTTGTTGCGTCTATTTCTTATGGAATTAGACCAAGAACAGGGCGGCAACCACGTGAAGGTAACACACCAGACTTGCCTTGAGGATCTACACGACCGTAGCGCTCCCCCTCAAGACCCCGCCACCCTACCGCCTCTGAGGGAGGCAGTAAGGTAGACCTGCATCTATGCTACCAAGCAAAGCATGTGCAAAGCTTGTCGTTGTGCAACCGCGAAAGCATAAAAACAGATCCGCCCCAACCTAACCTTTTTTTTTTTTTTTTTTTTTTTGACGCTGGGAAAAAATGCATTACGCATACCCTCCCGTCGGGGGACGGGAGGGGTATGTGGGACTCCCCGGGCGGCCAAACACCACGGTATACCCACTAAAACGACCCAGCGCATTCCCGCTTCGTCATAGTGGAGGGGGACTGGGAAACCGGCACAGCCTTTACTTCCAGTCCCCCGCCGACGAATACAAGGCAGACCCCCCTCTTGTCCTCACGGCACGGACGTGGAGGGGGGGGTTCGGGAATGACCGACGGAGGTGACGGGTGCAATGCGGGCGGAGGCACCCCCGCGCCTGTCGCCTGCCCGTCACCGTGAGGAGGGAGGGCAAACGCCCCTTCCCCCCCCCCCGCCCGCAGAGCAGCGCAGCGAGAGTAAACTCCCGCTGGCGCTCCGCCTCCTCCTTCTGCGAAATCGCAGAAGGAGGCAACCGCTGACCAGGCCTCCTCGCTCCCCAGCATGGTGTTCCGTGGCACGCACGCCGGGAAGCGGGAGGCCCAGTCGCCCGCGAGGTGACGGGTGCAATGCGAGCGAAGGCACCTCCGTGCCTGTCGCCCGCCCGTCACCGTGAGGGGGGAGGGCAAACGCCCCTTCCCCCCCTCTCCGCTAGCGGAGCGGCGCAGCGGGAGGGTCCTCCCGCGCGCGCTCCGCTGACCAGGCCTCCTCTCCACACTCCCCAGCATGGCCTCGACCACGCCGGGAAGCGGGAGGCCCAGTCCCCCGCGGCACTCCCCTGCTGTGCCCTCCGCTATGCCCGCTGCTCAGAGGGCACGCAGGGGAACGCACACCGCACATCGCACGAGTCATCACACGACGTGCGGTGCGCCCCTCCCCAGAAAGCGCCTGGTGGTTTTTTGTTGCGTCTATTTCTTATGGAATTAGACCAAGAACAGGGCGGCAACCACGTGAAGGTAACACACCAGACTTGCCTTGAGGATCTACACGACCGTAGCGCTCCCCCTCAAGACCCCGCCACCCTACCGCCTCTGAGGGAGGCAGTAAGGTAGACCTGCATCTATGCTACCAAGCAAAGCATGTGCAAAGCTTGTCGTTGTGCAACCGCGAAAGCATAAATACAGATCCGCCCCGCCCCAACCTAACCTAACCTTTTTTTTTTTTTTTTTTTTTTTTTTGACGCTGGGAAAAAATGCATTACGCATACCCTCCCGTCGGGGGATGGGAGGGGTATGTGGGACTCCCCGGGCGGCCAAACACCACGGTATACCCACTAAAACGACCCAGCGCATTCCCGCTTCGTCATAGTGGAGGGGGACTGGGAAACCGGCACAGCCTTTACTTCCAGTCCCCCGCCGACGAACACACAAGGCGGACCCCCCTCTTGTCCTCACGGCACGGACGTGGAGGGGGGGTTCGGGAATGACCGACGGAGGTGACGGGTGCAATGCGGGCGTAGGCACCCCCGCGCCTGTCGCCCGCCCGTCACCGTGAGGAGGGAGGGCAAACGCCCCTTCCCCCCCCCCGCCCGCAGAGCAGCGCAGCGAGAGTAAACTCCCGCTGGCGCTCCGCCTCCTCCTTCTGCGAAATCGCAGAAGGAGGCAACCGCTGACCAGGCCTCTCGCCCCCCAGCACGGTGTTCACGCACGCACGCCGGGAAGCGTGAGGCCCAGTCGCCCGCAAGGTGACGGGTGCAATGCGGGCGGAGGCACCTCCGTGCCTGTCGCCCGCCCGTCACCGTGAGGAGGGAGGGCAAATGCCCCTTCCCCCCCTCTCCGCTAGCGGAGCGGCGCAACGAGAGAGATCTCCCGCGCGCGCTCCGCTGACCAGGCCTCCTCTCCACACTCCCCAGCATGGCCTCGACCACGCCGGGAAGCGGGAGGCCCAGTCCCCCGCGGCACTCCCCTGCTGTGCCCTCCGCTATGCCCGCTGCTCAGAGGGCACGCAGGGGAACGCACACCGCACATCGCATGAGTCATCACACGACGTGCGGTGCGCCCCTCCCCAGAAAGCGCCTGGTGGTTGTTTGTTGCGTCTATTTCTTATGGAATTAGACCAAGAACAGGGCGGCAACCACGTGAAGGTAACACACCAGACTTGCCTTGAGGATCTACACGACCGTAGCGCTCCCCCTCAAGACCCCGCCACCCTACCGCCTCTGAGGGAGGCAGTAAGGTAGACCTGCATCTATGCTACCAAGCAAAGCTTGTCGTTGTGCAACCGCGAAAGCATAAATACAGATCCGCCCCAACCTAACCTAACCTAACCTTTTTTTTTTTTTTTTTTTTTTTTTTTTTTTTTGACGCTGGGAAAAAATGCATTACGCATACCCTCCCGTCGGGGGATGGGAGGGGTATGTGGGACTCCCCGGGCGGCCAAACACCATGGTATACCCACTAAAACGACCCAGCGCATTCCCGCTTCGTCATAGTGGAGGGGGACTGGGAAACCGGCACAGCCTTTACTTCCAGTCCCCCGCCGACGAACACACAAGGCGGACCCCCCTCTTGTCCTCACGGCACGGACGTGGAGGGGGGGTTCGGGAATGACCGACGGAGGTGACGGGTGCAATGCGGGCGGAGGCACCCCCGCGCCTGTCGCCCGCCCGTCACCGTGAGGAGGGAGGGCAAACGCCCCTTCCCCCCCCCCCCCCCCCCCCGCCCGCAGAGCAGCGCAGCGAGAGTAAACTCCCGCTGGCGCTCCGCCTCCTCCTTCTGCGAAATCGCAGAAGGAGGCAACCGCTGACCAGGCCTCTCGCCCCCCAGCACGGTGTTCACGCACGCACGCCGGGAAGCGTGAGGCCCAGTCGCCCGCAAGGTGACGGGTGCAATGCGGGCGGAGGCACCTCCGTGCCTGTCACCCGCCCGTCACCGTGAGGAGGGAGGGCAAATGCCCCTTCCCCCCCTCTCCGCTAGCGGAGCGGCGCAACGAGAGGGACCTCCCGCGCGCGCTCCGCTGACCAGGCCTCCTCTCCACACTCCCCAGCATGGCCTCGACCACGCCGGGAAGCGGGAGGCCCAGCCCCCCGCGGCACTCCCCTGCTGTGCCCTCTGCTATGCCCGCTGCTCAGAGGACACGCAAGGGAACGCACACCGCACATCGCATGAGTCATCACACGACGTGCGGTGCGCCCCTCCCCAGAAAGCGCCTGGTGGTTGTTTGTTGCGTCTATTTCTTATGGAATTAGACCAAGAACAGGGCGGCAACCACGTGAAGGTAACACACCAGACTTGCCTTGAGGATCTACACGACCGTAGCGCTCCCCCTCAAGACCCCGCCACCCTACCGCCTCTGAGGGAGGCAGTAAGGTAGACCTGCATCTATGCTACCAAGCTAAGCATGTGCAAAGCTTGTCGTTGTGCAACCGCGAAAGCATAAATACAGATCCGCCCCAACCTAACCTAACCTTTTTTTTTTTTTTTTTTTTGACGCTGGGAAAAAATGCATTACGCATACCCTCCCGTCGGGGGACGGGAGGGGTATGTGGGACTCCCCGGGCGAACCCGGTATACCCACTAAAACGACCCAGCGCATTCCCGCTTCGTCAGAGTGGAGGGGGACTGGGAAACCGGCACAGCCTTTACTTCCAGTCCCCCGCCGACGATTGCAAGGCAAGACCCCTCACACCCTCACGGGTGTGGGGGGTCGGGAATGACCGACGGTGGTGACGGCTGCAATGCAGGCGGAGGCACCCCCGTGCCTGCCGCCCGCCCGTCACCATGAGGAGGGAGGGCACGACGCCTTCTCCCCCTTCTCCGTCTGCGGAGCGGCGCAGCGAGAGGATCGTCCTCCCTCGCCCGCTCCGCCTCCTCCTTCTGCAAGAGTACGTCCTCGCAGAAGGAGGCTACTGCCGACCAGGCCTCCTCGCTCCCCAGCATGGCGTTAACCACGCCGGGAAGCGAGAGGTCCGGTCCGACCACCGCGGTGAGACCGCGGCGCAGCTCGGACCACGCCGGGCACTCCTCGAGGGTGTGCTGCGCCGTGTCCTCCGCCGCGCCGCAGTCGTGGCACGCCGGGGTTTCCTCCCTCCCGATCCGGTGCAGGTGCGATCCGAAGCATCCGTGCCCAGACAACACCTGCACCAGACGGAAAGAGAGGAAACCGTGGGACCGCTCGAGCCAGCCCTGCAGGACCGGACCGAGCGCATCCAACGTCCGGCGGCCAAAGGCGGCGCTGGCGAGGTCCTCCGTCCAATGGAGGACGATGGCGTCCTTCGCCTCTCGCCGCACCGCCTCCCGCTCTTCGCCCATGGGGCGCTCCCCGAGCGCCTTTCGGCGCGCCGTCCACTCGTACACTCTGGCGAGCACCCAAGCCTCCAATTCCCATGGAGGGGTGCCCGCCAGAGCGCACGCCGCCGAAAAGCCCACTGAGCGATAAGCCCTCGCCACCCGCTGTGCAATAGCCCGCTGGGGCCTGCGGATGGCGGTAGCGTTCTCCCTCCTATGGAGGGAGTCCGCCCAGATGGGTGCCCCATATAGGGCCATGCTCCGCAAAATGCCGGCATAGAGGCGCCGGCACTTCGCCTTGGGCCCCCCCAGGTTTGGGAGGAGCCATGAGAGGGCGTCCGCGGCCTTCAACAGGCGCGTCGACAGCCCGCTGAAATGCGGGCCGAAGCGCCACCTGTCGTCCAGCACCAGCCCCAGATATTTCATCCGGGGCTGGACCCCTATACGGACGCCCTCCACGACGATGTGGCCGTCGGGAGGGCAGCGCTGCCGGGGACCGCGAAAGAACACGGCCTCCGTTTTGTGCAGCGCCACCCTCAATCCCAGGCGGCGGATCCTCTCTGCCACCAAGGATCCGCCGGCCGAGGCCAAACAGGCCGCGTCGGCGAAGTTCCTCCCCCGGGCAGTAAGGAGAGTGTCATCCGCGTAGCAGATGACACTCGTGCCCGGGAGGAGGGCTCCCCGCAAGAGCCAGTCGAAGCCGATGTTCCACAAGGGAGGGCCTAGCACCGACCCCTGTGGAACACCGGACTCTGCGCCGTACCGCCTCACCGTGGCCAGCCTGTCTACGAGGAGGACCTCTCGGCCCTCCAAGTAACTGGCCAGCAGGTCCCGCAAGTATTGGGGCACTCCGTGATATCGGAGTGCCTCCAATATCGTCGAGTGGGGGACGGAGTTGAAGGCGTTGGCAATGTCGAACGACACCGCCAGCACTCCGTCCCCCGCCTCCACCGCCTCCTTCACCTGGCCCTTGAGTAGGGCCAGCGCATCGATCGTCGAACGCCCACGACGGAAACCGAATTGGGCGTCCGACAGATCCGGCCCTACCCCCCTCAGGTGGGTTTCCAGTCTCCCGGCGACGATCCCCTCGAACATTTTACCGACCTCATCGAGTAAAACGATGGGCCGGTATGCCGAGGGTGAGTCCACCGGGCGACCCTCCTTTCGGAGGAGGCATAGCTGCCCCTCCTTCCACAGTTTCGGGAACCTCCCAGCCGTAAAACACAGGCTGAAGAGGTCCCGAAACCTGTCCTCCATTTCGGTGGCGGCGATCGCCACCACCCGCGCGGGGACGCCGTCCGGCCCGGGGGCGGTCCTCTTCGCGCGGAGGCTCAAAACCCCCGCGTAGAATTCCGCCGACGTGACCGGGGGCACCTCCGCCTCCGGTGGAGCCGCCCCTTGCGGGGGATCCATTGTTGGTGGGGCGAAGTCGGTCCTGCATGGAAACAGGGACCGAACCACCCCATCCAACAATGCCGGCTCGAGGGTCTCCGACAGTGGGGGACCATAGGGGCGGAGCTGATTCCGCGCCGCCTTGTACGGTCTCCCATAGGGGTCCCTGTCGAGACCCTCCAGCATCTCGGCCCTCGCCGAGTCCTGCGCAGCGCCCATTGCAGACTTGAGGGCCGCCGTAGCCTCTCGGTAAGAGGCGTACAGGCGGTCCTCCTCCGCCCGGACTCGGTTCTGGGCGCTGCGCCGCCGGCTCCGCGTGTAGGCCCTTCGGGCCGCCACGCAGGTGGCCCGGAGCCCCGCCAGCTCCTCCGTCCACCAGTACACGGCACGACGGGGAGGCGGACGGCGAGACCGAGGCATGCAGGAGTTGCACACCTCGGTCAAGGACCCCCGTAGCCGGACCGCTGCGGCGTCCACGTCCGGGGCCTCCTCGACAGGGGGAGGCGACAGCCAGTCCTGGAGGAAGGCAGCCTCCCTGGCTGCCTCCCGGTCCAGGCGGGTGAGCGCCCACCGCGGGAAGGGAGATTGCCCAGCGCGGGCCGTCCCCCCTCCCCGCTGTGTGGAGATGTCGAACCGCACGTAACGGTGGTCCGACAAGGTCTCCACCAGCTCCACCCGCCAGTTCACAACGCGGGCGGCCAGCGCGGGGGTGGCGAACGAGACGTCCACCACCGACCCGCCCTGTTGCCGCACACACGTGTGGACCGCCCCCCTGTTGAGGAGGGACACACCGCACGAGGCCGTCCAAAACTCGACGGCGCGTCCCCGGACGTTACAACCGGCGGCCGGGTTGCCCCAGGCCGCCGACTTGGCGTTGAGGTCGCCGAGCACCACGACCTGGCGTGGTGCCGCCCTCCCTACGACAGCAGTGAGGATCTCTAAGAAATTCTCAAAGTCCGAGAGAGGGCGGTTTGGGGAGAAATACACCCCCACTATCGCTATCTCTCCCCACGCGGCGGCCACGTATCCCGGTCCCCTCTCTAAGAGCGAGAGGGGAGGGGAGTCTGTGGAAGACCGCGCCACCAACGCCACTAGGCCATCCCGGTCGCCCAGCCAACGGCCAGGGACCGAGTATGGTTCGGCGACCACCGCCAAGTCCACCAACCACTCAGCCATGGTCTGCATCAGCAGATCCTGGGCTGTCCTGCAGTGGTTGGCGTTCGCCTGAAGGATGCGATGTTCGACCCTGGGCATTAGTCGGACATCGCGCCCTCCTCCGCTGCCGCCGCAGGAACGGCGGCGTTAGCGGCAACAGCTGGCGCAGGCCCGGTCGGCGCCTGCGCTTTGCCACGCTTAGGGGGGGGATTGCACCTCCTCCCCATCGTGACGTGGCCTGCCAGGCGGCCACTGGCGGCACACACCGCGCAGTGCGGCGTCGCGGCCTGGCAGGAGGAGGCTTTGTGGCCCTCCTTGCCGCAGCGGTAGCAAGTGTCCGACCGATCCACTTTGGACGGACACAGAGGCCGGGTGTGGCCGATGCCGAAGCACCGGAAACACCTCAAAGGCTGGTCCTCGAGCGCCCTAACCGCACCCGAGCTAAAGCCGACTTGAAGCCGTCCTTTTGCAAGGACGGCTTTGGCAGCTGCGATTGGGCACTCGAGGCGGATTGTGCCCATTCCGCTGCGGCCGGGCCTTATCTCTCGGCCTTGGACCGCCGCTGCACCACAGCCCCCTACCGCTGCGACCGCCGCCACTACCTCCTCCTTGGTGACGGAGTCATCCAACTCCGTCACTTCGATGGCCGCCGACTTGACCGGCCGGGCCACCTTCGCCGAGTCCGCGATGACCTCTTGCAGCTTTGCTGCGAAGAGGTCCGCGTGGGCACTCCCCTCGGCCCCCGGGAACTCGAATATTCGAGCCCCGGCCTGGGTCCGCCGGCAGGACACACTGCCGATCCCCAGCTGAGCGGGATCGGCATTGCCACGCGCCCGCACCAGAATGGAGGCGTAGGTCTCCCCCCGCCCCGCAGCCTCCGCGGTGAGCGTCACCACGACGGCCGCGGTTCTAGGAGGGACCAACTTCCCCCTTCCATTCCCCTTCCCCTTGCCGGTCGTCTGCGACTGGCTGGGAGCGGGGGTGGCGAGGACGGCAGGGACGGCCGCCGACGACTTTTTCCCCTTCCCTTTGCCCTTCTTCCCACGGCCCACCTTCGTCCACTCGTTGGACGGGGTGGTCGACGGAAGCAGGGCGTCTTCCGCCTGGGACGAGGACGGCCCCGGCTCAGACCGCCTTTCATCCGCCTGGGAGGAGGACGGCTCCGGCTCAGACTGCCTCTTATCCGCCGCAAGCGGCGGTCGGAGGCGCTTCTCCGGCAGGAGCCGGTCCTCAATTCCTGCAAAGCAGGCTCTTGTGAAGGCCCTCTCCTCCAATATTACCTTGCGGATGACATCCTCAAGGTTGGAGGAGGGGCCTTCTGCCGCCGGGCTCGCCTTGGCCCGTTGTGGCTGGGCCGAGACAGGGCCCTCTGCCACAGGGCTTGCCTTGGCCTGCTCTGGCCGGGCCGTGGCTTCAGCCAGCTTCTGATGAAGCTGGCTGACCTCCGACTGCAGGCGATCCACCCTCGCCTGCAGTTGCCGCGTCTCGTCGCTGGTCGTCCGCTGGACCAACTCAGCGACGACACCACGCAGGCTCGCGGCCCTGCACTTTAGGGCCTTTTGGAAGGTGCCCTTTAGGTTGGAGGACTTAGAGGCGACCTCCACGATCTCCTCCTCGTCCTCCTCCGCCATCCTCTGGAGCTCCTCCAGTGACTGGTCCGCGTACAGAACGCGGGACGCACCGTACCCGGACTTTGCCCGGGCAGCCTGCGCCCGCTTCTCCTTAGCGGCCACCCGCTCCTCCAGCTCTTGCTGGAGTTGCGCCTTCCGGGCCAGGTCTAGCTGGCGCTGGGCGTCCGAGAACCCAACGACGTGAGTATCCGCAGCCGTCGCCGTCGGCTTTTTAGCCTTCGACAACGGCTTGGACCCCGAAGCCGAAGAACTCTCGGACCCACAGCTCAGAAAGACGCGCTTTCGCGTCCGAGAGCCACTTGCATTTGACACACCCACGAGCGAGTCGCTGTCAGACGACTCTGCCCCGCCGTAGTAGCTAGCCGCAGACGGCGCGCGGCTAGCCTCTGACGTTGATGCGTCGGGGTGGCCCTGAGAAGGGCCTTTTGGTTGGCCCTGAGAAGGGCCTTTGGGTTGGCCCTGACAAGGGCCTTTTGGTTTAAAAAATCGCCCGCAGGCGTCCCGCGATTGCTTGGGCATACCGCAGATTCTCGTAGAACAAGGCAATAGATAAAATAAGCTACGAGAGCACAGAGCACTTTAGCCAGTCCCAGTCTGCCACTCCGTTACGGTGGTCAGAACTGGGCTGTTTCCAGGGGACACGACAAGGACGTAAGCTCTGTGGGGTGGTCCCCCAACCTAACCTAACCTTTTTTTTTTTTTTTTTTTTTTTTTTTTTTTTTTGACGCTGGGAAAAAATGCATTACGCATACCCTCCCGTCGGGGGATGGGAGGGGTATGTGGGACTCCCCGGGCGGCCAAACACCACGGTATACCCACTAAAACGACCCAGCGCATTCCCGCTTCGTCATAGTGGAGGGGGACTGGGAAACCGGCACAGCCTTCACTTCCAGTCCCCCGCCGACGAACACACAAGGCGGACCCCCCTCTTGTCCTCACGGCACGGACGTGGAGGGGGGGTTCGGGAATGACCGACGGAGGTGACGGGTGCAATGCGGGTGAAGGCACCCCCGCGCCTATCGCCCGCCCGTCACCGTGAGGAGGGAGGGCAAACGCCCCTTCCCCCCCCCCCGCCCGCAGAGCAGCGCAGCGAGAGTAAACTCCCGCTGGCGCTCCGCCTCCTCCTTCCGCGAAATCGCAGAAGGAGGCAACCGCTGACCAGGCCTCTCGCCCCCCAGCACGGTGTTCACGCACGCACGCCGGGAAGCGTGAGGCCCAGTCGCCCGCAAGGTGACGGGTGCAATGCGGGCGGAGGCACCTCCGTGCCTGTCGCCCGCCCGTCACCGTGAGGGGGGAGGGCAAACGCCCCTTCCCCCCCTCTCCGCTAGCGGAGCGGCGCAGCGGGAGGGTGCTCCCGCGCGCGCTCCGCTGACCAGGCCTCCTCTCCACACTCCCCAGCATGGCCTCGACCACGCCGGGAAGCGGGAGGCTCAGTCCCCCGCGGCACTCCCCTGCTGTGCCCTCCGCTATGCCCGCTGCTCAGAGGGCACGCAGGGGAACGCACACCGCACATCGCATGAGTCATCACACGACGTGCGGTGCGCCCCTCCCCAGAAAGCGCCTGGTGGTTTTTTGTTGCGTCTATTTCTTATGGAATTAGACCAAGAACAGGGCGGCAACCACGTGAAGGTAACACACCAGACTTGCCTTGAGGATCTACACGACCGTAGCGCTCCCCCTCAAGACCCCGCCACCCTACTGCCTCTGAGGGAGGCAGTAAGGTAGACCTGCATCTATGCTACCAAGCAAAGCATGTGCAAAGCTTGTCGTTGTGCAACCGCGAAAGCATAAATACAGATCCGCCCCAACCTAACCTAACCTAACCTAACCTAACCTAACCCAGTACACTGCCATACGCGGTCGCATTAACATCAGCTCCACGTTAAAAAATCATAAATATCGCAATTTTTGAGCTGCGCGTGTTTTAAAGTTATAGTGCAGTTAATTAGTGTCTGATTCACCAGGATTCATGTGGGCAACGTCATAGGTCACCAGGTTCGGCTGCAGCAGGTCATCAACTTTGAGGATCTCTCTTCATCCAGAGGTTAGTGCTTCATGTAAACCGTATACATAGTGGGTGAGACACCGCAATTCTGCGTTCAACGACACCAAGAACACCAAGATCTGATCATCAGAAGAAAAGTTATAACGCGTCCAAATCTCCCAAAATAACCTAAAAACACGTGGTTCTAACCTCAAACCTCCACGAGTGTTTATAATATCGCCAAACACACACGAGGAAAACCTCACAGCCGTCAGATCGGACCTACCTGAAGCCTTCGAAGCCGACCCGAGGGCTTTGCCTTGCAGCGCTGAGGACCACATCTCAAGACGTCAGGTAACCTCTAGGGAACTCCACATCCCGTAGTCCTAGAACACCCGTGTTTGGGTTCGCCTTAACCGGGAAACAAAGGCCTTTCCCCTACCCCCTTCAAAATCAAACCTTCCCTGACCCCCCCCACCCCTCCCACGAAACCCCCCTCGACCCCTTGGAATCCTAAGGGATATTCGTACCCGTTGACTTGGGACACCCGTGTTTGTACTCTTCTGAATCGGGAAACCAAGTCCTCCCCACCACACCCCATTAAGAACTACCTAAGCCCACAACCCCTGCACTTCCCCCCCCCCCCCTTACCTACCCCTCTCCCTTTACATATCCCACCTCCATAAATAAGCCCCACTTGAGAACCCCCCCCCCTCCCCCCTCTTGGTTACCTCACCCCCCCGAAGCCTATCTCTGGAACCGTTAGAGATAACCATATCGAGATTAGGCTCATTCGATTCGGAAGATAAATTTGAAGAATCTGGCCCCGGCAGAATTGAGAGGTGAAGCTTAGCGAGGGAGGTACTGCCCCGAGAATCTATCAGGATCGACTTAGGTCACTGCACTGCAACAAAACAAAAGAAAAAGGCACATTTGTGTCTTTTGCGCAGCGGCGTGTACTCCGGATACAACACAGACGCAGTCCATCAAGCGTCAGGACGCCAAAACATCGCGTCAAGAGCATTTAGAGGACAGCATCATCACTGCGTACAAAGCTGTCAAAACTTATTTAGGGTAAGTCCATCACACAAGTAGAGAAAAAAAAAAAAAAAAAAAAAAAAAAAAAAAAAAAACTAATTATCCATTTGTTAATTTTGTAATTTAGTTATAATAGTATAGTGTTACTTTTAAGTTTAATATCTAAAGATGTCTTCCGTTCCCACAACCCGCAAGTCAGCTGCGGAGGTCGCACCGAAGGCACGAACGTTGCGGACGAAAGTTCTTAGAAATGTAGCAAAGTCCACTACGTCGGAGAGACTTGCCCAACAGTCCTCTCTACGGGATCTGCCTGAACTGTCAAAAGCAGCGTCGGAACCAGCTGCCGGGGAGGGTAGCCTAGCGTCGTCAGTCGAAAACCTCTCCCTGCAAGGGGGGTGCGACGCGGCGGAAATGGCGGAGTCAAGAGTAGTCAACTGGGAGCAACTCGGCATATCTCCACCGCACCGCATCCTGTCAGACGAGGAGAGTTCGGTCGCATCCTCTGTTACCGACCATCAGGCACAAAAAAGGGCCAGTCTCCTCTATAGTACACCGAGAAGAGGGACTGGCGTAGAAATGGACATGGCGACGAGAGAAGCCAACTCTCTACTGCAAAATGGGAAGGGTGCATTGGAGGCATCGGGAAATATGAAGAAGGAGTACAGGACGACTTGCCACGATAGCCTGCAAGGGCTTTACGAGATCGTTCTGTCCCTGTCCGACTCTCGAGCGAGGCACAAATACAACCTCGAGAAGGAGCGCTCTCGACACGCCCGAGAACTAGTAAGAGTGGAGCGTTCCCACAGAGAAGAGGTGATGAAATACCAACAAAAAATCATCACCGAGCTAGGCCTCGCTCGGAACGACATTTCCGGTACCCTGAAGGAGGCAAAAGATATCCGAAACTGGCTCGGGTACGAGACGGAACAGCCGTTCAGGGAAATTAAGGAAGTCAGGAAGTCGATCGAGTCGATGACACTCCTAATAAAGACTGGGCACATGAAAGTCAAGGATCTGGACGCGCCCGTAAACGAGGACCCAAAATGGGATACTGTAGCGGCGGGCCTAACAAAGCTTGGAAACCACATTGCGAGCGTATCAAACCAGCTGGATACGCTTCGACAAGCAGTAGAAAAGATCCGGCAGGAGCTCCAAGCACCCGCGGAGCCCTTAGTTGCCCCTGTTCTACTTCCCGAGGCCTCCATGGAACCCAAATTAAATAAACTGGCCGAAGAAATGCAAAACATGATGGAAATGACCAGAACCCTACTAGAGAAGCCTGAAATTCCCCCCGCCCAACAAATACCACCGTTGGATCTTAAAACACACCTCCAGCCCTTGTCGGAGAGACTGGACATCGTGTCCTCCGAACTTAGAGTACTGAGGGATAAGGAGCCCCAGTTTCCGACCCAACCAGGACCGAGCCTAGACACGGAGTTCGCGGTAGAGGAAGTGAAGAGGACTCTTGCCTCCATTGAGAAGGGTGTATCAGAGCTGAAGCAGCCGGAAAACGTGCAACAGGGCCCCAAGACCTTTGCCCAGGCAGCCAAAACACCCAAACGGCCGAACCATACTCTGATTATCTCCTCAACAGATCCCCAACACACGGGAGAAAATGTGATAGAGAGAATGAGAGCAGCTCTTGACCTCAAAAATACCGGGGCAAGGGTCGATAAGGTGAGGAAAGCGCGCAACCAAAAAATCGTGGTGAGCTGTGCAAGTAAAGAAGACCTCAGCCTTGTCAAAAGTCGGGTCCAGACCACCAGTGGGCTAAAGGTCCAGGAGCCCTTGCCAAGCAACCCACTGGTCGTCGTTAAAGGGGTGCTCTCTTCTTACACCAACGAAGAGATGGTGGATCTCCTTCAGGCCCAAAATCAACACCTTTGGAAAGATCTGGACCCGGCTGGCCTTGTTGTCAAACTGAGATACCGAAGACGCGCGAGGAATCCCCACGAATGCCACCCGGTCTTTGAACTCTCCCCAGAGCTTTGGAAGCGGCTCACGCAGGCAGAAAAGGTACACCTCGGTATCCAGAGGTGCCCAGTAGAAGACCAGTCTCCTCTAGTGCAGTGCACTAAGTGCCTAGGATACGGCCACGGCAGAAATCTCTGCAAGGTGGAAAAAGAAAGCTGTGGCTATTGTGGCGGGGCACACACTGGGCGAGACTGCTCAGTCAGGGCAAACGGTGGTCCTCCTGCCTGTGTGAACTGCATCAAAGTAGGGAGAGAGGGAAAAGACACGGTTCATCCGGCTTTCAGCTCTGAATGTCAAGAGAGACAGAAATGGGACAACATAGCGAGATCACGTGTTTCCTATTGCTGAGGACAACGACGGGAACAATGAGTCAATCACCCAGCAAAGCACAAAGGGATCAGCGGGTAGGCTCAAGTGCATCCAGGCCAACCTGCAACGCTCCAAGCTAGCAACAGCAGAACTCCACCATGCGGCCGAAGAGATGGGAATCTCAATCGCACTTGTCCAAGAACCCTA
This sequence comes from Lycophotia porphyrea, assembly GCA_950005105.1. NCBI lineage: Eukaryota > Metazoa > Arthropoda > Insecta > Lepidoptera > Noctuidae > Lycophotia > Lycophotia porphyrea. The sequence continues at coordinate 67,634 of OX465402.1, forward strand.
TATTGGGAGAACAGGTGTGATGAAACAAAACCCCGGCACACAAGTCATCCAGTGCACTCTCAATCGGCAAAAACCAGTAAAGGCGGCAATCGTCGTTTTCGGAAACAACCTGGAGGTCATTCACGACCCCCAGATTGTCACCGAAAACGTTGCAGCCGTCCTGTTGAAGGTAGGTCAGCTTAAGCTTGGAGTCATATCAGTCTACTTTGAGGGTGACCAAGATATAGACCCATACCTCGTGAAAACCAAGGAGGCAACCACAAAGTTACGCACATCAAATATACTGGTGGGGGGAGACGTTAACGCATGGAGCCAGTGGTGGGGAAGCAACTGTGAAGATCACCGAGGGGCGGCGTACAACGCCTTCCTATCTGAACAAGACCTTCAGATACTCAACACGGGCCAGACCCCAACCTTCGAATGCTACAGGGGAGACAGGCTATACCAAAGCATAGTTGATGTTACCACATGCAGTGTGTCGTTGTTGGGCAGAGTAGAAAATTGGCGTGTAGACAGGAACGTTACGACATCGGACCACAACGCGATAACATTCTCATTACGCCTAGAAAAACCGTTAGAGCCTCTTACACCAGTCTCTACACGCATATATAACACCAAAAAGGCAAAGTGGTCGGACTTCAGCACGCGCCTCAAGGCGTACCTGTCAGAATACAGCATCACACCAGCCACAGTATCGGAAGTCTCGGATACTGAACAGCTGGATGCTCTGGTCTCAAAATACGTCGACCTAATACACCGCTCGGCCAAAAAAACGATACCGAAACTGGGAAATAAGAAAACTGACTCGAGACCGCCGTGGTGGACTGATTCTCTTGAACAGTTAAAGCAAGGAACACTGACCAAGAAAAGGAGAATCAGAAATGCGGCCCCTTGTCGAAGGAACCTTGTCATCGACGAGTACTCAAAGGCCAAACTAGAATACCTAACTAGAGCATCAGAAGCAGCAACAGAAAATTGGAAGCAGTTCTGCTCCACTCAGGACCGGGAGAGCATGTGGGACGGCATTTACAGGGTCTTAAGGAAGACTGCCAGAAGACAGGAAGACACGCTCCTGAGAAACACCGCAGGCGAAACACTAAGCCCAGAGCAACCAGCGGATCTCCTGGCCAAAACGTTCTACCCAGACGACTCAGTGGACGCCGAACAACAACACCACGCGTCTGTCCGGAGACTTGCGGAGGAACGTTCCCCAAATGAAACCGAGGGCCTATCGACCGATGATCCACCATTTACACCCGCGGAGCTGGAAATGGTCCTTCAGCGACAAAACCCCAAGAAAGCTCCGGGACCGGATGGGTTAACGGCCGATATTTGCACAGCCGCTATAAATTGTAACAGGGAGGTATTCCTGGCGCTGGCCAACAAGTGCCTTTCGTTACCACACTTCCCAAGGCAATGGAAAATAGCTCACGTGTGCATACTCCGTAAGCCGGGCAAGGACGACTACACCCACCCAAAGTCATACAGACCAATTGGACTACTCTCGGTCTTGGGCAAAATCGTCGAGAAGCTCTTTGTGGGCAGACTGCAGCACCACTTCCTCCCGACACTAAACACACACCAATACGGGTTCATGCCGCAGCGGGGAACCGAGGACGCCCTCTATGTCCTAATGGAGCACATACGGGCAGAAGTCAAAGCCAAAAAGGTAGTGCTTTTAGTATCACTGGACATAGAGGGGGCCTTCGACAACGCGTGGTGGCCTGCCCTCAAAATGCAGATGCTACACAAAAAATGCCCCAAGAACCTCTTCGCTCTCGTATCTTCATACCTGGAGGACCGGTACATCAGGGTCAACTACGCCAGGGCGACTAGCGAGAAGGGCACCACAAAAGGATGCGTCCAGGGCTCAATAGCCGGTCCGACGTTCTGGAACCTTATCCTAGACTCGCTCTTGGAGGAACTGACAACAATGGGAGTATATTGTCAAGCGTTCGCGGATGATGTGGTCCTCATTTTCTCGTCTCACGAAGTCAGCTCTCTGCAGCTATCAGCTCAAAGAACGCTGCAGACAGTGTCAGACTGGGGTGAACGAAACAAGCTTCGCTTCGCCGCTCACAAGACCAACGCAATGGTGATTACGAAGAAGCTCAAGTACGATATCCCCGTAATCCACATGTCTGGCATTCAGCTGAACCTTGTCAAAGAGATCAAGCTGTTGGGACTCATCATAGACCACAAACTCACCTTTAATGCGCACGTGACTGCAACATGCAAAAAAGCTGCAGACATCTACAAACAACTAGCGTGCGCGGCCAAGGTGACATGGGGCCTAAACAGTGAGATAATCAGGACCATATACGTGTCGGTGATAGAGCCAATCGTGCTGTACGCAGCGAGCGCGTGGGCCCCGGCAGCAGAAAAACTGATGACGAGAAATCAGTTAGACTCGCTGCAAAGAGGCTTCACGCAGAAGATCTGCAAAGCGTACCGCACGGTGTCTCTAACATCGGCTCTCATCCTTTCGGGCCAACTGCCCCTGGACCTCCGGGTCACCGAAGCATCTGCCCTATTCAAGATCAAAAAGGGTCACTCCCAAGAGTACCTACCGCCGGGAAGAGAGGTCGAGCGCAAGGCCGGGCCCCTACAGATCCCCCATCCATCGCGACTCATAATAACCGAGTATGAGTGCCTCGAGAACATGGATCCTAAAACCCTGAGTGACCACCAAGTAACCGGACCGCATATTTACACCGACGGCAGCAAAATAGAAGGGAAAGTCGGTGCGGCCTTTACCTTGTGGAACGAAGGCAGGGAATCCAAGTACTCAACCTTCCGCCTGGAGCCGCATAACACTGTCTTTCAATCGGAAATATACGCATTATATCGAGCAGTCAAGACGGTGAGAACGTCTAGGATGGCCTCCGCCAACATATTAAGCGACTCAAGATCTTCGCTTGATTTGTTGAGAAGCCCGTCTGTCACTCATCCGTTGGCACTCGGTATAAAAAGGCTGGTACGTGAAATCCGAGAGGAGGGCAGAGATGTGAGGCTGTTTTGGTTGAGAGCGCACGTGGGTACTCCTGGGAACGAGAGAGCGGACGAGTTAGCAAAGAAAAAGGCCCTTACAAAGAAAACAGCCCCCGACTACGACAAGGTACCAATATCCTTCATCAAGAGGCAGATTCGTGAGGAAACTGTAAAAAAATGGCAGCAGCGGTACGAATCTTCCAGCACAGGTTCGGTCACTAAAGTGTTTTTCCCCACCGTTCAGGCGGCAAGGAAGATCCTTAAAGGCATGGCACTGTCACCTACCCATGTCCAAATCTTGACCGGTCACGGAGGATTCGGGGCCTATCTCCATCGCTTCCACCTTAAAGACAGTCCCTCATGCGTCTGCGATCCCACCTGTGAAGAGACAATATGGCACGTGCTAACCGAGTGCCCAAGATTTGGTCGCGAGCGAATGGACCTAGAAACTGAAATCCAGATTTCAGTTGTTCAGTCCACACTCCATTCTATCATGGAGAGAAATTCCACAAGAACACCATTCTTGGAATTCGCGAGTAAGATTGTTCAAGTCGTAGCAAAGGCCAATGGTTCAACACTGTTCACCCCACATACACACAGCAGTACACCTACACCCACACTCACACAAACACAGCATACCGTCAGCACAGCCGTCACCACGGACACGCCCAGCCCCAGCAGTTTCCAGCCGAGCCTTCGCACCTTAGCTTTACGCCGGTTACTTACATGCGGAGAAAATGGGCAACCAGGTATAAGAACCCGTAGCGTGGCACTCTTTATGAATAAGAACGCCGAGAGACTCGGAATAAGCTTCTGCCGCGTGGAAAGGGAAAACAGTGTCACGATATCACCGGGCCTAGCAGCTTTGATCCACGGAAGCACCTCAAAAGCGAGCATGAAACGCACGAAATTCAACGCGTTACCCGAAGCGGAAGTTGCCGAGCACCGATACCGTCTCGTGCGATCACAAAACAAAACGATTGCACTATTCGAGTGGTGTGAGGAAACTCCGTTTGCACAAGCATGCTCCCTGCTAACCGAAATCGGAGAAGCTGGCCGGTCAGCGAGCGGGTGCCCTCGAATAATCAGCGTGGACGCAATGGCGATTGGCTACGATAGGGGGAGAGTTGCCGATCGGTACGGATGCATCAAAGCCGCACAAGATCATGAGGTGGTAGTCTACGAGGACAGGGGGGAAGACCTAAGTTTTCTTAAATGTACCCGTAACGATGCCGAAAATACTACGACTGACCGCCAGGTGTCCTCCATGTCAGCCCCAACCACGCCTTGCGGCTCAGAAAGACTACAGCAGAAGCTTGCCGCGGAGAAAGCCGCTTCAGACAAGAAAAGCAGCAGTTCCAAAGAGAAGGCAAAATCCAAGGGTCGACTAAAGACCATGTCCAATTTCCTGAGTAGGCTACTAGGCGTGAACAGTGCGAAGCCAGGAAACTCCCATCAAAACAGCCAGGCGGCCGCATTACGGGAGTTCAACAGGGTAGCCCCGAAACCTCCTAAAGAGCAGCGGCCAGTTCCAACAAGGGCCGACAAAGGAGAGGTCAGTCCACCGAAGCTCAAGACGGCAATGGAGCCCACAGACCATATAGCGAACGCCTTTCTTGAGTTTCAAGCCATCATCAAAGCAACAAAAGCAGTCAGTCTCATGACTTGCCAGAAAATCATGCAGTCATACCAGCTGGAGATTGAAGGTCTGCTTAAAGTGAGACTCGAAGAGGCCAAAGCAGCCATCTACAATAACACCACCTCCCAAGTCATCAAAGGAGAAATGACTGGCACGTACATGACTGCGTACAACGCTACATACGGCTTCGTGCCGTTGGACGAGACGGCAACGTCACAGACTGGGCACATAACCTTCGTGACACCCGAAAGTGACCCAATAGTGGTAGTGGCTCGATGCACTAAAATCATGCTGGACGACAAAATCCTCGAACAGGCGGAAGCAATCTCGAGAAGCATAACTCAAAGCGAAGGTTGGGTATTTCCGAAAATAAAGTGGGTAAACGGCGTACCAGGAGGCGGCAAGACGACCTGGGTGATTAATAACTTCGATAGGGATCACGACGTTATCGTCACTACGACAACCGAGGCTGCGAAAGATCTGCGGCAAAAACTGGCACACCGAATTGGGGAAGACAACAGAACCAAGGTGCGCACACTGGCCTCAATATTATCGAACGGGTTCAAAGGGCCACACAAATGCAGGCGCATTGTTGTGGACGAGGCTCTCATGAACCACTTTGGGGCCATAGTGATGGCAGTTCGATTGTCGAGTGCGACTGAAGTGGTCCTTATCGGAGATATTAACCAACTGCCCTATCTGGATAGGGAAAACCTATTTCCCCTTAGATACGCCCGCCCGAACTCTGTGGCGACCATCAGCCAAGAGTTGTCCTGTACACATCGGAACCCGATGGATGTTGCGTATGCCCTGGCAGAAGTCTATCCCGGCATTTACTCGTCGAAGAACCAGGTCCACTCCCTGCAGCTGAAAAGGTTTACAGGCGCTGATATACCAAGCACACTCTCCAACACACTGTTCCTAGTCTACACGCAGGAGGAGAAAAAGTCCCTCATTGATCAAGGTTACGGTGTTGGAACTGGATCAAGCGTTCTGACCATCCACGAAGCTCAGGGACTCACATGCGAGACCGTCTTCATCCTGAAGACAAAGTCCAAAACTATTGTGATCCACAGCAGCGTCCCCCATGCGGTAGTGGCCGTATCAAGACACACAGCCAGCTGTGTATACTACGCTGACAACGCAGATGACGCTATTGGACGATTTGTGAGACGAGCACAGGAAGCCTCAACAAATGACATCATAAACACCAACATGATGAAGGCTATGCGACATCGGGACATGAAAGTCGTCGAGGCACTGATACGCCTCCAAAAGCAATGACCGACTGATGCTTTTGACACAGGGTGGACACCCCTTCTTATTCCAAAACTTCATATTTCTCATTGACCTAGTAGGCCGGCTGCAGCAGCCGTTCCACGGTGCAAAACTTGCAGCTGACGAGAAACCAAAAGACCATCCTTACCTTACCTAATTTCTATCTTAATAATTAATACGTTAAGAATAGTTTGTAAAGGAGGTGGGGCACAGCTGGCATCATGAACCTTGTCATACTCACTCAAACGACCCGCTGGTGGTGGCGTGAGTGTTGGATCGTTTGACTCCCTCAAATATGGTTGAGTAAGACGGTGCCAATGCAAGCGTCAGTTTTCGTGAACGAACGCTATCAGTAGAGTCCGGTCAGGTTCCAGTTGCCAGTTGTGCAAGAAAGCCGTGTGTGTAATATGTAAGTATTTAAAATATGTATTTGTATTAAGTATAATTAGGAAAAAAAAAAAAAAAAAATATATAATAATAATAAAAAAAAAAAAAAAAAAAAAAAAAAAAAAAGATTATATATATTATGTGTGATGGACTAATCAGTAGTAAGTTAAGTTAGAAGTAAGTTGTACTCCGGAGTCACCACTTGTACGTGGAGCTCAGAGTCCTAAAGAAAACTGTAATTAAACAAAGGCACGGACGTTTATGTCTGTGGATATTATTGTAAGGCAGGAAGTGGTTTTAGCCGGTTGGAGCCCGACTGACTAAAACCACACCGGTGTTCCCTCGCACACTTGCGTCGGGGGGCAACGGGATCTAATGCGACTTCCGCTGCCCCGGACTAGTGCCGGCCCGCTTGACCTGCGGGCCTCGTCTCGGGGGGGAGTGAGATGTGATAATCCCCCCGTTACGTCTGTGAGAGGCGCACGTGGAACACGACGCGCCGCCGTCTCGGGTCCAGTGTGATAGGGGGCGATGGATGTCCCCAGATCCGTCGCCCCTGGACCTATTTAGGGGGGCCGGAAGAGGGCGTTGTCTGCCCTCTGCCGACGCCCGGTGCGCCTGCGGCGGGATGGGAGGGAACTCGTCATCTCCCTCTCCCTTTCCGCAGCTTCCTTCTGCGACATGACAGTTTCGCAGAAGGATATCACTGCGTCCCAGGACTCTGCACTGCCGACCATCGAACGAAAAACGGCCGGCAGCGACAGGTCTCCTCCTACCTCTGTAACGAGGGCACGGCGTGGCTCATCCCACGCGACACACTCGGCCAGCGTATGCCGCGCCGTATACTCTAGACAGTGGGCGCAGTGATGGCACCGGGCGTCCGGCTCCCTGCTTATGCGACACAGGTACTTCCCGAAGCAGCCGTGCCCCGAGAGCACCTGCGTCGCCCGAAACGTCAGGGAGCCGTGCTTCCTCCCGAGCCAGTCGTCGAGTACTGGCCGGATCGCTTCGATTGTGTCGAGGCCGGCGGTAGGGAGCTCTAGCCTCCCCCGCCATTCCGCCACCATGACCTGTCGGAGCTGAGACCGGTACAACGTTATCTGTCGCTGCACCAGTCTCTCGCCCCGATCCTTGGCCTCCTCGCGCCACCGGTACAGTGTCGCGAGGGTCTTCGCCTCCAGGTCCCACGGCGGGGATCCGGCCAGTACACAAGCCGCCTCGTAGGAGATCGTGCGATATCCCCGTGTGGCCCTGACGGCCATCACCCTCTGCGGTCTGCGCAGAACTGCGATAATGCGGGCCGTCAGATCGGTCGCCCATATCGGGGCCCCGTACAGGGCCATCGATCGCACGATCCCTACGTACAACCGCCTACAGGCGGTGCTCGGCCCCCCCAAATTGGGAAGCAGCGTTGACAGCGCGCCCGCCGCGCCCATCAACTTGGGCACCAGCCGCTGAAAGTGGGGGCCGAAGTCCCAACGGCTGTCGAGCACCAATCCCAGGTACTTCATGGTTGACTCGACAGCGATCTGGACCCCACCGACCACAATGTGTGATCCCAACGGCGGCGCCCGTCGGGGGCCATGAAAGGCGATGGCCTCCGACTTGTTGAGGGCCACTTCCAGGCCCAGGCGTCGTATGCGGCTCACCACCTGTGAGACCGCAGCCGTAGCCAGCAACGCTGCCTCCCTGTACGACCTCCCCCGAGCCGTGACCAGCGTGTCGTCCGCATAACACGTCAGGTTCACTCCCGGTGGGAGCTCGCACCGCAAAACCCAGTCGTATCCAATGTTCCACAGGGGAGGGCCCAGAACCGAGCCCTGTGGAACACCGCACGACATCTCGCGACGGCCTGCGCCGTCGCGTCCCATGTAGGTGACACACCTTCCCGACAGATAAGCCCCCACAATGTTGCGGAGGTAGGAAGGCACCCGATGGTATCGCAGGGCCTCCCTAATGCAACTCCAGGGCAGGGTGTTGAACGCGTTGGAGATGTCCAAGGACACCGCCAGCACCACCCCGCCCTGGGACACCGCTTCCTCCGCCAGGACTCTCACTCTCATGATGGCGTCAATAGTAGAGCGCCCACACCGGAAGCCGAATTGGCTGTCGTCCAAGTTCGGCCCCTCTGTACACAAGTGGCTGACGAGGCGATCTGCGATTACTCGCTCGAGCAGCTTGCCCGCCTCGTCCAGCAGCACTATGGGCCGATAAGCGGACGAAGAGTCCGCCGGGCGCCCAGCCTTCTTGAGCAGGACCAGTCGACCAGCCTTCCACTTGGTAGGGAACTGACCCTGCTCAAGGCACGCAGAGAAGAGTCCCCTCAGTGGGGGCTCCAGCTCCTTCAGGGCGAGAACTAGAGCGCGGCCAGGCACTCCGTCGGGCCCCGGAGCAGTGTTTTAAAGTAATCCAAGCGAATCTGCAGAGGAAGAACCTAGCAACCCAAGAGCTCATGATTGTGGCTAGCGAGCGGAGGGTTGCGTTCGCATTGCTCCAGGAGCCGTATGTGGGTGGGGTTAAAAGGATGCGAGACTACCGGGGAGCGAGAGTCTACCAGTGCGCTGAACAAGGAGATGGAACTGTGAAGGCGGCAATAGTCGTCTTCGACCACGACCTAGACGTCACACAGTGTCCGAAACTCACCACCAACAACATCGTGGTGGTGAGGATCCGTACCAGCGCCTGGGAAATCGCAGTAGTCTCCTTCTACTTTGAACCAGACCAGCCCATACAGCCATACCTGGAGCAACTTTTGCAGATTCGCGAGGAAATAGGCCCCACGAGGATGATCATTGGCGGCGACGCCAACGCCAAGAGCACCTGGTGGGGAAGCCTGGTAACCGACAGCAAGGGAGAGGACATGTCGGGAACCCTGGAGGAAATGTGCTTGCAGATACTCAACGTCGGCAACACTCCGACCTTCGACACCGTCAGAGGAAACACCCTGTACAGCAGTTTCGTTGATGTAACAGCCTGCTCAACGGAGCTGCTGGACTTGGTGGAGGACTGGCGGGTCGAGGAAGGTCTCACGAGCTCGGACCACAACGGTATAGTTTTCAAAATTAATCTTCTAAAATCAAAATGTATAAAAGTAAATAGGACAACAAGATTATATAACACCAGGAAAGCTAATTGGAGCCAATTTCATGTGAAACTGGCCCAATTAAAAGCTGAAGCAAATTTAAATGTAACTGAAATAAGCAAAATTAATAATAAAACAGACCTGGAACATAACGTAAATAAATATATAGCCAAAATCATAGAATCTTGTGAAGAAACTTTAGATAAATATAGTAATAACACACAACTAACTATACCGTGGTGGTCCAAAGAGCTCGCTGAGCTGATGTCGGAGGTGAACACCCGAAGACGCCGCATCCGGTGCGCTGCACCAGTCCGGAGGCAAAAGGTCGTCGATGAGTACCTGCAAGCAAAACACAAGTATGAGTCCCTAGCCTTAAAGGCGCAGACGGAAGGATGGAAGGCCTACTGTGGGAAACAGGATAGGGAAGGAATGTGGGAGGGGATTTATAGGGTCATAGGACGGACCACCAAGAGACAAGAGGACTTGCCGTTGGTGAAGGATGGAGTGCCACTGAATGCACAGCAGTCGGCTTTGCTGCTGGCCGAGACCTTCTACCCCGAAGACCTAGAAGTGGGAGAAACTGCCGACCACCGTCGGACACGCGAAGCGGCCTGTCGTGTAAACGAGTGGACGCATGATGAACAACATGACCCACCGTTTACACTTCAGGAGCTGAAAACCGCGGTGGAAAGCTTCAACCCGAAGAAGGCACCCGGGGCGGACGGTCTCACAGCCGATATCTGTGCCCAGGCTATATTCCGGGACCCAGGGACGTTCCTTGCATTGGCCAACAAGTGCCTCGAGCACGGACACTTCCCTGGGGCCTGGAAGGTGGCCACAGTGGTAGTCCTCCGAAAGCCCGGCAAGGATTCCTACACCACCCCAAAGTCATATAGGCCGATCGGCCTCCTACCAGTCTTAGGTAAAACGCTGGAAAAACTTTTAGTAGCGAGGCTAAAATGGCACCTCATCCCGCGGTTTAGTACTCGCCAGTTTGGTTTCATGCCACAGAGGAGCACCGAGGACTCCCTCTACACCATGATACAACATATCAAAGCAAAGCTAAGTGAAAAGAAGCTGATCACTGTTGTATCACTGGACATAGAGGGAGCCTTCGATAGCGCATGGTGGCCGGCCATCAGGACCAGACTGGCTGAGGAAAAGTGCCCGGTGAACCTCAGGAGGCTGCTGGACAGCTATTTGACTGGTAGGAGTGTCCGAGTAAGGTACGCTGGTGCCGAGTGCCGCAAGGACATGACAAAGGGGTGCGTGCAAGGGTCCATTGGTGGTCCGATCCTATGGAACCTTATTCTAGACCCACTGCTGAAGGGGCTGGAAGAGCGGGGAGACTACTGCCAGGCATTTGCCGATGACGTGGTTATGATCTTCGACGGTGACACAGCGTTGGAAGTTCAAAGACAGGCCAATGCCGCCCTCGAATATGTTCGGGGGTGGGGCATCCGAAATAAGCTAAAGTTTGCACCGCATAAAACTTGTGCAATGGTGGTAACCAAAAAGCTAAAGTACGATGTCCCGCTCCTGAGCATGGGCGGGGTAGACATTGGCATGTCCAAGGAAATAAAAATTCTGGGGCTCACCGTCGACCACCAGCTCACTTTCAACACCCACGTCGCCAACGTTTGCAGAAAAGCTGTTAATATTTACAAACAGCTGGCACGAGCGGCCAAAGTGAGCTGGGGCCTTCACCCGGAGATCATCCGCGTCATCTACACGGCAGCGGTCGAACCGATAATCCTCTATGCCGCTAGCGCTTGGGCACCTGCCGCCAAAAAAGTAGGGGTTGTAAAAAAGCTTGGCGTGGTCCAGAGGGGGTTTGCGCAGAAGCTGTGCGGAGCCTACCGCACGGTCTCCCTGAACTCGGCACTGTTACTGGCCGGGATACTCCCCCTTGACCTTCGTGTGCGGGAAGTGGCAGCGCTGTACGAGGCCAGGAGGGGGTTGTCCCTGCCAGTGCTTGGGGGCAGGGAGGTCGAGCGCATGGCTCCAGCAGCGGAAGCCCCGCACCCCGCGGACCAAGTCAACTTAGAGTTCGGAAGCCTGGTAGACGAGGAACAATACGGAAACCACAGTGATTTCGCTGTGCGAATATTCACTGACGGCAGCAAGATTGAGGGCAGGGTCGGAGCGGCGCTATCCTTGTGGAATGGTGCCACCGAAACCAGGGCCCTCAAACTTGCTTTGCCGTCTTACTGCACCGTCTACCAGGCGGAGCTTCTGGCCCTACAAAGAGCGGCAGGAGAGGTGCTCAAGCGCAAAGAAACAACGTTCGGCATCTTCAGCGACTCCAAGGCGGCCCTTCAGTCGGTCGTAAACGCAAGTTCCCCCCATCCCCTGGCAGTGGAAACAAGGGACACCATCCGTCGCTGCAAGCTCCAGAACAAGAGTGTCTCCTTGTTCTGGATAAAGGCCCACGCGGGCTTGGAGGGAAACGAGCGAGCCGACCGACTTGCGAAGGAAGCTGCCATGAGGTCGAAGAAGAAGCCGGACTACGACCTGTGTCCCGTTTCATTCGTCAGGCGGCAGATCCGTATGGAGTCGCTTGGCGAATGGAACCACAGGTATCAGCAGGGTGAATCAGCAGGGGTCACAAAAATGTTCCTCCCAGACGCGATCGACGCCTACAGAATAGTGCGAAAAATAAAACCAGCGGGATTAGTAACACAATTCTTAACGGGGCACGGTGGGTTCTCCGAATACTTGCATCGCTTTAAGTGTAAGGAGAACCCAGCGTGCGTCTGCGAACCAGAAAAGGTAGAATCGATCGCACACATCCTTACGGAATGCCCAGTATTCGAAAGAGAGCGATACAATGTCGAACAGAAATTGGCGATAAGTTTAAATAAAAACAGCATTAAAACGATTATGTCAGATAATAAAACCAGAAATACTTTGTTAGACTACTGCTTATCACTCGCAACCAAGGTGATCGAACGAAACAAAACTATTTAAAACACTGTGCTTTTCCAAATATGGACGTTTCTTGATTGGAAAAGATATTTAGATTAAGCATAGAACAACGCAAAACTTAAATAAAAAAGGTTATAATATTTCGATTTAATTAAATAAAATACAGAATATCACTACAAATTTGTTAAAATTTCTTTTCAAAATTATATAATAAATTATTAAATAAAGCAGTGAAAATGATATTATGTCTAAAAAAGGTCTCTGACTATGTCAGGGGGACACTAGTCGGGCAGGAGTGGGTTTTAGTCGGTTCAAGTCCGACACTACCTCGACTGTCTCACAACCCGTGAGGCAGTCGAGGTGTCCGTGGGGATTTCCCACTCCTGCCACAACAAAAAAAAAAAAAAAAAAAAAAAAACCTAACCTAACCTAACCGAAATATTAAAACGTTGATATCTTCGCTTCCAGACGCGCGATTTTGACGCTGTTTTCAGCTCAAATTGACATAACTAGGCGTCCGCCTACGTATTGACCACCCTGCACTCACCTGCACCCCTGGATAAAAAATTTACGACCTACCCCTAGTTTTTTAATACATTTTTAAAGTAAATCGTCTAAATTAATGGTTTTTCCAAATTTTCTTTGCATTCTAACATCGAATTATAGTTTCAATAGTACTCACCCTTCATCCCTGTGTCCCGGTCCGCGTTCCGTGAGCCGGCGTCCCAGTTGGAGGCTGATAACCTAAATTTTTTGGTTCAGAAACTGGTTTTTTGACCATAATTCCAGAATTTTCTTCGGCACTCATCCCGTTTTATTTCACAGTTCGCTAGTCCGCGCGGAGACGCGTCTCTGGACGTATCGCACGTGCGTCTAGCTCAAATAAAACATAAATATTTTTTCAAAATTGTCATTTCCAAGTAGTTTCTGCTAGTACCAAAATCCACGTAAGGGGATAAGAGAAATATAAAAACGTTGATATCTTCGCTTCCAGACGCGCGATTTTGACGCTGTTTTCAGCTCAAATTGACATAACTAGGCGTCCGCCTACGTATTGACCACCCTGCACTCACCTGCACCCCTGGATAAAAAATTTACGACCTACCCCTAGTTTTTTAATACATTTTTAAAGTAAATCGTCTAAATTAATTGTTTTTCCAAATTTTCTTTGCATTCTAACATCGAATTATAGTTTCAATAGTACTCACCCTTCATCCCTGTGTCCCGGTCCGCGTTCCGTGAGCCGGCGTCCCAGTTGGAGGCTGATAACCTAAATTTTTTGGTTCAGAAACTGGTTTTTTGACCATAATTCCAGAATTTTCTTCGGCACTCATCCCGTTTTATTTCACAGTTCGCTAGCCCGCGCGGAGACGCGTCTCTGGACGTATCGCACGTGCGTCTAGCTCAAATAAAATTTTGCCCACCCTCCCACCTTTTGGCTTATAGGAAGGGTGAACACATAGCAATCGGCAAATTTTTTATTATTCTTTTAGCTCTCAGAGCTCTTGCTAGGCGGGTAAACAGTGTAGTTGCAGTGTTCATACCAAACAAACACGATTTTGACAAGATTTTTATTATTTTTATATATTTTGACTAAGTACCATTTTAGGACATATTTTATTCATTTATTTAATTTAATTAGTTATTTTCTACTGATTGGATCCCCCCTTTACAGGGATTCAATTCAGTACCTGTCCCCTGACATTTAATACTTACACCACAATGCTTGGCATCAGGACTCCGGTGAAGGCGAAGGCTGCGGAGGAGAGCTTGGACGTGGAAGGGGCACGTCCATTACAAGCGGGCCCCTCAGTGCGGCGCAGTATTGGAGAGTGGGAAGCGGAGAAGCTCAGATCGGGGCAACCCCGCAAAACTCTTACACCCCCTAAAACCACACCCGCTACCACTCCCCCAAAGAAAACACTCGTGCCCACTCCGCCCAGGCTCAAATCAAAAATCTCAAACACGCAGCTGGCAAAGCAGCCAGAGAGGGCCCTGGAGAGCTCACCTCGAGAAGTGCTACCCGTAAGGTATTTAAGCCGAACTACGGAGGCAAAGGCGTGTCTTTCCAGCGCCAAGCTTCAACTGGACAGCTCCCGGAATTTAAAAAAGGAGATAAAGGATGCACTCATAAAAGCGGTCGACCGGCTATACCAGTTAGTTAAGGAGGGGGAAAAGGATAGGGGCAAATCACCCGGAGAGGCAGTTGAACCCGAGAAGGCCCTCGCGGACCTGACGCCGGCCTTGGGCGCGCCGACAGAGCTCATGAAGCAGCTTATGGAGAACCTCCAGACCCATAACAAGGCACTGGAGGAATGCCAGCTGCACACACGGGCTTTGTCGGAGCACCTACAGCAGGTACCTCGCTTTGTCGCAGGCCAGGGACCCTCGTTCGCCGAGATGGCCGCCGTCCCCAAACATCACATTCAAGGGCCTCTTCACTCGGTGGTCGTGTCATCGGTCGATGACAAGGACACCGGGGAAGAGGTTATTGAGAAGCTAAGGACGGTAGTAGATGCCAGGAACGAAGGCACCAGGGTTGAAAGGCTGCGGAAAGCGAGGGACCAGAAGGTGGTGGTCGGTTTCAGTTCCAGGGAGGAGCTGACTCGGGTGAAAGATAGAATACAGAGGGCCGGAAACCTCGTGGTGGAAGAGGTCCAAAACAAAGACCCTCTTATAATCCTGAAGGACGTCCTATCCTGCCACTCCGATGTGGAGGTTGCAGAGGCGCTGAAACGCCAAAACACCCACCTGATGGGCGACTTGCCTGCGAATGATGTGAGGATGGGGGTAAAGTACCGTCGTAGGACGAGGAACACCCACATGTCTCACATCATCATGCAGGTGTCCCCTTCTGTGTGGCAGAGGCTGACTAACGCGGGTCGAGTGCACATCGACTTGCAGCGGGTGCGCGTGCTGGATCAGTCGCCACTTATCCAGTGCACTCGCTGCTTGCGCTTCGGTCATGGCCGTAAACTGTGCACGGAACCCGCTGACCTCTGCACACACTGTGGAGACCGCCACCTCAGAGCTGACTGCCCCGCACGGCTGGCTGCCGAACCGCCGAAGTGCAGGAACTGCGTGACCGCGAAACAGGGGAAGACCGAGCATAACGCCTTCGACAGTGAGTGCCCAACTCGCGTAAAGTGGGACGCATTGGCGCGACTGTCGGTGGCGTACTGCTAAGGTCCAACCAGCGGCAACAAGAGGTGGCTCATCCAGGGATTCCCGAACACGCCCGAGCGTGCGTAAGGATTACCAGGTAATCCAAGCGAATCTGCAGAGGAAGAATCTAGCAACCCAAGAGCTCATGATTGTGGCTAGTGAGCGGAGGGTTGCGTTCGCATTGCTCCAGGAGCCGTATGTGGGTGGGGTTAAAAGGATGCGAGACTACCGGGGAGCGAGAGTCTACCAGTGCGCTGAACAAGGAGATGGAACTGTGAAGGCGGCAATAGTCGTCTTCGACCACGACCTAGACGTCACACAGTGTCCGAAACTCACCACCAATAACATAGTGGTGGTGAGGATCCGTACCAGCGCCTGGGAAATCGCAGTAGTCTCCTTCTACTTTGAACCAGACCAGCCCATACAGCCATATCTGGAGCAACTTTTGCAGATTCGCGAGGAAATAGGCCCCACGAGGATGATTATTGGCGGCGATGCCAACGCCAAAAGCACCTGGTGGGGTAGCCTGGTAACCGACAGCAAGGGAGAGGACATGTCGGGAACCCTGGAAGAAATGTGCCTGCAGGTACTCAACGTCGGCAACACTCCGACCTTCGACACCGTCAGAGGTAACACCCTGTACAGCAGCTTCGTTGATGTAACAGCCTGCTCAACGGAGCTGCTGGACTTGGTGGAGGACTGGCGGGTCGAGGAAGGTCTCACGAGCTCGGACCACAACGGTATAGTATTCAAAATTAATCTCCAAAAATCGAAAGGAACCAATGTAAACAGGACTACTAGAATTTACAACACCAAAAAAGCAAATTGGAGTCAGTTTCATTCGAAACTGGCCCAATTAAAAACTGAATCAAACCTAAACTCAATAGAAGTAAATAAAATCACTAACACAATAGATCTAGAAATTAAAGTAAACAAATTTATAGCTAATATTAAAGAGTCCTGTGAAGAAACATTGGTTAAAATTGGTAACAACACCCTACTAACTATACCGTGGTGGTCCAAAGAGCTCGCTGAGCTAATGTCGGAGTTCAATACCCGGAGACGCCGCATCCGATGCGCTGCACCTGTCCGGAGGCAAAAAGTCGTCGATGAGTACCTGCAAGCAAAAGCTAAGTACGAGTCCCTAGCAAAAAAGGCGCAGACAGAAGGATGGAAGGGCTTCTGTGAGAAACAGGACAGGGAGGGAATGTGGGAGGGGATATATAGGGTCATAGGACGGACCGCCAGGAGACAGGAGGACTTGCCGTTGGTGAAGGACGGAGTGCCACTGAGTGCACAGCAATCGGCTTTGCTGCTGGCCGAGACCTTCTACCCTGAGGACCTAGAAGAGGGAGAAACTGCAGACCACCGTCGGACACGTGAAGCGGCCAGTCGTGTAAACGAGTGGGCGCATGATGAACAACATGACCCACCGTTTACACTTCAGGAGCTGAAAACCGCGGTGGAAAGCTTCAACCCGAAGAAGGCACCCGGGGCAGACGGTCTCACAGCCGATATCTGTGCCCAGGCTATATCCCGGGACCCAGGGACGTTCCTTGCATTGGCCAACAAGTGCCTTGAGCATGGACACTTCCCTGGGGCCTGGAAGGTAGCCACTGTGGTGGTCCTCCGAAAGCCCGGCAAGGATTCCTACACCACCCCTAAGTCATACAGGCCGATCGGCCTCCTACCAGTCCTAGGCAAAACCTTGGAAAAACTCCTAGTAGCAAGGCTAAAATGGCACCTAATCCCGCGGCTCAGTACTCGCCAGTTTGGCTTCATGCCACAGAAAAGCACCGAGGACTCCCTCTACACCATGATACAACATATCAAGGGGAAGCTAAGTGAAAAGAAGCTGATCACTGTTGTATCACTGGACATAGAGGGAGCCTTCGATAGCGCATGGTGGCCGGCCATCAGGACCAGACTGGCTGAGGAAAAGTGCCCGGTGAACCTTAGGAGGCTGCTAGACAGCTACCTGACTGGTAGGAGTGTCCGAGTACGGTACGCGGGTGCCGAGTGTCGAAGGGACACGACGAAGGGGTGTGTGCAAGGGTCCATTGGCGGTCCGATCCTATGGAACCTGATCCTCGACCCCCTGCTGAAGGGGCTGGAGGCGCGTGGCGTCCACTGCCAGGCGTTCGCCGATGATGTTGTGATGATCTTCGACGGTGACACAGCGTTGGAAGTCCAGAGACATGCCAATGCCGCCCTCGAGTATGTTCGGTTGTGGGGCATCGGAAACAAGCTGAAGTTTGCACCGCAAAAAACTTGTGCAATGGTGATAACCAAGAAGCTGAAGTACGATGTCCCACTCCTGAGCATGGGCGGGGTAGACATTGGCATGTCTAAGGAAATAAAAATTCTGGGGCTCACCGTCGACCACCAGCTCACTTTCAACACCCACGTCGCAAACGTTTGCAGAAAAGCTGTGAACATCTACAAACAGCTGGCACGTGCGGCAAAAGTGAGCTGGGGCCTTCACCCGGAGATCATCCACACCATATACACGGCGGCAGTGGAGCCAGTCATTCTGTACGCGGCCAGTGCCTGGGCGCCGGCAGCCAAAAAGATCGGAGTGCAGAAAAGCCTCAACACGGTCCAGCGAGGATTCGCGCAGAAGCTCTGCAAGTCCTACCGCACCGTTTCGCTGAACGCGTCCCTGGTGCTGGCTGGGATACTCCCTCTCGACCTTCGTATACAAGAAGCAGCCGCTCTGTATGAGGCAAAAAGAGGGGTGCCACAGCCGGCACTTGCGGGCAGGGAGGTGGAGCGGGTGGTGGCATTTGCAGAGACTCCGCACCCGGCGAAACATATGGCCATGGAGTTCGTATGCCTGGAAGACCGGACGCTTGTGGATACCCACAACATCCAAGCAGTCAGGGTGTTCACGGACGGCAGCAAGATCGAGGGCAAGGTCGGAGCAGCGCTGTCGCTCTGGGACAGCAATGCCGAGATCAAGTCCTTCAAGCTTAGCTTGCCGTCGTACTGCACGGTCTACCAGGCGGAACTTCTGGCCATATGTGTAGCCACGCGCGAAATCCTCAAGCGCAAAGAGGGAACCTTCGGTATCTATAGTGACTCAAAGGCCGCACTTCAAACAGTTACAAACCAAGGTTCCCTCCACGCCCTGGCCGTGGAGGCGAGAGCGAACGTGGCCGCAGCTTTATCCCAGAGCAAAGATGTGTCTTTGTTCTGGGTAAAGGCACATGCGGGGCTGGAGGGCAACGAGCGCGCGGACCACCTCGCCAAGGAAGCTGCACTCCGGTCTAGGAAGAGGCCGGACTATGACCGCTGCCCGGTTTCATTCGTCAAGCGGCAGATCCGTCTGGGGTCGCTCGACGAATGGAACCGGAGGTACCAGAACGGCGAAACAGCCTCCGTCACGAAAATGTTCTTTCCGGACGCAATCGACGCCTTTAAGATCCTAAAAAAGGTCAAACCAACTGGCATCGTAACTCAAATCTTCACGGGGCACGGTGGGTTCTCCGAATACCTGCACCGTTTCAAGTGTAAGGGGAACCCATCGTGCATCTGTGAACCGGATGCGGTTGAGTCGGTCGCCCATATCTTGACGGAATGCCCAGTGTTCGAGATGGAGAGGTACGATGCCGAGCGGAAGCTGGAGACAAAAATTAGTCAAATAAATATATTTAAAATAATGTCAGAAACGAAAAAGAGGAAAATCTTTATAGAATACTGCTTAACAGTGGCGACAAAAGTTACAAGTCGAAACAAGGAAATTTAAAAACCTGTGCTTTTTCAAATATGGACATTTCTCTAACAGAAAAGATATTTAGATATAAGCACAGAATTTTTTAAAAATATCATGAATATATTATATTATACTATTAAAATATTAGCAATAAAAAATTAACATTTAGAATCTAAAATCATAAGATCAAACTTTTCAAAACTAAATAAATAATTTAATAAAAAAGCAAGTAAAATGACTAAAGGCGAATAAGGTCTCTGACCATGTCAGGGGGACACTAGTCAGGCAGGAGTGGTTTTTAGCCGGTTCGAGTCCGGCACTACCTCGACTGTCTCACAATCAGCGAGGCAGTCGAGGTGTCCGTGGGGATTTCCCACTCCTGCCAAAACAAAAAAAAAAAAAAAAAAAAAAAACGTAACCTAACCTAACCTAACCTTTTTTTTTTTTTTTTTTTTTTTTTTTTTTTTTTTTTTTTTTTTTTTTTTTTTGACGCTGGGAAAAAATGCATTACGCATACCCTCCCGTCGGGGGATGGGAGGGGTATGTGGGACTCCCCGGGCGGCCAAACACCACGGTATACCCACTAAAACGACCCAGCGCATTCCCGCTTCGTCATAGTGGAGGGGGACTGGGAAACCGGCACAGCCTTTACTTCCAGTCCCCCGCCGACGATTGCAAGGCAAGACCCCTCACACCCTCACGGGTGTGGGGGGTCGGGAATGACCGACGGTGGTGACGGCTGCAATGCAGGCGGAGGCACCCCCGTGCCTGCCGCCCGCCCGTCACCATGAGGAGGGAGAGCACGACGCCTTCTCCCCCTTCTCCGTCTGCGGAGCGGCGCAGCGAGAGGGTCGTCCTCCCTCGCCCGCTCCGCCTCCTCCTTCTGCAAGAGTACGTCCTCGCAGAAGGAGGCTACTGCCGACCAGGCCTCCTCGCTCCCCAGCATGGCGTTAACCACGCCGGGAAGCGAGAGGTCCGGTCCGACCACCGCGGTGAGACCGCGGCGCAGCTCGGACCACGCCGGGCACTCCTCGAGGGTGTGCTGCGCCGTGTCCTCCGCCGCGCCGCAGTCGTGGCACGCCGGGGTTTCCTCCCTCCCGATCCGGTGCAGGTGCGATCCGAAGCATCCATGCCCAGACAACACCTGCACCAGACGGAAAGAGAGGAAACCGTGGGACCGCTCGAGCCAGCCCTGCAGGACCGGACCGAGCGCATCCAACGTCCGGCGGCCAAAGGCGGCGCTGGCGAGGTCCTCCGTCCAATGGAGGACGATGGCGTCCTTCGCCTCTCGCCGCACCGCCTCCCGCTCTTCGCCCATGGGGCGCTCCCCGAGCGCCTTTCGGCGCGCCGTCCACTCGTACACTCTGGCGAGCACCCAAGCCTCCAATTCCCATGGAGGGGTGCCCGCCAGAGCGCACGCCGCCGAAAAGCCCACTGAGCGGTAAGCCCTCGCCACCCGCTGTGCAATAGCCCGCTGGGGCTTGCGGATGGCGGTAGCATTCTCCCTCCTATGGAGGGAGTCCGCCCAGATGGGTGCCCCATATAGGGCCATGCTCCGCAAAATGCCGGCATAGAGGCGCCGGCACTTCGCCTTGGGCCCCCCCAGGTTTGGGAGGAGCCATGAGAGGGCGTCCGCGGCCTTCAACAGCCGCGTCGACAGCCCGCTGAAATGCGGGCCGAAGCGCCACCTGTCGTCCAGCACCAGCCCCAGATATTTCATCCGGGGCTGGACCCCTATACGGACGCCCTCCACGACGATGTGGCCGTCGGGAGGGCAGCGCTGCCGGGGACCGCGAAAGAACACGGCCTCCGTTTTGTGCAGCGCCACCCTCAATCCCAGGCGGCGGATCCTCTCTGCCACCAAGGATCCGCCAGCCGAGGCCAAACAAGCCGCGTCGGCGAAGTTCCTCCCCCGGGCAGTAAGGAGAGTGTCATCCGCGTAGCAGATGACACTCGTGCCCGGGAGGAGGGCTCCCCGCAAGAGCCAGTCGAAGCCGATGTTCCACAAGGGAGGGCCTAGCACCGATCCCTGTGGAACACCGGACTCTGCACCGTACCGCCTCACCGTGGCCAGCCTGTCTACGAGGAGGACCTCTCGGCTCTCCAAGTAACTGGCCAGCAGGTCCCGCAAGTATTGGGGCACTCCGTGATATCGGAGTGCCTCCAATATCGTCGAGTGGGGGACGGAGTTGAAGGCGTTGGCAATGTCGAACGACACCGCCAGCACTCCGTCCCCCGCCTCCACCGCCTCCTTCACCTGGCCCTTGAGTAGGGCCAGCGCATCGATCGTCGAACGCCCACGACGGAAACCGAATTGGGCGACAATCCCCTCGAACATTTTACCGACCTCATCGAGTAAAACGATGGGCCGGTATGCCGAGGGTGAATCCACCGGGCGACCCTCCTTTCGGAGGAGGCATAGCTGCCCCTCCTTCCACAGTTTCGGGAACCTCCCAGCCGTAAAACACAGGCTGAAGAGGTCCCGAAACCTGTCCTCCATTTCGGTGGCGGCGATCGCCACCACCCGCGCGGGGACGCCGTCCGGCCCGGGGGCGGTCTTCTTCGCGCGGAGGCTCAAAACCCCCGCGTAGAATTCCGCCGACGTGACCGGGGGCACCTCCGCCTCCGGTGGAGCCGCCCCTTGCGGGGGATCCATTGTTGGTGGGGCGAAGTCGGTCCTGCATGGAAACAGGGACCGAACCACCCCATCCAACAATGCCGGCTCGAGGGTCTCCGACAGTGGGGGACCATAGGGGCGGAGCTGATTCCGCGCCGCCTTGTACGGTCTCCCATAGGGGTCCCTCTCGAGACCCTCCAGCATCTCGGCCCTCGCCGAGTCCTGCGCAGCGCCCATTGCAGACTTGAGGGCCACCGTAGCCTCTCGGTAAGAGGCGTACAGGCGGTCCTCCTCCGCCCGGACTCGGTTCTGGGCGCTGCGCCGCCGGCTCCGCGTGTAGGCCCTTCGGACCGCCACGCAGGTGGCCCGGAGCCCCGCCAGCTCCTCCGTCCACCAGTACACGGCACGACGGGGAGGCGGACGGCGAGACCGAGGCATGCAGGAGTTGCACACCTCGGTCAAGGACCCCCGTAGCCGGACCGCTGCGGCGTCCACGTCCGGGGCCTCCTCGACAGGGAGAGGCGACAGCCAGTCCTGGAGGAAGGCAGCCTCCCTGGCTGCCTCCCGGTCCAGGCGGGTGAGCGCCCACCGCGGGAAGGGAGATTGCCCAGCGCGGGCCGTCCCCCCTCCCCGCTGTGTGGAGATGTCGAACCGCACGTAACGGTGGTCCGACAAGGTCTCCACCAGCTCCACCCGCCAGTTCACAACGCGGGCGGCTAGCGCGGGGGTGGCGAACGAGACGTCCACCACCGACCCGCCCTGTTGCCGCACACACGTGTGGACCGCCCCCCTGTTGAGGAGGGACACACCGCACGAGGCCGTCCAAAACTCGACGGCGCGTCCCCGGACGTTACAACCGGCGGCCGGGTTGCCCCAGGCCGCCGACTTGGCGTTGAGGTCGCCGAGCACCACGACCTGGCGTGGTGCCGCCCTCCCTACGACAGCAGTGAGGATCTCTAAGAAATCCTCAAAGTCCGAGAGAGGGCGGTTTGGGGAGAAATACACCCCCACTATCGCTATCTCTCCCCACGCGGCGGCCACGTATCCCGGTCCCCTCTCTAAGAGCGAGAGGGGAGGGGAGTCTGTGGAAGACCGCGCCACCAACGCCACTAGGCCATCCCGGTCGCCCAGCCAACGGCCAGGGACCGAGTATGGTTCGGCGACCACCGCCAAGTCCACCAACCACTCAGCCATGGTCTGCATCAGCAGATCCTGGGCTGTCCTGCAGTGGTTGGCGTTCGCCTGAAGGATGCGATGTTCGACCCTGGGCATTAGTCGGACATCGCACCCTCCTCCGCTGCCGCCGCAGGAACGGCGGCGTTAGCGGCAACAGCTGGTGCAGGCCCGGTCGGCGCCTGCGCTTTGCCACGCTTAGGGGGGGGATTGCACCTCCTCCCCATCGTGACGTGGCCTGCCAGGCGGCCACTGGCGGCACACACCGCGCAGTGCGGCGTGGCGGCCTGGCAGGAGGAGGCTTTGTGGCCCTCCTTGCCGCAGCGGTAGCAAGTGTCCGACCGATCCACTTTGGACGGACACAGGGGCCGGGTGTGGCCGATGCCGAAGCACCGGAAACACCGCAAAGGCTGGTCCTCGAGTGCCCGAACCGCACCCGAGCTAAACCCGACTTGAAGCCGTCCTTTTGCAAGGACGGCTTTGGCAGCTGCGATTGGGCACTCGAGGCGGATTGTGCCCATTCCGCCGCTGCACCACAGCCCCCTACCGCTGCGACCGCCGCCACTACCTCCTCCTTGGTGACGGAGTCATCCAACTCCGTCACTTCGATGGCCGCCGACTTGACCGGCCGGGCCACCCTCGCCGAGTCCGCGATGACCTCTTGCAGCTTTGCTGCGAAGAGGTCCGCGTGGGCACTCCCCTCGGCCCCCGGGAACTCGAATATTCGAGCCCCGGCCTGGGTCCGCCGGCAGGACACACTGCCGATCCCCAGCTGAGCGGGATCGGCATTGCTACGCGCCCGCACCAGGATGGAGGCGTAGGTCTCCCCCCGCCCCGCAGCCTCCGCGGTGAGCGTCACCACGACGGCTGCGGTTTTAGGGGGGACCAACTTCCCCCTTCCCTTCCCCTTTCCCTTGCCAGTCGTCTGTGGCTGGCTGGCCAGGGTGGTTGCGGGGACGGCAGGGACGGCTGTCGGCGCCTTTTTGGCCTTGCCCTTCCCCCTACGGACCACTTCGGTTGGACGGGGTGGTGGCTGGAAGAAGGGCGTCTTCCTCCTGGGACGAGGACGGCCCCGGCTCAGACCGCCTTACATCCGCCTGGGAGGAGGACGGCTCCGGCTCAGACTGCCTCTTATCCGCCGCAAGCGGCGGTCGGAGGCGCTTCTCCGGCAGGAGCCGGTCCTCAATTCCTGCTAAGCAGGCTCTTGTGAAGGCCCTCTCCTCCAATATTACCTTGCGGATGACATCCTCAAGGTTGGAGGAGGGGCCTTCTGCCGCCGGGCTCGCCTTGGCCCGTTGTGGCTGGGCCGAGACAGGGCCCTCTGCCACAGGGCTTGCCTTGGCCTGCTCTGGCCGGGCCGTGGCTTCAGCCAGCTTCTGATGAAGCTGGCTGACCTCCGACTGCAGGCGATCCACCCTCGCCTGCAGTTGCCGCGTCTCATCGCTGGTCGTCCGCTGGACCAACTCAGCGACGACACCACGCAGGCTCGCGGCCCTGCACTTTAGGGCCTTTTGGAAGGTGCCCTTTAGGTTGGAGGACTTAGAGGCGACCTCCACGATCTCCTCCTCGTCCTCCTCCGCCATCCTCTGGAGCTCCTCCAGTGACTGGTCCGCGTACAGAACGCGGGACGCACCGTACCCGGACTTTGCCCGGGCAGCCTGCGCCCGCTTCTCCTTAGCGGCCACCCGCTCCTCCAGCTCTAGCTGGAGTTGCGCCTTCCGGGCCAGGTCCAGCTGGCGCTGGGCGTCCGAGAGCCCAACGACGTGAGTATCCGCAGCCGTCGCCGTCGGCTTTTTAGCCTTCGACAACGGCTTGGACCCCGAAGCCGAAGAACTCTCGGACCCACAGCTCAGAAAGACGCGCTTTCGCGTCCGAGAGCCACTTGCATTTGACACACCCACGAGCGAGTCGCTGTCAGACGACTCTGCCCCGCCGTAGTAGCTAGCCGCAGACGGCGCGCGGCTAGCCTCTGACGTTGATGCGTCGGGGTGGCCCTGAGAAGGGCCTTTTGGTTGGCCCTGAGAAGGGCCTTTGGGTTGGCCCTGAGAAGGGCCTTTGGGTTGGCCCTGAGAAGGGCCTTTTTTGAACCGCCCGGAGGCGTCCCGCGTGGGTTTAGGCATTGCCTAAAATAAAACAAAATTCCGCAAACTCAAGAGCAACAAGGCAAATAAAATAGCTACGAGAGCACAGAGCACTTTGGCCAGTCCCAGTCTGCCACTCCGTTACGGTGGTCAGAACTGGGCTGTTTCCAGGGGACGCGACGTGGACGCAAGCTCCGTGGGGTGGTTTTTTTTTTGACGCTGGGAAAAAATGCATTACGCATACCCTCCCGTCGGGGGATGGGAGGGGTATGTGGGACTCCCCGGGCGGCCAAACACCACGGTATACCCACTAAAACGACCCAGCGCATTCCCGCTTCGTCATAGTGGAGGGGGACTGGGAAACCGGCACAGCCTTTACTTCCAGTCCCCCGCCGACGAACACACAAGGCGGACCCCCCTCTTGTCCTCACGGCACGGACGTGGAGGGGGGGTTCGGGAAAGACCGACGGAGGTGACGGGTGCAATGCGGGCGTAGGCACCCCCGCGCCTGTCGCCCGCCCGTCACCGTGAGGAGGGAGGGCAAACGCCCCTTCCCCCCCCCCCGCCCGCAGAGCAGCGCAGCGAGAGTAAACTCCCGCTGGCGCTCCGCCTCCTCCTTCTGCGAAATCGCAGAAGGAGGCAACCGCTGACCAGGCCTCTCGCCCCCCAGCATGGTGTTCACGCACGCACGCCGGGAAGCGTGAGGCCCAGTCGCCCGCAAGGTGACGGGTGCAATGCGGGCGGAGGCACCTCCGTGCCTGTCGCCCGCCCGTCACCGTGAGGGGGGAGGGCAAACGCCCCTTCCCCCCCTCTCCGCTAGCGGAGCGGCGCAGCGGGAGGGTCCTCCCGCGCGCGCTCCGCTGACCAAGCCTCCTCTCCACACTCCCCAGCATGGCCTCGACCACGCCGGGAAGCGGGAGGCCCAGTCCCCCGCGGCACTCCCCTGCTGTGCCCTCCGCTATGCCCACTGCTCAGAGGGCACGCAGGGGAACGCACACCGCACATCGCATGAGTCATCACACGACGTGCGGCGCGCCCCTCCCCAGAAAGCGCCTGGTGGTTTTTTGTTGCGTCTATTTCTTATGGAATTAGACCAAGAACAGGGCGGCAACCACGTGAAGGTAACACACTAGACTTGCCTTGAGGATCTACACGACCGTAGCGCTCCCCCTCAAGACCCCGCCACCCTACCGCCTCTGAGGGAGGCAGTAAGGTAGACCTGCATCTATGCTACCAAGCAAAGGCTGTGCCGGTCCTCTATGTAGTCACTGCGGAGGACCGCACCTTAGGGCGCAGTGCACAGAGTGGCTTGCTGGAGGCGTACCCACTTGCAGAAATTGCACAGCGGCCAAGCTCGACTGCAACAGCCATAATGCCTTCAGTCAAGAATGCCCCATTCGGAGGAAGCGCGACGCAATAGCTCGCATGTCGGTCGCTTATTGCTAAGAGCGCCCAGGAGACCGACAGCAACCCAAACCCCTACAAAATAGTACAGGCCAACCTTCAGCGAAAAAGACTGGCGACCAACGAGCTTCTGACCGAAGCGTACAAGCGCGGGGTCGCCATTGCTCTCCTCCAGGAACCATACGTCGGCGGGGTAACAGTAATGAGGAGTCATAGAGGCGTCCGGGTTTTCCAGAGCACTGACATAGGAGATGGGACTGTTAAGGCCGCAATAGCGGTCTTCGACAAAGACCTCATCGTCGAACAGTACCCGAAACTCACCACGAACAACATCACCGTGGTGGGGATCCGAACCAGTGCCTGGAGGATCACACTAGTCTCCTTTTACTTCGAGCCAGACCAGCCAATCGGACCATACCTGGAGCACCTCAAACGTGTTGAGGAAGAGGTAGGTCCCGGGAGATTGATTCTTGGAGGAGATGCAAACGCCAAGAGTACCTGGTGGGGAAGCCTGTCTATTGATCGCAGAGGAGAAGAAGTTTGCGGATTCCTCGATGAGCTGGACCTGAATATACTGAACAGAGGGGAAATTCCGACCTTCGACACAACCAGAGGGGGGATAAGATATTGCAGTGATGTCGACATCTCAGTATGCTCTACGGATATCCTCGACCTGGTGGACGTCTGGAAGGTAGACGTTGGCCTCACGAGCTCGGACCACAACAGCATTGTTTTTAATATTAAACTTAAACGATCAAAAGGCATAGAAATTAATCGCACAACTAGGATCTATAATACAAAAAAAGCAAATTGGCCCGAGTTTCGTGAGAAACTCGGACAATTACTGCAAGCAAACAGAATCAATAAAATTGAAATAGATAAATTAAAATCGGCCGTACAACTACATTTAATAACAAAGCTTTACACTGATTTAATAAAAGATGCAGATGAGAAGGGGTTTGGGAAGGCATTTACCGGGTGATAGGCAGGACCAAGGGAAGAGGTGAGGATCAGCCACTAGCAAAGGATGGGGAAGTCTTGAACGCAAAAGGCTCAGTGGAACTCTTGGCCAAAACTTTTTATCCGGAGGACCACGTAGACACCGATAGCACCTGCCACAGTCTTACTAGAGAGAAGGCCGAGCTCGTGAATGCTCGACGGCAAGGTGAACCTTGCGAGCCACCATTCACGATGGCTGAACTGATGGCAGCGTGTACGTCCTTTAACGGCTACGTCCTTTTTCCTGAATGGCTGTTTGAGAACCCACCTCTTCCCCGAAATCTGGAAAGAGGCTACAGTCATAATTTTGAAAAAGCCTGGGAAGTCAGATTACAGCTCCCCAAAGGCGTACAGGCCCATTGGCCTACTACCTATTTTCGGCAAAATCTATGAGAAGATGTTGGTGGCCCGCCTCAAGTTTCATCTGATCCCAAGGATGAGTACTCGCCAGTATGGATTCATGCCCCAGAAGAGCACCGAGGACTCCCTCTATGCGCTAATGCAACATATACGCCGTAAGCTAGATCTTAAGAAAATAGTAGTCCTAGTATCATTGGACATAGAGGGAGCCTTCGACAGCGCATGGTGGCCGGCCATAAGGGTCCGTCTGGCTGAGGAACAGTGTCCTATCGGCTTGAGGAGGGTCATCGACAGCTATCACGAAAACCGAAGGGTCAGGGTCAGGTACGCAGGGGAAGAGTTTTGCAAGGCCACAAGCAAGGGTTGTGTCCAGGGTTCCATTGCGGGACCAATATTCTGGAACCTAGTGCTAGACCCGCTTCTAAAAAGCTTGGAAGATAGGGATGACTATTGCCAAACATTTGCAGACGATGTCGTGCTGATTTTCGATGGTGACACAGCGCTGGAGATCGAGAGACGTGCCAATGCCGCTCTCGAATATGTCCGGGCGTGGGGCGTTCAAAATAAGCTTAAATTTGCCCCGCAGAAAACCAATGCGATGGTCATAACGCGCAAATTAAAATACGACGCCCCGCGCCTGAGCATGGGCGGGACCGACATTGCCATGTCTAATGAGATCAAAATCCTGGGTGTCACCATCGACAAGCAGCTGACTTTTAACATACACGTCGCAAATGTGTGCAGGAAGGCAATAGACATCCACAAGCAACTAACAAGGGCAGCAAAGACCAGCTGGGGACTAAACCCCGAGGTCATAAGGGTAATATATGTGGCCACCGTTGAACCAGTCATCCTGTACGCCGCCAGCGTATGGGCTCCGGCCGTCGACAAGCTGGGCGTCAGAAAGCAGTTGGGAGCAGTACAGCGCGGCATTGCGCAAAAGCTGTGCAAAGGGTACCGGACGGTTTCCGTGAACTCCGCGCTAGTGCTGGCTGGGATACTACCTCTTGACCTGCGAGTCCGCGAAGCGGCATCGTTATACGAGGCCAGAAGGGGGGTGCCTCAGCCAACACTCGGCGACAGGGGGGTCGAGCAGACCGCCTCGGCAATGGAGGCTCCACACCCCGCAGAGCGCTCTGAGCTAGAGCTCGTTAGCCTGGTAAACCAAGAGCAACTAGACAATGCCCAGAGCGAACTTGAAGTTCGCATCTTCACGGACGGGAGCAAGATTGGGGGAAAGGTTGGAGCTGCACTATCCGTATGGCGTGGTAACGCCGAAACCCAAACCCTCAAGCTTGCTCTCCCACACTACTGCACCGTCTACCAGGCTGAGCTTCTGGCAATATGCGTCGCAACTAGGGAGATACTGAAGCACGGTGCGCAATCGTTTGGAATCTTCAGCGACTCCATGGCGGCCCTCCAAACCATTCAGAATTACAACCGACACCACCCCCTGGCAGTAGAGACAAGGGCCAATCTTAGGTCCCTGTCGATCCAAAACAAGGCCGTTACCTTGTTTTGGATCAAAGCCCATGCGGGGTTGGAAGGAAACGAGAGGGCCGATGAATTGGCCAAAAGAGCCGCTGAGGGTTCCAAACGAAAACCTGACTACGATTTGTGTCCGGTTTCATACGTCAAGCGATGCATACGTACGGAGTCTCTTGACGTATGGAACCAAAGATATAGCTCCGGAGAAACAGCTTCTGTCACAAAATTGTTTTTCCCGGACGCGGTGGCGGCCTACAGGATAATCAGGAAAATAAAAATTAACAGCGTTTTAACCCAAATTATGACGGGGCACGGCGGGTTCTCGGAATACTTGAATCGCTTCAGGTGCAAGGAGAGCCCATCGTGCATCTGCGACCCTGAAATGGAGGAAACGGTGCCACATATATTGTTCAGCTGTCCCGTGTTCGGCAGAGAAAGACTTGTGACCGAGCAAACACTCGACACCAAACTCGACGCTGTAGATATGTGGCTGATAATGAAGAGCAAAAAGAGAGAGTTGTTTCTGGAGTTTTGCGTTAAAATATGTGAAAAGGTGATAAAAAGAAACAAAACGGTATAAGCAAAAATGTTTGCATAATATTGTGAATAATATTAGAGTCAAGCATTGAGAACAGAAGTTACAAAGTTGCTAAAAGCCAGAATAAACAGATTAGTGTAATTTAATATTAATGTTGCCCATATTGATTTTTTAGAGCGTAAGTAGTAGTAAGAAGCTGTAAAATCATAAACCTAAATAAGAAGGCTGACAAAAATGTGTTATCCAAAAATATAAAATTAAGCGTAGAAAATAGAAATAGCATTAAGAAATATGTGACTAGGAGTAAGGATATTATAAGATTTGTTGTAAACTAGAAATAGTATTAAGAAATATGTAATAAGAAATATGTAAATAGTGATAAGAATTATGCGGACGTGGAGGGGGGGGTTCGGGAATGACCGGTGGAGGTGACGGGTGCAATGCGGGTGGAGGCACCCCCGCGCCTGTCGCCCGCCCGTCACCGTGAGGAGGGAGGGCAAACGCCCCTTCCCCCCCCCCCGCCCGCAGAGCAGCGCAGCGAGAGTAAACTCCCGCTGGCGCTCCGCCTCCTCCTTCTGCGAAATCGCAGAAGGAGGCAACCGCTGACCAGGCCTCCTCGCTCCCCAGCATGGTGTTCCGTGGCACGCACGCCGGGAAGCGGGAGGCCCAGTCGCCCGTGAGGTGACGGGTGCAATGCGAGCGAAGGCACCTCCGTGCCTGTCGCCCGCCCGTCACAGTGAGGGGGGAGGGCAAACGCCCCTTCCCCCCCTCTCCGCTAGCGGAGCGGCGCAGCGGGAGGGTCCTCCCGCGCGCGCTCCGCTGACCAGGCCTCCTCTCCACACTCCCCAGCATGGCCTCGACCACGCCGGGAAGCGGGAGGCCCAGTCCCCCGCGGCACTCCCCTGCTGTGCCCTCCTGGCTGCTCAGAGGGCACGCAGGGGAACGCACACCGCACATCGCATGGGTCATCACACGACGTGCGGCGCGCCCCTCCCCAGAAAGCGCCTGGTGGTTTTTTGTTGCGTCTATTTCTTATGGAATTAGACCAAGAACAGGGCGGCACCACGTGAAGGTAACACACCAGAATTGCCTTGAGGATCTACACGACCGTAGCGCTCCCCCTCAAGACCAACCTAACCTTTTTTTTTTTTTTTTGACGCTGGGAAAAAATGCATTACGCATGCCCTCCCGTCGGGGGATGGGAGGGGTATGTGGGACTCCCCGGGCGGCCAAACACCACGGTATACCCACTAAAACGACCCAGCGCATTCCCGCTTCGTCATAGTGGAGGGGGACTGGGAAACCGGCACAGCCTTTACTTCCAGTCCCCCGCCGACGAACACACAAGGCTGACCCCCCTCTTGTCCTCACGGCACGGACGTGGAGGGGGGGTTCGGGAATGACCGACGGAGGTGACGGGTGCAATGCGGGCGTAGGCACCCCCGCGCCTTTCGCCCGCCCGTCACCGTGAGGAGGGAGGGCAAACGCCCCTTCCCCCCCCCCCCCCCCCGCCCGCAGAGCAGCGCAGCGAGAGTAAACTCCCGCTGGCGCTCCGCCTCCTCCTTCTGCGAAATCGCAGAAGGAGGCAACCGCTGACCAGGCCTCCTCGCTCCCCAGCATGGTGTTCCGTGGCACGCACGCCGGGAAGCGGGAGGCCCAGTCGCCCGCGAGGTGACGGGTGCAATGCGAGCGAAGGCACCTCCGTGCCTGTCGCCCGCCCGTCACCGTGAGGGGGGAGGGCAAACGCCCCTTCCCCCCCTCTACCGCGCGCGCTCCGCTGACCAGGCCTCCTCTCCACACTCCCCAGCATGGCCTCGACCACGCCGGGAAGCGGGAGGCCCAGTCCCCCGCGGCACTCCCCTGCTGTGCCCTCCGCTATGCCCGCTGCTCAGAGGGCACGCAGGGGAACGCACACCGCACATCGCATGAGTCATCACACGACGTGCGGTGCGCCCCTCCCCAGAAAGCGCCTGGTGGTTTTTTGTTGCGTCTATTTCTTATGGAATTAGACCAAGAACAGGGCGGCAACCACGTGAAGGTAACACACCAGACTTGCCTTGAGGATCTACACGACCGTAGCGCTCCCCCTCAAGACCCCGCCACCCTACCGCCTCTGAGGGAGGCAGTAAGGTAGACCTGCATCTATGCTACCAAGCAAAGCTTGTCGTTGTGCAACCGCGAAAGCATAAATACAGATCCGCCCCGCCCCAACCTAACCTTTTTTTTTTTTTTTTTTTTGACGCTGGGATAAAATGCATTACGCATACCCTCCCGTCGGGGGACGGGAGGGGTATGTGGGGCTCCCCGGGCGAACCCGGTATACCCACTAAAACGACCCAGCGCATTCCCGCTTCGTCAGAGTGGAGGGGGACTGGGAAACCGGCACAGCCTTTACTTCCAGTCCCCCGCCGACGATTGCAAGGCAAGACCCCTCACACCCTCACGGGTGTGGGGGGTCGGGAATGACCGACGGTGGTGACGGCTGCAATGCAGGCGGAGGCACCCCCGTGCCTGCCGCCCGCCCGTCACCATGAGGAGGGAGGGCACGACGCCTTCTCCCCCTTCTCCGTCTGCGGAGCGGCGCAGCGAGAGGGTCGTCCTCCCTCGCCCGCTCCGCCTCCTCCTTCTGCAAGAGTACGTCCTCGCAGAAGGAGGCTACTGCCGACCAGGCCTCCTCGCTCCCCAGCATGGCGTTAACCACGCCGGGAAGCGAGAGGTCCGGTCCGACCACCGCGGTGAGACCGCGGCGCAGCTCGGACCTCGCCGGGCACTCCTCGAGGGTGTGCTGCGCCGTGTCCTCCGCCGCGCCGCAGTCGTGGCACGCCGGGGTCTCCTCCCTCCCGATCCGGTGCAGGTGCGATCCGAAGCAACCATGCCCAGACAACACCTGGACCAGACGGAAAGAGAGGAAACCGTGAGACCGCTCGAGCCAGCCCTGCAGGACCGGACCGAGCGCATCCAACGTCCGGCGGCCAAAGGCGGCGCTGGCGAGGTCCTCCGTCCAATGGAGGACGATGGCGTCCTTCGCCTCTCGCCGCACCGCCTCCCGCTCTTCGCCCATGGGGCGCTCCCCGAGCGCCTTTCTGCGCGCCGTCCACTCGTACACTCTGGCGAGCACCCAAGCCTCCAATTCCCATGGAGGGGTGCCCGCCAGAGCGCACGCCGCCGAAAAGCCCATTGAGCGGTAAGCCCTCGCCACCCGCTGTGCAATAGCCCGCTGGGGCCTGCGGATGGCGGTAGCGTTCTCCCTCCTATGGAGGGAGTCCGCCCAGATGGGTGCCCCATATAGGGCCATGCTCCGCAAAATGCCGGCATAGAGGCGCCGGCACTTCGCCTTGGGCCCCCCCAGGTTTGGGAGGAGCCATGAGAGGGCGTCCGCGGCCTTCAACAGCCGCGTCGACAGCCCGCTGAAATGCGGGCCGAAGCGCCACCTGTCGTCCAGCACCAGCCCCAGATATTTCATCCGGGGCTGGACCCCTATACGGACGCCCTCCACGACGATGTGGCCGTCGGGAGGGCAGCGCTGCCGGGGACCGCGAAAGAACACGGCCTCCGTTTTGTGCAGCGCCACCCTCAATCCCAGGCGGCGGATCCTCTCTGCCACCAAGGATCCGCCAGCCGAGGCCAAACAAGCCGCGTCGGCGAAGTTCCTCCCCCGGGCAGTAAGGAGAGTGTCATCCGCGTAGCAGATGACACTCGTGCCCGGGAGGAGGGCTCCCCGCAAGAGCCAGTCGAAGCCGATGTTCCACAAGGGAGGGCCTAGCACCGACCCCTGTGGAACACCGGACTCTGCGCCGTACCGCCTCACCGTGGCCAGCCTGTCTACGAGGAGGACCTCTCGGCCCTCCAAGTAACTGGCCAGCAGGTCCCGCAAGTATTGGGGCACTCCGTGATATCGGAGTGCCTCCAATATCGTCGAGTGGGGGACGGAGTTGAAGGCGTTGGCAATGTCGAACGACACCGCCAGCACTCCGTCCCCCGCCTCCACCGCCTCCTTCACCTGGCCCTTGAGTAGGGCCAGCGCATCGATCGTCGAACGCCCACGACGGAAACCGAATTGGGCGTCCGACAGATCCGGCCCTACCCCTTTCCAGTCTCCCGGCGACAATCCTCTCGAACATTTTACCGACCTCATCGAGTAAAACGATGGGCCGGTATGCCGAGGGTGAGTCCACCGGGCGACCCTCCTTTCGGAGGAGGCATAGCTGCCCCTCCTTCCACAGTTTCGGGAACCTCCCAGCCGTAAAACACAGGCTGAAGAGGTCCCGAAACCTGTCCTCCATTTCGGTGGCGGCGATCGCCACCACCCGCGCGGGGACGCCGTCCGGCCCGGGGGCGGTCTTCTTCGCGCGGAGGCTCAAAACCCCCGCGTAGAATTCCGCCGACGTGACCGGGGGCACCTCCGCCTCCGGTGGAGCCGCCCCTTGCGGGGGATCCATTGTTGGTGGGGCGAAGTCGGTCCTGCATGGAAACAGGGACCGAACCACCCCATCCAACAATGCCGGCTCGAGGGTCTCCGACAGTGGGGGACCATAGGGGCGGAGCTGATTCCGCGCCGCCTTGTACGGTCTCCCATAGGGGTCCCTGTCGAGACCCTCCAGCATCTCGGCCCTCGCCGAGTCCTGCGCAGCGCCCATTGCAGACTTGAGGGCCACCGTAGCCTCTCGGTAAGAGGCGTACAGGCGGTCCTCCTCCGCCCGGACTCGGTTCTGGGCGCTGCGCCGCCGGCTCCGCGTGTAGGCCCTTCGGGCCGCCACGCAGGTGGCCCGGAGCCCCGCCAGCTCCTCCGTCCACCAGTACACGGCACGACGGGGAGGCGGACGGCGAGACCGAGGCATGCAGGAGTTGCACACCTCGGTCAAGGACCCCCGTAGCCGGACCGCTGCGGCGTCCACGTCCGGGGCCTCCTCGACAGGGGGAGACGACAGCCAGTCCTGGAGGAAGGCAGCCTCCCTGGCTGCCTCCCGGTCCAGGCGGGTGAGCGCCCACCGCGGGAAGGGAGATTGCCCAGCGCGGGCCGTCCCCCCTCCCCGCTGTGTGGAGATGTCGAACCGCACGTAACGGTGGTCCGACAAGGTCTCCACCAGCTCCACCCGCCAGTTCACAACGCGGGCGGCTAGCGCGGGGGTGGCGAACGAGTCGTCCACCACCGACCCGCCCTGTTGCCGCACACACGTGTGGACCACCCCCCTGTTGAGGAGGGACACACCGCACGAGGCCGACCAAAACTCGACGGCGCGTCCCCGGACGTTACAACCGGCGGCCGGGTTGCCCCAGGCCGCCGACTTGGCGTTGAGGTCGCCGAGCACCACGACCTGGCGTGGTGCCGCCCTCCCTACGACAGCAGTGAGGATCTCTAAGAAATCCTCAAAGTCCGAGAGAGGGCGGTTTGGGGAGAAATACACCCCCACTATCGCTATCTCTCCCCACGCGGCGGCCACGTATCCCGGTCCCCTCTCTAAGAGCGAGAGGGGAGGGGAGTCTGTGGAAGACCGCGCCACCAACGCCACTAGGCCATCCCGGTCGCCCAGCCAACGGCCAGGGACCGAGTATGGTTCGGCGACCACCGCCAAGTCCACCAACCACTCAGCCATGGTCTGCATCAGCAGATCCTGGGCTGTCCTGCAGTGGTTGGCGTTCGCCTGAAGGATGCGATGTTCAACTATGGGCATTAGTCGGACATCGCACCCTCCTCCGCAGCCGCCGCAGGAACGGCGGCGTTAGCGGCAACAGCTGGCGCAGGCCCGGTCGGCGCCTGCGCTTTGCCACGCTTAGGGGGGGGATTGCACCTCCCCCCCATCGTGACGTGGCCTGCCAGGCGGCCACTGGCAGCACACACCGCGCAGTGCGGCGTGGCGGCCTGGGCCCCAACCTAACCTTTTTTTTTTTTTTTTTTTTTTTTTTTTTTTTTTTTTTTTTTTTTTTTTTTTTTTTTTTTGACGCTGGGAAAAAATGCATTACGCATACCCTCCCGTCGGGGGATGGGAGGGGTATGTGGGACTCCCCGGGCGGCCAAACACCACGGTATACCCACTAAAACGACCCAGCGCATTCCCGCTTCGTCATAGTGGAGGGGGACTGGGAAACCGGCACAGCCTTTACTTCCAGTCCCCCGCCGACGAACACACAAGGCTGACCCCCCTCTTGTCCTCACGGCACGGACGTGGAGGGGGGCGTTCGGGAATGACCGACGGAGGTGACGGGTGCAATGCGGGCGGAGGCACCCCCGCGCCTGTCGCCCGCCCGTCACCGTGAGGAGGGAGGGCAAACGCCCCTTCCCCCCCCCCGCCCGCAGAGCAGCGCAGCGAGAGTAAACTTCCGCTGGCGCTCCGCCTCCTCCTTCTGCGAAATCGCAGAAGGAGGCAACCGCTGACCAGGCCTCTCGCCCCCCAGCACGGTGTTCACGCACGCACGCCGGGAAGCGTGAGGCCCAGTCGCCCGCAAGGTGACGGGTGCAATGCGGGCGGAGGCACCTCCGTGCCTGTCGCCCGCCCGTCACCGTGAGGAGGGAGGGCAAATGCCCCTTCCCCCCCTCTCCGCTAGCGGAGCGGCGCAACGAGAGGGACCTCCCGCGCGCGCTCCGCTGACCAGGCCTCCTCTCCACACTCCCCAGCATGGCCTCGACCACGCCGGGAAGCGGGAGGCCCAGTCCCCCGCGGCACTCCCCTGCTGTGCCCTCTGCTATGCCCGCTGCTCAGAGGGCACGCAGGGGAACGCACACCGCACATCGCATGAGTCATCACACGACGTGCGGTGCGCCCCTCCCCAGAAAGCGCCTGGTGGTTTTTTGTTGCGTCTATTTCTTATGGAATTAGACCAAGAACAGGGCGGCAACCACGTGAAGGTAACACACCAGACTTGCCTTGAGGATCTACACGACCGTAGCGCTCCCCCTCAAGACCCCGCCACCCTACCGCCTCTGAGGGAGGCAGTAAGGTAGACCTGCATCTATGCTACCAAGCAAAGCATGTGCAAAGCTTGTCGTTGTGCAACCGCGAAAGCATAAATACAGATCCGCCCCGCCCCAACCTAACCTAACCTAACCTAAGATTACCACCTTAACACCTAAGTCCCTAACCTCTGTAACTCTAATCATCGGCATCCCATCAATGTTGTACTCATGTACAATAGGACTACGTGCACGCAAAAAAGTCATCATGTATGTTGACAAATGTCAGTTGTCAAACAATTGATGAAAATGGACTAAAATGTTCATGTAATGCAAGAGTGCTCTCCCCCCTAAGTTATTAGCGCGATAATAGCCTATGTCCGTCCCCAGGTTGAAATATATCTTCTTGTATAATATATTCAGCAATACTCCTGGACTCACCAAGCCTGCTGCCCGGGTCAGCTTCACGTAGCGGTAATTTCACAGTTGTAAATAGTTTTTCGCATTTAATTTCATCCTCCGTGAGCATTTTTTTTGTTCCTGATGTTTCAGCTTCCAGTTTTCAGAACTTTTTCAGCATGTTGTCAGCATCAAAACTTGAATGCATCACATGGATGTGAGAATGTATATTTGATAAGCTTTGGCACATAGACACGCTGTGATACCTTCCAAACAAAAGTAGTCTAAGCTGTGACGCATAGCAAAAAGTTGTTAGGTTAGGTTAGGTTTGTTTCAATAATGTTCAGTAAGTAGATCTATTCGACTTGAAATATATAGAGAACCCTGCACCAGAATTTGATGAGCTTTGGCACAGAGACACATGGCTGTGATACCTTCCAAACAAAAGTAGTCTAAGCTGTAGCGGATAGCAAAAAGTTGTTAGGTCAGCTAAGGTTAAGCTTAGGTTAGGTTTGTTTCAATAATGTTCAGTAAGTAGACCTATTCGACATGAAATAAATAGAGAACCCTGGAACAGAATTTGATGAGCTTTGGGGACAGAGACACATGGCTATAATACCTTCCGAACAAACGTAGTCTAAGCTGTGTCGGACAAAAAAAAGTTGTTAGGTTAGGTTAGGTTAGGTTTGTTTCAATAATATTCAGTAAGTAGACCTATTCGACTTGAAATAAATAGAGAACCCTGGAGCCGAATTTGATGCGCCTTGGGCACAGAGACACATGGCTGTGATACCTTCCAAACAAAAGTAGTCTAAGCTTTGGCAGATAAAAAAAAGTTGTTAGATTAGGTTAAGGTTAGGTTAGGTTTGTTTCCAAAAAAAAAATGAGTTTCCTCCTGTCCAAAAAATGAAACTAATTTTAAGCAAATTGCGCGAAACTAACGTGTACGAAGTCGCGGGTAACAGCTAGTGTTAAATAATTAAGTGTCCAGAGTTGACCTAGTTGGCTAGTTGTTGTTGAAAAAAGTTGTTAGGTTAGGTTTTTTTCAATAATATTCAGTAAGTAGACCTATTCGACTTGAAATAAATAGAGAACCTTGGAGCCGAATTTGATGCGCCTTGGGCACAGAGACACATGGCTGTGATACCTACCAAACAAAAGTAGTCTAAGCTTTGGCAGATAAAAAAAAGTTGTTACATTAGGTTAAGGTTAGGATAGGTTTGTTTCCAAAAAAAATGAGTTTCCTCCTGTCCAAAAAACGAAACTAATTTTAAGCAAATTGCGCGAAACTAACGCGTACGAAGTCGCGGGTAACAGCTAGTGTTAAATAATTAAGTGTCCAGAGTTGACCTATGAGCTCGATAGATGGCGTTGACGTCGAGTTAGATCTCGCTATGGTGTCGTTACCGCCGTTAGTATAAGTAGTCCAAGAAATATTTTTTTGTGTGAATTGTTTCATAAAATAAAAGCTAAGGAGTACTAGTTGTACAAAAGTTTTATTATTCCTCGCCTAACGGAGCCCTAGTTGTACAGCGCGTCAAAACGTGCTTTAGTTCTTATCAGAACTGTGTGCTTCCATGTTTCATAGCAGAATGTTCAAAAACGTGGTAATGTGCTGTGATCAGCGGTGGCTACAAAATGATACAGTAATTAATAATAGATTGACATGGGGCGAAGTAAACTTGTGTGATTAATTTTGAATCTGCAAAATTTCTAATTTATTAAATACATAATATTAATTTGCGCAATCTTTTAACCAGACTTTCAATACGATGCCTAAAAGAGAGTATGTCGTCTATTATAACCCTGAGGTATTTAATGTTACAGGTTTTGAGGATAGAAGGACAATTGCACATGTTGGCTAACAGATTACCACATTGATGGGCATATACATATAAGGATATGTCCATCAAGGATAATAAAATTGCTAAATATTAAAAAAATCATCAAGCTAAAATGCTAATAAGTTTATTAAGTTTTAGCAAAAAGCCAGTGACAAGCAAGTCTGACAGCTGACAGCTAACCTCTCAATTTACTTCTGTCAACATATTTTATTTAACCTCACATAACACAATTCACAAGTTTCAATGAGTTTTATAAAATTAATAATAATTCATAACTTAATATGTTGTTAAAGTTCCAACCGCATCAGCTTTAGGAATTCATCATTGTTAAGATTTGTTTATGATAACCGTAGTTGTTTTCTAAGATTTTGATGAGCTCCCGATATTTATATTTGGAGTTAACGTGAGTAACATTTGTTTCTCATTGCGTAATAAACAAGCTCAAGCGACGACCAAAGCCTAACCAGGTAATCAATGTTGTAAATATTTGCATTCAGGTGTAGTGTGAAGTCGAACCGGCTGTCAGTGCGTAGTGCCATTGAAGAAGCGGCAAAAAGTGTGTTCGGTGAGTGCGGCGCCAGCTCCCTGTGCGTGGACGTCCTGGTAGCAGAGCGCGGGCGCGCGCTGGTCCGCGTGCGCGCCGGGCAGCTGCGCCGCGTGCGAGCCGCGCTAGCGCTAAGCAGCGCCGAGCTACGCGTCTCGAGCCTCGCGCCCGCGCTGCAGGGACTACTCTGAAACGCTGCACTGCTCACCCGCTCGCATAGTAAGATCGCCAACTCATCGCCACTGTTATGATTTCGATGTAGACTCTGTGAATGCAGATGAGTATCCGCCTAACTTGTTAAGGTGTGTTATCAATCTCGGTCCATCAACTGTGTCTAAAATTACTTGTTTGCATGACAACCTGGTTCATACAGAACAAATGTATAAATGTGGAGCCATTGTTCTCCTGTATGATGGAATTAAACATGTTAACTATAAACATGGGTGTTTGTGTACAGAGATGGCGACCCGGTCAGTGTTATCATCAGGGCTGGACGGCAAGGATGTAGTGATCGTAGCTACTCGGGAAGAGTTGGCTTCACCCAGCAAGGTGAGCCTGCCTGAGCCAGACCCTACACCTGGACTCATTCTGGCAGATGGCTCCATTAACTGGGCCTGTCCGTGTCTGGGTGGCATGTCTACCGGCCCGTGCGGTTCACAATTCAGAGAAGCCTTCTCTTGCTTCCATTACAGGTGCGTGTCTATTATGTTGATGATACCACTACAGTTTCAGTGAATAATTTTCTTCTAGACAAGTATGCTCCCATGTTGCGATAAGTCTGCAAGGCTAAAATGGGACTGGGCGGGTCACATTTCCAGAATGGGTCATGATATATGGGCCAGAATCGTCAAACAGTAGTTGCCTGAAGACAGTTGTTGTCACTGAGGCAGGCCCAAGAAATGCTGGCATAACGATTTCGACTTGTTCCTGACTGACTGGCCACAGGAGGCAAAACACTGGGAGCGGTGGAAAAGAATGGGGGAGGTCTTTGCCCTGCAGTGGGACAGAATAGGCTAATGGGAATAAAAAAAAAAAAAGTATGCGCCACCCTAGGCCACATCTTTGCTTCAAATTAGGCGGATGCGGCGAAAGGCATGTGAAATAGTATAAAAAATTATAATATTATAATAATATAAGTTTCTTTTGTATTTGTAAGGATAAATAATCTGTAAACTAATTACCATGTAATAGTTCACTCATATATGGTATAAATATATAAATGTTTCAGTGATGCAGATCCCAAGGGCAGCGACTGCTACGAAAAGTTTAGCGTGATGCAGGAGTGCATGTCGCACTACCCCGACCTGTACGGCAAGGACGACGACGACGAAATGGCCGCCGCCATGGACGCCGCCGGCAGCGACAAGCACGAGCCGCACGCGGAGGCCACTCGCGCCGCCGAGCACGACAAGCACGAGCAGCAAGAGTCCCGCGCCGAGCACGAGCCCCGCGCCGAGCAGGAGCAGCACGAAGCCCGTGCCGCAGCGGTCGTCGGGCCGTCTGGCGACGCGCGTTAGGCCAGCGCTAGACCAGTGCGCGCTGCCCCTTCACGTTCAAATGTTATATTTACCCATTCTTCTGTCTTTCACGAATAAAGAACGTTACACTGTCGGCCGTCCGACAGAGAAGTAAGGGTCGGGCACGACTAGCCATGCCTGACTAGAATTGCCAGTGTGTCAGACAACTGCAAAGTTCCAAATGGACAATAATATACTTCCAATGAGATGAATGTGTTGTGATTGGGAAGAACATTTAGATTATTTTCTTGAGTGTGCATCATGGTGGCAGAGTCCTACCTCGTGGCACACTTACCATAGGTTGGTTATTTAGTTTGGGAAACTACATATTAGTAGAGTAAAAAAAAAGAGAGATTAAATTGTAGTTTAAAAAACACAAATTTTCTTTAATTTATATCCAGTACTAAGTAAGATGCTGAGTCATCTGACCCAGGCAATTGGCACCATTTCATATTTTAAAAATAAATCTTGCTACTTATATTTAACAAAAACAAACCTGAGTACTGTAAAATCACACTCTAAAAAGTATGAAACCAGAAAACTATTCTCATCTGAAATTGTTATGTACATAGGTACATGCCACTTTGTTTGTTAATTATTTATAAAAAATTATGGAAATCACTTAAATATTCTACAAAATCATTAATAAATACTGGTATAAAAATAAAAACGCGAGTTTATTTTTTACATCAATAGGGAGCTGGCTAATTTGACAGGACTAAACTAATATTTATCTTCTGTCCTTTTCATAATGAAATAGAAAGAAAGAGATGCACTCAACTTAAATTTAGTTTAGTTTGTGAACAAGGGAATCGGCACCATCTTCGCCAAATACTACTAATCTAATCTATTTAATTTGCTTTTATTTATTTTTACCCGACTGCTAAGGAAGGGTTATGATTTTGTAAGTACACATTAATTACATTTTTAAATATTTCAATCTAAAGTATTTAATATAAAAAAAAACATTTATACGTAAATAATATTTTTATGGGCCAGAAGAAGTGCAATAAAGTAATTATATCGATCAGTACTTATTTTAAACTTTTTAAAGAAAACAGTCAATCTATTTACACACTGTCAGTGGCGTACCTAGGTAACCAAGGGCCCCGGGCCATAAATGAAATTGGGGCCCTATTTTAATTAAATACTTTAAAGATGCAAAACTACTTCATCATCATAGATTAATAAAATTGCGGTTAACATTTTCGTAATGTCGCATTGCATATTTAGTTATAATTTCCATACACCATTGGTGAACAGTGCGTGTCGGGGTCAATTCAGATGGTTGGAGAGATGTTACTTGAACAATCTAGGGACTATAAGAAGCTCTCCTCTCCAGTCAAGTTAGCTTTTCTTTAATCCAAATTTTATTTAGTGGTTTAATTATTTTAATCACGTTTTGAGGAACGACTGGTGGCACAAATATTGAGGTTGGTTATGGTCTATTTTCTTAACGCCGTGAATTGGTATTGAGTATACTAGTCATTTGGTCAATGTAAAAAATATTGAAAGACTGCTATTTCTTTCGGATCGTTGATTATTGTTTCTTATCTTACACGTACAATGGTCCACCTTTAAGGACTAAGTGCGGAAACCAAACCCTTAGAAATTATCTTTGAAATTGGTTCCCTATTCATTTTGCTGTTATTTATTATTTGCCATGAGGTTTTTGATTTATTCTTCGTAATAGAGACCCATATTGGATAGGATGATTTTAGTCTAGATTATTTAAGCAATTTATGTACTGTCACTGCCCAGCATAAAATTAAAGGGAGCATACGTCGCTCGATCTTGTCTTTCTCTTCCACGTAAAGCATTAAACTCAGTCGTATAACGTTGGTATTCTTTTCTTGTTATATAAAAATATAACATAAGAAAAAACATGGATATACAACAATAATGCTAAAAACAGAATACAAGTATGCCAGAGAGCGATGCAAAGGAGCATACTAAACATACAACGTAAACACAGAAAAAGAAACACAGAGATAAGAAAAACAACAAAAATAATGGAAATGGGCGGGTCGTATTGCACGTATGGACAAGGAAAAATGGACACAGAGAGTAACTACCTGGCAAGGTGGCAAGGAGCAGCAAGCAAAGGAAAAGAGGTAGACCTAAAGAGAAATGGGTTGATGAAATAATAAGAACAGCCGGTGAACATTGGATCACTAAAGCAAAGGACCCTTTACCCGTTGAGGCGACCATACTGAA
Source organism: Lycophotia porphyrea (assembly GCA_950005105.1). Lineage (NCBI taxonomy): Eukaryota > Metazoa > Arthropoda > Insecta > Lepidoptera > Noctuidae > Lycophotia > Lycophotia porphyrea. Next base: position 110,892 of record OX465402.1, read on the forward strand.
ATATTGAATTAAATTATATAAATTAAATTATGAATTGTTTTAAAAATAGAATTTATTTAATATCTAGAAATCTATATAAATGGAAAGAAATGATGTTATTAATTTAGAAATTATTTAATTGAATTGTAATTATTTTATGCATGCACAAATGTAATAGTAATCTTAAGATATATTTGTTTTATAAGTCATTCATTATGGAAATAAAGAGGCTATAATAATAATAATAAAGGGTGTAAACAGACTCTTAACGAAGCCGAAAGGCACTTGTTTTCTCCGTCATTGCGATCATTTCTTTGCTCTAGACCATACCTGGGAACCTTCTAGTTACGGAGATATGAGGGGTTAAAGTTCCAACTTTTTCACAAGTTTTTTTTTAAATACATTTTTTTAATGTAAGATTTTTACTTTAAACACCTCCAGGACCCCCTTACTATTCAATCCATCCATCAGCACAATGTTTCGAATGCGTTTCATTGAGTCTTACCGTAAAACGTGATTTTTCACCCAAAAGAAAAAAGTCGTTTCCCAGCCATAATTTTTGCGTAAAGTTATTTAGTTTGATGTACATAATGCTTGGTTAACGGCTTCGTGAAGAGTCTGTTTACACCCTGTATATAATATATATTACTTGATTTTTTTCACCTAGATGTGTTTTATTATAATCTAATATCTATATTTATTTACTCTATTTTATGTATTTAGGTGTACATTTATCACTTTAAAGTTCACAAACCTACCTAGTTATCCGCGCGTCTCTTGTATACTTAGATAAATAAATAACATATTTCTTTTTAAATTAAAAATGGTCATGATATACCTTTTTAAAATCTATATGATGAGCCCTTTAATTTGATAAATATAGCAGTATCCACTGTATCCAAAAAATATATTTTTGACGTGACAACGTCTAATAAATCGATGAACGCCGGCTGCATGCAGGAAAGTGTCCCGTTACGCTCACTGTACGCTTGCGCCGCATCTATCTCTCTTCCACTCGATTTTATGACGTTGTCACGTTAAACTATCATCCGTAAACAAACTTTACAGACAAGCTATTTTTTTTTACTTTAAAGTTAAACTATAGCATCGCACAGTCGTCATGTTAGTTTTTTTTTCGTGTCACCTATCTAACAACACACTTGGCTTACCGAGACAAATCTAACGATATCTATACCAATATTATAAAGAGGAAAGATTTTTTTTGTTTGTACCGAATAGGTTCCGAAACTACTGGACGGATTTGAATGAAATTTGGAACACAGTTAATTTAGAACCTGGATTAACGCATAGGATACTTTTTATCCCGATAGTATGTTCCCGTGGGACATTTATCGAAATCCACGCAAGCGACGCCGCGGGCATTGAGCTAGTGTTAAATAAATCCGTGCGGCGGTTTGGAAGATATTAGGTAATAAAGAATATTACAAATGCATACATAAAAGATGCGCGCGAAAAACATAATCCTTCCTTTGCAGTCGGGTAAAAAGCCACTCGACATTAATTTGTCATAAGCTATATAAAGAATATTATCATTAACACTGAAAACGGAATCCTATTAACCACGTTTTGAAATCCCGATATTTCGGAGCTGTTGCAAGTTTCGTGTGTAGTGTGTCGGTGTGTCCGGTCGCGAACTTCATCTCCTGTTTCTGTGAGTTTCGTGTGTCGGGAACAGAATCGAGTTGTGAGTACTTGTGATCACTCACAAGTACTCCCAACTCGATTCTGTTCCCGTCCAGTGGTAGTGGTATCGAGCGGAAGCGCAAAAAACGGACCAGAAAGAGGGTAGACCGATTTGTATGCTCATAAACACCCTCCCGCAATAACTTCGGTTTATACATGATCATGGTGCTTGCAACAGCGGCAGCGCCCATATATCGGGAACTCAAAACAAATAGGAATTAGTAAACATGTTAAATATCCCGTTATAAGTGTTAATGATAATGTTCGTGACCATGTCAGTTTAAAGATTGATATTGATAGAATATGTAATAACACTTAAAAAATAGTAAATTGACACTTTATCTAGGAAAGCAAGTGTTTTCATTTCACATAATCACTCATCATCCAGCCCCACAGGGACCACAATCACTGTTGGCATTACTTAAGGAGAAGAATCTAGTTTTCCTCTTTAACAAAGTCAAGTCTCGTTAATGGATTCTCTGTCTTTGACTTATAAACCATTTCTTCCGCGTCACTGACTACTTTAAATACGTCGCGTTTCACCTGAATCTGCACGTCTTCCGGGAGATCCCTAACAGTTTCGATCAGGCCCATGAAGAAGTCGGTGATCTTGTCGCGGTGCGGCGCTAGGGGGGCGGTGTAGACGCAATCCGCGAGCGCGGGATAGGGCTCGGCCGACGGCTCCGACGTGCGGCCGCACGGCGCTAGGCTGTCCACGAAGGTTGCAGGGCAGGCTGCCTCCTCAACCATGCTGTTCTCATCATTGCTGGAGTCGGGATTGTCTGCCGAGGAGTGTCCGTTGCGCACTTCATCTCTCAAGTGTGCGTTGAGGAATGTCAATAACTGCTCATATTTTGGCCGTTTAATAATTTTAGCTCCTTGTTCAGACTTCATTCTCCGTAACTTCTGCGCTCTCCTGTAACAGTCTCTTAACCGCTTCCATTTGTCTCTGCAATCTCGAGCTGTGAAATATAATTATAACGATTTGTGAAGTATTAAAAGGCGCTATAGTCACATGGTTTAACGTGGCATGGCAATACAGGGAATTCACCTCTCCCTACCAATGTAAGTACTCGTATTTGCGGAGGCGGTACTTACCTAACAGTGTTCCACATTTTGTGCGAATTTACGGTCACTCGCTGTTGTGGCAGAAGCATTGCCTTCATGGTCATAGAAAGGATGCTAAACGAAATTTGATAAAACTTTTTTTTACAAGCTCTTATTTACTTTCACTTGTCCCGTTGTCTGTCTGTAATCAAATCTTGCAAGTTAAATTTGACACACTTCCTGTTTTCCGATTGAGCTGAATTAACCGATGTTCCCGCATCCACGAATTATTTAAGAGAGTGGGTCTCAAGATTACAACTCATACCTCCAAAATTAGAACTCCTGTCTCGTGCTCTCCAGTTAAAGAAGATTCGGTAAATTTCGCTCTGGTAGCAGTTGCTAACATACAAGGTGTAAACAGAATATTCACGAAGCCGTAAACCAAGCAATTAGTACATGAAACTAAGTAGGTAACTTTTTCGCAAAAGTTAGTTTATTTATTGGGCTGAAAAATCACGTTTTACGGTACAAGTACAACTCAATGTAACGCACTCAAAACATTGTGCTGATTGATGGATTGAATAGTACGGGGGTCGTGGAGGTGTTAAAAGTAAAAATCTTACATTAAAAACATGTATTTAAAAAAAAAACTTGTAAAAAAGTTGGAACTTTGACCCCCAATATCTCCGTAACGTACTCCGTAGAAGGTTCCCAGGTATGGTCTAGAACAAAAATGATCGCAAGAACGGAGAGAACAAGTGCCTTCCGGCTTCGTTAAAAGTCTTTTTACACCCTTTATTCAGTTAGTCCAGGAAAGTTGATTGCTGCTCTGAATGTTTGTTTTGGCGCGCGGTTACCTACTAATTTTAACTAATGCTATTAAGGTTTAGGATTCCTTATGTACCTAATATAAGTGCTGCCCTCTTATCGATAAATAAACTATATTACCTATCTATAACTTAAAAAAAAAAAAATTTTTGCCACCATTTTTTTTTTCAATGCAATTTCCGCAATTATTGATGACCAATAAACGAACTATGCGGCATGCCCCCTAACACTATGATAGCGCCATCCACGCGGAACTAATTCGTCTAGTACAGTCACGAGCACTGATATGTATTTACGAAGCAACTTTTAAAAGTGATTTTCTCTTACAGGATTGATATAAAAGTTTTACGTTTTCACGAACATAGTACATATTTTGGAAGCCGTACTACGAAATATGTCTTTTATTAAAGTAGAAACCGTTAATTCACGAGAAAATCGTTTTTTTAAACTTTGCTAAGTATATACATATTAGTGGTCGTGACTGTACAGTATGTAATGTAATACATACGTGAGTGCTTCAACGCTTCGCCGATCTGCTTCCAGGCGAGGTCTCTCCTTGGGCGCACATCATACAGCGGGTGGTTTAGGTCGTAGAGTTCTCTTCGCTCTCGAACCATGTTTATCAACTTTTCATCATCCATTTTGTCAGTCTGTTGAAAAGTTAAAAATAAATAATAAAAAACGCCTAAAAATGATCTAAGTATTTACTTATTAGATAGGTAATCAGATAATTCTAAATCGTAGTTTTGTTTCTTTTAATTGAACTACCTTTTTTGGTCAAAGCTGTGTCACACGAGACGAACACCCGAGCGCGGGCTGCACGACGCGCAGCGCCCGACGCTGACTATCAGCAGATTAGCACTTCCTCCTCAGCAGGTATTGCATGAACAGACTCGTTAACGTGTTACGTTGTCTGCGGCGGAGGCGGCGGCAGCACACTGGTGCAGTGGCGCGCGGGGAGCCGCGCGGAGACGCGTGGCGGCGCGCGTCTCGGCTCTCGCTCGCACGCATAGCGCCGTCGTGGCGGAGAGGCGCGCGGGGTAGCGACGCGGCGCACGGTGGTTCTGCGCGGCCGGCCGCGTTCCGGCTACAGAGCGACGATTGCCATCCATCGGCCCATTGAATGTATAATAATAATAAGTAAACTAAGTACAACGACTGCAGGGAAGTATGGCAGAGTAAGGAGCTTCACGGACGCTTTCCCGATGTAGAACTATCAGCGTCCGTAGCCTGGCTACGTTCCGGGGACCTCTTTAGAGAAACCGAAGGTTTTGTCTGTGCAATTATGGATGAAGTTATGATGACGAATAACCACCGGAGATTTATTGTGAAGGACGGCACGGTTGACATATGTCGGGCATGCCACCGTCCAGGCGAATCAATCCGTCACATTATCTCCGAGTGTTCTCATCTGGCTAACGGAGAGTACTTACATAGACAACCTTGTAGCCAGGATTATCCATCAACAACTTGCTCTAAAATTCAGCCTTGTGGAATCGGAAGTGCCGTATGTGCCCGATCCAGTTCTAGATAATGGCAATATCACACTGTACTGGGATCGATCCATCATCACTGACAGGACTATTGTAGCCAATAAGCCTGATATAGTGGTGGTGGATCGATCAGAGCGGCGCGCAATGATTGTTGACATTACCGCATGACGAGAACCTCGTGAAAGCCGAGAAAGATAAAAAAAGACTTAGCTCGCGAGGTTGTCGACATGTGGGATGTGGATGTCACCGGAAAATAAAAGAAGCGCCAATTTATAACTCTAGGAAATTTATAAACTTTCATAGGATTCTAAACGAGAGATAAATTGTATTATTTTACGGCCACATTTTCGCAAATTGACAAACTTACCGAAATCACGCGTATAATAATAAGTAAGCAATAACCAAACGCCATGTACGCATGTGGTTGAATAAGTCACGTGTTCCTTCTCTTTCCTCTCCACCGCCATTGTTCGCCACGGAACAACAAAACAACCGGTTGCCGGTGCTATTTTCCGGTGACATGGACTCAGCGATCATTGTACCGGTAGTCGTATCAGCCCATGGCTTAATTGCCAAGAGCCTCGACCAAAACCTGAGGAGGCTCTCAGGCAGCTGGATCAAGGGCTTGATTCAGAAAGCGGTACTCCTGGACACGGCTTGTATCGTTAGGAGGTTCCTCTCTCTGGAGCCCTGACCTGTGTAGCTTGGACCCTGTTCCCGATACCGGTGGGCTACTATTTTTTATATTTTTAAATGTTTTCTTCTATATCGTTTTATATTTAAATATTAAAAAATGTAACAAATATGTATATAAATAAATAAAGGAAATAATAAGTAAACTAAGTATGTACAAACCAAGAGGTCGAGCGCAGAGCCAGGACTTCTTATAAAGTTATGAGTATGATACATACTAGTTCTTTACTCGAGGAGACTGCAGCTGCTTGGATTTCATACTTACTCTATAGCCTGTAATAGTATCTACTATGATATGAATAGTGTTATGATATATGTGCGGTAGGTGAGTTGAAAATTCCAGCCGAGGCGATATTGCTAGCCCGAGCCGTAGGCGAGGGCTACAAGAAAGCAGAGGCGCACGTATGTCATACGACGTTTTATAACATATTTGCGAGGAAATAAATAAAACTCGAACTTTCTTAAACGAAATTTTGATACGCTTGTAAGTATCTATCGGTCGATTTTTCGGGCAAGAGGCTTAGAGTAGCCTTTTTCGCTGCCTCTGAGACTTCAGGCGGTGTCGAATTAGTAAATTCATCATAACTTGACGACATTTTCAAATATAACAATACAGCGAAAAGAAAAAAGCGCGCGGAATAATTTTTACTTGTTCACAAATTAGCAAGGTGCGCGCATCTGCGCTTTTTTTAAGGCAAAGGTACAAAAAACAGCAAATTAAATTAAAATTTATTAAAAAATATATATATATATATATATATATATCATAGATGTTTTTGATTATTCACTAGCTCGTTGTTCTAGTGATCGAAAGCACGACTGCTGAGCATGAGGTCCTGGGTTCGATTCCCGGGTTGGGCAAAGTGTCATTGGGTTTTTTCCATCAGGAATTTCTCAGTGGCAGCCACGGAATCTGGATTTATACCCGGTTGATGACAATAGGCTCGCCTCTATAACATGGGACTAAACGTAACTGGCGTCTCCAACTTTGAGCTATTGTGGAAAATCGCTAACCATATTTCCGATAAGGTGGTTGGAAGTCTCGTGTTAGTACGTAAATTAAAGTTTGAGTTATACTCCATAAGGGCGATGATTTTAGACATGCCTTAATGATGTCCGCACGTGTCCCTTTTGTGACGACGACGGAAAGTGTCTGCCGAAAGTCACCAGCAAACATAAAAGTTACACCATCCACGACAGCGACTGAAATTTTCAAGTCCTTTAGTGTTCGATCCACTGCTTCAACATGAGCTTGACTCATGGTACATTCTTCCCATATTATCAGTGACGTAATCTTGTAACAACTGACCAAGGGGCATGGTCTAATGCGGTTCGTGAATGTTGGATGGCATTTTGCGATTTAATTTTATATTATCTTCGTAACTATTTAACCGATCAACATACTGTAAAGGGCATATTTTATCTCTATGATATCCTTGTGATCATAAAAATATTTTTTTGTATAAAGTTTAATATTTTGTTGTTTAAAAAATCGTCCAAATGTAAGTATGTCGAAAAATACTTTTTTAATACATAAAAGCTGCTATATCTGCTAAAATATAAAAGATAGAAATATGGTGTCGCGGACTTTTTTGTAGGACTGTTTAAAACGAACCAGGTTGCCCTACATTGTTTTCAATTATATACAACGGTTTAGGCAGCGCATGCAAATAACTCTCGTTTTGAGAGGTATTTTTTTCCGCCTGGCCCGACAATAATTGTGATAGCTCGGCCAATATGCATGCTATCAATATAATTTATAGCCTATAGCACTCACAAATAATGTAGCTTTCTAACAATGAAACAATTTTTAAAATTGGATCATTATTTCCGGAGGTTACCCCCTACATACAAACATACAAACAAATATTATAGTATAGATAAGTAATAAGTATATCTTAATATATATAAATTACGCGTCACGTTGTTTGTCCGCGATGGACTCCTAAACCACTTAACCGATTTTAATCTTGCGCACCGTGTGTAGTTTGATCCAACTTGAAAGATAGGATAGCTCGAAGCCGCAATATTATTTATGTTGGGGTATGATGCCCAACAGTGAAAATGTTATGTACTTGTTATTCTTGTTATGTAGACTTGTAAGGTATGTTATGTTATATAAATGAGTAGACGAGTGATTCCCTTGATGGATTTATTGCTACTGTTTTATAATAACACGATTACATGCTAAGTTAAAGAAAAGCATATCTAAACAATATCGATATGCATTGATGAGTATGACGTACAAACTACACAAAGGTCAATGTACAGCGTAGCTCGTACATATTGCCCACTCACAAAATGAAACAGTGTATAAAAAATGTAAAGTGTTATGTTAAAATATAAAATGTTAAAAGGGGATAAAATCTAAAAATAAATGATATAATCCAAGCCTTATACTATTAAATTACAACGCGTAATAGGTGACGTTGCTTTGTTGAGTGTGAGAGCACGAGTTTGCATTACACTGTTGTCGTCTGTGACGTCAGATACCGCGTTTTCTACGATGCTTGCAGTCGACCTCCTTCGTGGCGCTGAATTCGGAACAGGTGGTGCTATAGGTTTCTGTTGACTCCTGCAATGTTTCCGAATTCGGTGGTATGCATATATTGCGCCCGCTATCGCCGTTACGGCTGCCAATAAGTATATGACAACGTATTGGTGGACATCGTGATATGTTGCCCGATCTGATATTATGCCTTCTGCTGTCGCGGCTTTCATCTGTTCAATTTGTTTTCCCAGATCTTGCAGTAACGAGCTCTGCCCCATTAACGTCTCATTGTTGGGTTCTTGCTTCGAAACCGGTACAGATAGGTTGATGATCCGATTGATGGGAGGAATTTCCATCGGGACTTCTTCGACCTGGGTATGAATTGTATCCATAAATTGCCTTTGGGAATGAACAATGAACGTCTCACTATTGATAGTGCAGTCGCTACCGAGTGTCATTACCCCTGCGTTGCTAAGTACTTCTGTTGAAACTTGATTTCCGCATATAACGCGTATTTTGCACGCGTCGCAGCAAAAGTATAGGTAGCCATTGATATTGTTAAGTTCCATTAATGTGTCTCGACAGTTCTCTTGTTTTGTTTTGCAGTCAGGCGAGCCTTTGCTTCTCATGCAGAGGCTCTCGTCGGATTTCATGTGGTATACTAGTGTCCTCATGGGGCACAACAGAGTGGTACTGTCGTGATCAATGCATCGATGTAGGTCGGTTATAGTCATCGGGAGGTAAGAATCCTTTTGTATGTTGATGGCTAATAGTTCCGTTTCTATGTTGATGGCTAATAGGTAGTAGGGTAACCATTTCGCCGCCGTTCCTTTTTGGAATAGGGATGATGTGGTAAATTTCGTAATTTTCTCTGCTGATTAACGGCACCCGTATCTCCATGATAAGATATCTTTCTGACATTCTTGCCTTCACTTGTAGAAGATGATACAGGCTGAAAAAGTCTTCTTGAATGTTTCTGATGAGTAGTGCCACATCCTTTGACCTGATATGGCATTCAATTCGTCTCGTAGCTGTTCTAGCGCAATGAGGTGTAAGTTCATCTTGCCATTGTAAATATTGGTTACGGTGTCCAACAGAATCTCTTGAACGTTTCTTAGATGTTCTATAAAGCTGTTTGCAGAGATAGCCGACATCACAAATTCGATTGATAATTCTTGAGACTCAATCTCTTGCTGAAAGACAAAACACAAAATACAAATATATAATATACAATACAAAATTTAACATTTAATGATATCTACTTTTGCAAAGAACCCAATGACGCATTTAATCAGTTTCATGATACATTTAAACTGTTTTATGACATGTGCTTTCCACATATGAAACTAAAAAGATATGCATCACTAGAGCCTAAGTGGATGAGTAGAGGCATAAAATTATGCTGTAAACGCAAGCGCCAAATGCTATGGCAATTTCGAACAGACCACAACCATAAGAGTAAAAAATCTTTCAAAACGTATGCAAAGCGTCTAAAAACTATAATTCGTCTTACTAAAAAGCCCAGAATAATAACTATATTAATAACGCAAATGATAAGAGTAAAGGTACATGGTAAATAATAAATAAGGGCAAAAATAATAGTCCTCTAGAAGGAATACAAAGACTTAAAGTAAATAACAAAATAATAAATGACCCAAAAAGCATTGCCCAAACGTTCAATGATTACTTTATTGACGAAATTGAACTCGGATCTGAAATTAATAATTCAAATAATCCAAATTTTAAATTTGACATGCATTGCGACTCCCTTTTCTTAATTCCCACAGTACCCCCTGACATTATAAAATTAATCAATTCCCTAAATAATACAAATAGCACTGGATATGATGACATCACAACAAATGTAATAAAATGTGTATCTACAACTATCGCGCCAGTACTTAGTTACATTATTAATTTGTGTCTTGAAACCGGTGTTTTTCCGGATAGATTAAAATTGGCGGTTATTAAACCTCTTCATAAAAAAGGTATTAAACAAGACCCAGCTAATTATCGCCCCATTGCTTTGCTACCAATATTCTCCAAAATAATCGAGAAAGTAATATATAATATATTATACTCGTTTTTTGAACGTAACAATCTTTTTGCTGTTGAACAATACGGTTTTAGGAGAAATAAGAACATCAACTTAGCAATTTTTAAACTTTATGAAAAAAATATTGTAAATGTTGATAAGAAAAATCCGGTAGCTGCTTTATTCATGGATATGAGCAAGGCGTTTGATTTCGTGGATCGCACAATACTATTAAAGAAGTTGGAAAGATATGGAGTTAGGGGCATTGCCCTTAACCTTTTGAAATCGTACTTATCGAATAGGAAACAAGTTACGCAGATAGAAAAGATCTGTATGAACTCAAAAACGGAGCGTACATATACTTCCAGCCAAAGACCTAATAACTATGGTGTACCACAAGGAAGTATTGTGGGATCCCTATTATTTATAGTTTATATTAATGACATGCCTAAGGTAACACATCATCCATTGGTCTTGTTTGCTGACGATAGTACGGTTGTTTTCAGTGCCAATAATAATGAGATGACACTCGAAAGGGAGATAAACATTTGTCTTCAGACATTAATAGTTTGGATGAACACGAATAACTTAAAAATAATGACATTTGAGCAAAGGACTAATCATAACAAACCTGACATACGATATCGAGACAGAATAATTTCCGAAACAGCATCTACCAAATTTTTAGGACTAGAATTAGATAGAGACTTGTCTTGGAAAACGCACACCAACAGTGTATGCAAGCGCCTGAGTCAGCATTCTTATGCTTTACGCAATCTTTCAAAAGAGGTAAATCAAACGGTTTTAATTACGGCGTATCATGCATGTGTAACGTCCACATTACGATATGCTATCATATATTGGGGTAACTCCACTAATACGGAGATGGTATTTCGAGCTCAAAAAAGGTGCGTTAGGGCGATATGCGGCATCCAAAACACAGACAGCTGTAAACCGTTCTTTGAGAGTCTTCGGATACTTACAGTGCCATGCCTGATGAGGTGGTTCTATTTGTAAAAAAAAACTTTCACTTGTTCGAGACACTAAAAAGCACGCGACATAGGAATAAAATACGCAATAGACAACACAAAAAAGCGATATTCTATAAAAAATTCTTAGGTATGGCACCGCAAATATATAATTAACTTCCCAAATCTATAATAGACAATAATGACATAAATACATTTAAGACACAACTGAATAAGTTCCTAGTAAATAAAACATACTATAGTGTAAAAGAGTACTTAACGGATAGAAATATATGATTGTATAATTATTATTATTTTTCCTTTCTACCTATTAAAGAATTTTGTTTGACATTGAGGTGAATGCTTTCTACGTCCGATTTTATTTTATAGTGTGTTCAGCGAACTCCGAACAGGGAACGTGCGATTGACCCGACACCATTGATAAGGCCGCGTTTGCTTCTCATATTCACCCGACCTTGCGGATTCAGCAATAAGCGGTTGTAGTGTTCGAGTTCAGCGAGCGCGTGTCGTAGTTGTAATGCAATGATGTCACGTTGGGTCTTCTGATTTAGTTTTGAACATATGTTTTCGATGTGATCGTTGAATTTAGTGAACACTGCTGTACCATGCCAATAGGGTTTGACGTCGTAATAGACAACTATCTTCCACTCGTCGCGAATCAATTTCATGTCGGTTGATTTATCGAAATATAGGCCTTGTTGCAATCCGATAAAGTTTGTTGTTGCAGTTGCTGGACTCAGTAGGTATAGCAGGGTCATCACTAATCTGATGAAGTTGATTTTGCTTGTCCTTGCAGTTTGTTGACATTTTGTTGTTTCCTCGTTTGTTGCTTGTTTTTCGTGTTCTTTTTCGATGTTTTGTAGTTTGGAGTTCGCTGTCTATTGGTAAAATAGATAGCTTTGTTATGGGTCTCTTTATGAGGCCGTTTCTTGTTTTCAGGGTTACAACACGAACATATCCATCGTCTCCCGGGTGAAGGTCCGTTACTCGACCCAACAACCATTTTCCTGCGGGCCGCTGGTCATCATTTGTCTTTATTCTTGCTAACAATTGGCATAGGTACCTACTCATTTTTCCATTTCTTCCAAATTTCTGAGTACATTTTTTTGCTCAGCTCCCATCTTGTTCGGGCGTCTTCTCTTGTTTCGATGACGGTCAACCCTGACCTTCCTGTTAGAAAGTGTGCTGGCGTTAGACAGTCGAGATATTCTACATTTTCACTCAGCGCACACAGAGGTCTAGAGTTTATACAAGCTTCTAGTTTTGTTAAGATAGTGGTGAACTCCTCGAATGTTAACTTCTGTTCACCCACCACTCTTTTCATATGGTGTTTCAAGCTTCTTACGGCTGGTTCCCACAATCCACCCGCCGATGGCCATGCCGGGGCGTTGAGATGCCACTATATGGCCATCTCGGTGACCTTTGTCTGTAATTCTTCGTTCCTGTAGTGTTTTCTATTTCCCCGTATTGTTCCATTAGCAGTCGATTAGCACCAACAAAGTTCGTGCCATTATCGCTGTATAAATGGCGGGGGGCTCCTCTTCTTGCTGCCATTCTGTTAAGGGCTGCCAAAAATGCCGAGCTGGTAAGATCAGACACCAATTCAATGTGTACTGCCTTTGTCACCATGCAGGTAAAGATGGCTATGTAACCTTTTGTTGTTTTAGCCCCTATTCATCTTGACTTGAACGAATCCCGTGTAGTCCACTCCTGTATGGTAGAATGGCGGGGCAGGGTTTATTCGTGCGCTCGGCAGTTCACCCATGATTTGTTGTTGTTTTGTTGGATTTATTTTGCGGCACGTTACGCATCTTCTGACTTGCATCTTCGTTACTCGTATGCCACTGATGATCCAGAATTTTTGCCGAAGGTGCGATAAAGTGAGTCGCGGTCCTCCATGAAACGTCATTTGATGAGCTTGATCGATGAGCAAATGCGTTAGATGACTGTTGTAGGGAATGATCATCGGATGTTTCATTTCTTCCGTTAGCATTGCGTTGTTTGATCTTCCCCCAACTCTTAGCAAGCCCTCTTGATCAATGTAAGGATTGAGAGGTAGTAACTTGCTATTCGATGCCACTCTGCCGTGTTTACGTAAATGACTCATGTCCGATTCAAATACCTTGTGTTGGGTTTGTTTCACAATTGCCTCAGTTGCACTGTTTAATTCTTGCAACGTAAGATAACTTGGTAATTGTCGATGTTTCGAGTCCAATGTTCCAAGTTTTAAGTGCAATGCTCTTTGTATCCATGCGACTATTCGAATGGCATGATTAATTGAGCTATGTTTTTGTAATAATTGTTCGATAATGTTGGTTGTTTCTGTGTTGACTTGGGCAGCATTGACTTGTTTCTTTGCCGCTGTTTTTATATCTTGATCTGACGTGTAGACCTTTTTCACTTGGTTTTTCATTTCGAACGATGATAGCCACATAGGACCTTGCCACCATAGTTTTTTTCTTTCAGTTGACCGGCGTACTGGCCTCGGCTTGCGGCGTCTGCGGGATTTTCGTTTGATTTGACATAACCCCAACTCGAGCGCGGTATGACGGAGTTTATTTTTTGGACTCGATTTTCTACGTATGTTTTCCATCGTGATGGGTCGCCTTGTATCCAACCCAGGACTACCATAGAATCAGTCCTGCCATAGACTTGAATCTCATGTTGATGTAAGGATTCCTTAATTTTCTGCATTAATTTGGATTGTAAATGTGCTCCATTAAGTTCCAGTCTAGCCAATGTTGTTACTTTTCTGTGAGGCACAATTTTAGATTTTGCACCGACAAGTGTGACGATTGTTGACGGGTGAACTCGTGCGTAAATAACACACGCATAGGCATCCAGGGAGGCGTCACTGAAGCCATGTAGTTCTATTGCTTGTTTCCCATCACATCTGAGCCATCTTGGCACTTCTCACAAGTTTATCTCCGTTACGTCTGCTTGTACTTTGCACCATTCCTTATGTATGCTCTCCGACACTTCGTCATCCCATTGTAACTTGGCCTCCCACAATTTTTGAAATAACAATTTTAATTTTGTGGACACGGCAGCCAGCCAGCCAAGTGGGTCAAACAGTTTTGATATTTCAGCTAATAAACTGCGTTTTGTATGTTTTTTGTTGATGCTTGAAATCGAACATTGGAATGTGAATTTGTCTTCTGTCGAATTCCAGCATAGGCCCAATGTTTTTGATGTTTGATCCGTTTTGAAATTGAAAACAGTGTTTTCATTGTTATGTTGTATTGTAGCGTTTTCCAAGAGTGCAGGTTCTTTTGATGACCATTTTCTGAGGTTAAAGTAATAGTTTTAGGTCTGAAATTAGCTCTTGTGTTTGTTCAATGGTATGAGATAATAAATAAACAATAAACCTATTTTCTAATAAATAATAAACCTATTTTCAAAAAAAACGATAAAACTGACCCGAACAATTACCGCCCCATTGCCCTATTACCAACAGCCTCAAAAATATTCGAAAAAGTCATGTGTAACCGCGTCTATGCGTTCTGTGAAAAATATAGTATTTTCAATGATAGCCAAAATGGATTTCGCAAGAACCGATCCACTGTTTTAGCCGTCTACAAGTACATACAAGAAGCACTCAAAATTATTGATAATAAAAAATACGCTATTGGACTGTTATTAGACATGACCAAAGCGTATGATAAAGTACAATTCGATATACTACTAAATAAACTTTACAACATAGGTATCCGAGGAAAAAGTCATGACTGGTTTACATCTTATTTAAAAAACAGAGAACAAGTCGTAGAAATAGAACACTACAATACACAAACACAACACATTGAACTAATTAGATCACAAAACATACCTGTAAACGCCTCCATACCACAGGGAAGTGTCATAGGATGCCTATTGTTCTTAGTCTACATAAATGATCTCCCTAACCACATAAATGAAACGTGCGTATTGTTTGCCGATGACGTCTCTATTTTAACATCATGTAAAAATAACCAAAACCTAAACCAAACACTAACATCTATACTTGACACCACAACATACTGGATGAACGAACATAACCTTGAAATTAACTTTAGTAAGACAAAAATAGTCACTTTCCACCCGCGACAAAAAACCCCAATAAATATAAATTTTGAATACAAAGGATCCAAGTTAGAAATAGTTAATAAATTCACCCTTTTAGGCCTAGACATAGATACACACATAGACTGGAAACCACACATACAGAAAGTTAAAACAAAGCTATCTAAATTTGCATATGCCCTCAGAGAAATAAAGAAAAGTACAGATCTCAAAACAGCAATAGTAACATACTATGCGTACGCGTTCGCTTGGCTTAAATACGGAATAATATTATGGGGTAACAGTACAGACGCACCTTCGCTATTTACAATACAGAAGAAACTTATAAGAACATTGGTTAACATAGAAGACACCGACTCATGTAAACCACACTTCAAAGAACTAAACATCCTAACACTACCCTGTCTCTATATATTTGAAATTTGCAAATTTGTAAGGAAGTACCCACAATTCTACAGCAAAAGAGAAGACATACAAACAGAAATCAAACTTAGACATGGAAATAGACTCAACCTGCCAACTTCACGATTAAAAATGCACTCCTCTAGTGCGTTTGTCACGTCAATAAAAATCTACAATAAATTACCTGAATACATAAAAAACACAGAAACAAACACTATATTTATAAATAAACTAAAACGATTTCTCTTAGATAAAACTTACTACACAATTGACGAATACTTCAAAGATAAATTCCTCCTAGAGAAACAAAGATAATTAGAATAACCAAGTAGTACCTAATACATCTATTTACCTTATCTACCGTGCAATATCTTTAATTACTTACTATTTAGTTAATAATAAATTACAGCTAATATAAAAATAAATATATAAAATAATTACATAATATATAATTTAGAAAATATCTATTAATAATAAATAAATAAATATATAAATAAATAAATATAGAAATATTAATAATAAACAAAATTACTTCCTTAATTTCAATATTATTATGTTTCTAACAAAAAGCGCTTCATCCTCTCCTCTAAAAAACTAACTTGCTGTGCCCGACAGGGTCCATAATTGTTTCTCATTAATTTACCTACCAGCCTTGTATACATTATGGAATGCAATAAAGTATTGAGTATTGAGTATTGAGATCCGTGAACTAGATCATCGACGTAAAATGACTCCTCCACTACCTTTGAAGCTTCTGGAAACTGTGTACGCTCGTCCTCTGCCAATCTTCTTAATGTCATTATGGCTAAGAACGGCGCTGCCATGGTGCCATAAGTTACTGTAGCCAGTTGAAAGGAGAGTAGAGGTTGTTCCAGCGACTCTCGCCATACAATCTGTTGTAGGTTTTGGTCACAGTGGGCCACTAAAATTTGTCTGTACATTTTTTTATATCAGCTGTATAGGCGTATTTATATTGCCTCCACTGTATCAATGTTGTTTGTAAATCTTGCTGTAAGTTTGGACCTTTGTACATAAGGTCGTTCAAACTCCATCCTGTAGATGTTTTAGCGGATGCATTAAACACCACTCTGTACTTGGTTGTAGATGACTCGGCACGTTCGACGCCGTGGTGCGGCAAATAGCAGCCGAGTGTCTTGTTACATGTTGATTGTTGAATATGACCTAAGTCAATGTACTCTGCTATAAATTCTTTATAGGCTTTTGCTAATTCTTGTTCAATCAGCCAATCAGAATCAGAAATCATTTATTTGCTGATAATGTAGGTATACATATATGTGAGTTGGAATATTCATTAAGTGTCCCGATACATTTTACCTTACGGCATGCAACAATTAGGTTTGAATGAAATAGTACTATAGATACAGCTATTGATGCGATTATTATTAGCCATAGTCAAATTTAATAGGTAGTTACAGATCTGACTAAAACAATTAATAACAATAACAATCAAAATAATCAATGAATTAAATATAAATCTCTCGCAAATCATACAATGAAGAATATTTGTCGAAATGTGTACTGTTAAAGAGCTCAATGTCAAAATAATCCAAAACATTAACGATAATCACAATTTCTACTAGTCACAATTTTTACATAATACGGAAATGTCACAATCTGTTTGTCAAATTACAATGTAGCAATAACCATAAAAAATAATAAATAAATAACTATGTCATAATTATAATCTAAGAACATTTTCTATATAGTTTTGTCATTTAAAAAGTCCTTAATGGTGTAATAGCATTTCTGCAACAATAGCTTTATTAATTGTTTTTTAAACATTTTTATGGGAAGGTCTTTTAAATTTTCAGGTAATTTATTATATACAAGCGGTCCCATGGCAAGAATGCTATTTTTTAATAAGGCTGTTTTATGACTCCCTGTGCACAATTGGTTTTTATACTGGGATCTCATCGGTGCTGTGCGATGTCTTATGTCAATCATCGAGGTGAATAGGTGTTTATTTAATTTAACGAATAGGGCAACTTCTAGTATATATAAACAAGGTAATGTCAGAATGTTTAGGGATATAAATACAGGTTGACAACTTTCAGTAAACTTAAGACCTGTCATTGATCTAATACATCGTTTTTGAGCCCTAAATATTCTTTCCCTCTCGCTGCAGTTGCCCCAAAATATGACACCATATCTTAATATTGAAGCAACTAATCCATGATAGGCTATAACTAGTGTATTTATGTTTAGTTTATTTGAGAGATTATATAGTACATATGAAGATTTACTAAGTTTTTGGCATACATTTTCAGCATGAGTTTTCCATGTCAATTTATCGTCAATCTGCACTCCTAAGAATTTGGTCACTGAAGTAGTGTCTACGGTTTGGCCATTATATTCAACGATTACTTTTTTTGGCTGTAGCCTCTGGTGAAAATGCATGACTTTAGTTTTTTGTAGATTTATGACTAGATTATTCCCATTGAGCCAATCTATTATTGTTTTAAGTGTGCTGTTTATTTCATCTTCGTAGTTTGTTTCCTTAATACATTCGACTATAGCAGTGCTGTCATCGGCAAATAGTGTCATTGGGTATCGAATTTGACGGGGTAGGTCATTAATATACAGTAGAAACAGTAATGGACCGAGTACACTGCCCTGTGGAACTCCGAACTCTATTACTCTGCAACTTGATAAGTATTTCAGATCGCGTTTAGTTTTAGTGCAGATTCTTGACAGTTCTGTGTACTGTTTTCTATTCGTGAGATATGACTTTATTAGGTTTAGGACGTTTCCTCTTATACCATAATCGCTAAGTTTATTTAAAAGAGTATCGTGTTTTACATAACCGAATGCCTTTGTCATATCTGTGAATATTGCGCATATAGGGTTTTTTTTTATCCACATTATTCAATATTACTTTCAAGAGATCGAATATTGCCATGTTGATATTTTTATTTTTTCGAAAGCCCTTTTGTTCTTCACATAAAATGTCATTTTTAGCTATAAACGTGTAAATAGATTCATAGATGATTTTTTCAAAGATCTTAGAGAATACTGAAATAAGAGCCACAGGTCTATAGTTTGTCATGTCTTCCTTGTCATTCTTTTTGTGCAATGGTTTTACGATCACAGTCTTTAATTCATCAGGGAATATCCCTGAGCTTATACAACCATTCATTATATGGCTTAGTGGTTTTGCGATAATATCCGAGACAAATTTGACTGCAACTGTTGAAAAGCCATCGAATCCGACACTTTTTTTATTTTTTAAGTTTTGAATCACACGTACAATATCTTGGGGGACTACCGGCTGCATAAACAAGGAATTACGAGTTTTGGTAATTGTAGCTGGATTTCCTGTACAATTACTGGATAAATCATGTATTTGGTCAACAAAAAAATTATTAAATGGTTCTGCAATCTGTCTTGGTGATTTTATTAGTTTGTCTCCTTCCTTAATTTGCAAAATTGGTTCTTTAATTAAATTATTATTATTATTTATTATTTGCCATGATGATTTTGATTTGTTTATTGAGCTATTAATCAAATAATTATTTTGGGCTCTTTGAGTTAGTTTTACAATCTTTTTTAGTTTCTGTGCATAGTTTTGAAATTTATTTTTGTTCTCGCTTGTAGGTGATTTTCTGTATTTCCATAGCATATTCCGTTGTTTTCTGCAACAAATCCTAATACCGCGTGATAGCCATTTAATTTTTCTATTAGATTTTACATTTTTTAATTGCATTGGGAAGCATAAGTTATATAATAGACGAAAGAGATCTATAAAATTATTATATGCTTGATTAGGCTCAGCTGTTTCAAGTACTTCTGAGAAAGATAGGCACTGAAGGTGCTTTTTAAACAAAATTAAATTTTCTCTGGATAAGTTACGCTTTTGAATTCGCCAGGAATTTATTGTACATGTTTTGCTTACTGGTATTTTTAAAATTTGAGCGGTATGGTCCGATAAACCGAAGTCGACTACTTCACTCATACAATTTTGCTTGGAATTGTGTGCAAAGTTATCTAAACACGTGTTGCTCTTTGGTCTAGTTGCTCGATTAATCACTAACTTTAAATTGTAATTCAACAGTAAATTTTCAAAGTCCAATGTAAAGTTATTTTTTTTCAGTGTGTTGATATTGAAGTCACCGCATACTACTATTTTTTTTTTTGCTTTGGTACACACTTTCTTTAACAAAGTATCTAGGTGATCAAAAAACAAATTAATACTGGACGTGTTCGGTGGTCTATAAATACAAATAACTATTAATCCCTGCTGACTTAATTCTATTGCGCAATATTCAAATACACCCGTAATAGATGTGTTAGGTAGCTCTTTACATTCGTATTTGTTTTTAATAAGGATACATGCTCCTCCTCGCTTCTTACTTCTTGAGTAACACGCTGCAAGCTTGTAATTTGGAACGTTGATTAAAGATTCCTGTCCTGAGGTTACGAAATGTTCGGTAATGCATAAAACATCTATGTCAAAATTCTTGTTTTTTGTATATAGCTCTTGGATATGCAGCGTCAACATATCAGTTTTATTAAGAAGTCCAGCGATGTTTTGGTGCATGATGTTCATGTGCTTATAAAATAAATAACTGGTCTTGTGTTCTTGTTGATTTGTCTTCAGTCCCGCCATTTGAGAATAGCGGCGTTTGGTCAATATTGTCGTTTCTGAAAACGTCTTGAGAGTAGAATAATTTGTAGTCTATCAATATGGAAGACATGATTTGCTCAAGGATGTTCCTCCATCCATTTCTGCTTAGTTTCCCTGTACTATTGGAACACATTTCAAGTGTCAGGGTGCGATTACTATCGAAAAAGTATGCGTATTGATTGTTTTTTATGTCTAAATATAGCAGGTTATTAAATAAGTCGACTTTATAATTGTGAATTAGAGCCCCAGTTTTGTATGTCGGAGCGCAGATAATAATATTTGTGTGGTTGATACTTTTCATCGCGTTTTTAAGGTTGTTAAGTATATCCAAGTAGTCTCCATTGTTCAGATCATTTTCTCCAATGAAAAACAGGCAGTAATCGCTCATCGTGAATTCTTTTAATTTATATATAAGAGATTTCAGGAAGCCTGGTTCGGTGACTTGTGGCAGTAAATGATGACAAAAATTAAAATGTTTTGAGAAGATTTCTTCGATTAGGGGCAGCGTCCCCTTTGTGCAATTGCTGCTTATTACAGATAATCTGTTTTTATGCTTTGGTACATTTAGCTCTCCTGATGTAATTTCGCAGGCAATATTACACACTGGAGAAGTCGCTATTGATTTTTGAATAGTTTGCGTCGATTTGTCGTTATTCAAATTGGATGTTTGGGTTTCCCTATTAAGCATTTTAATTTTTTTGTAAGGAGTGTCTCTACTCCTGGACTCATTATTTGAGACATTCGGTGAAATGCTTTGCTGTTTAGAGGTTGTTTTGCGAGCTGATGGTATAGAGACCTTTTTCCTATCAGGCGTTAAGCAAATCTTTTTACAGGTTTCTACAGTCTTTAAGGTTTTTTGCAGATCAGTTTTTAAACGAAAATTCTCGTTATTTAAGTCATCTATTTCTTGATGAGCGCTCATTAATTGCATTGTGAGTGATTTAATTTGTTCGTTCAGGTCGTTAACCATGTCATTGTCGCTATAGTTCTGTAGACTGTCTGGTATGCTTAGCATTGTGGTGTCTAATATTGTTTTACTCTCGTCATTTGTCATATCAGCCAAATTACTTAGCGATCCTGATTTGTGTGGTTTCCGATGTGTAATGTTATCTAAATCCATGTTTTATATCACCAGCACCCTCTGTCGGCACTAGCACGTATTCAACTGTGAACTATTGGTGATCAAACATTCACAAAAAGAGTTTTCAGGTAGCGGGGCTCGAACTTGGTACTCGACGTATGTATCGGTTGCAGAGGTCAACACTTAGCGAACCGAGCCATTTGAACGATATCTGTAGTGTCCAAATTTCGCTATAAATACTGTAGTGTCACAAAAAAAAGTTCGTTGACAAGTTTTGTATTCAAATGTTTTAATGAAGTCCAAAGGTCGTTTCTTTGTTTGAGGTACACTAATGTTTCACTTTTTTGTTTCTTTTTATTGCTTTTTTAACACTTTTAGGGCATATAAAGTTGAGTTGTATTAGGTATTTATTACACGTTGAACACTGCTTTAAAGTTTGTAACCCTTGATAAATTGGTCGAACAGAGTTTATGGAAGATAAATAGGTACTTTATATTAGTGTTCACTGCAGTATTTAAGTTTTTATAACACTTTCACATATACATCGCACAGTTCAGTTTAATATAGTACTAATTTTATGTCAGTTTATGTAGTTTTACTATTTTTAAACATTTAATAACACGGAGCACACACTTGCCGTCCGCGCACTTCGCACTCCTCCAATACCAATACAATTGTTGTCTTTCCAATCTTCGTTCTAATGTTTTGAATTGCGCAATCGCAATCGGTTTGGAAGAGCCCAGCTTGCTCTCCCAGTCATGTTTCATTAGTAGTCTCACTTCGTATCTCCATTTTCTAAACGTCGTGTTGTTTTAGAGTAGTACTCAATGCATTTCTGGTCTTCCTCCGAAAATTGGGCTTGAACTTTGATATCTTCGGAATCCCAAAACTGTACCATATCCTCCAGATTGTTCAATACTACGTTGCACTGTAATGTTCTGACGTTTCCGTATAGTAACCATCCTAGTTGTGTTTGTTGTGCGATAGGCTGATTGACGTCATCGCTTCTGATCATTCCTCCTAGCATGATCTGGGAGTAAATGTCTGCTCTAAATAGCAGATCTACTGCACGGCTGCTATTGAAATCCGGATCCGCCAAGCTGATATTTTGTATGTGAGGCCATGATGGTTTAGCGAAAGTTTTGTTTAGTAGATTCTTGATTAAGTTTTTCATGATGTATACTGTTTTTCTGAACGTAAAGTCGCTGAAGGCAGAGCTGCATGATATTGTTATCATGCCCTTGCAATTGCTCTCTTTTTCCCCAATTCCGGAGACAGCTCCTTTGCATTTCTGGCGTTTGATCCCAAGAAGTTGAGCAGCGCGTTCTGTTATCAATGATATCTGAGACCCTTGATCAACAAGAGCTCGTATGTTGTACTGAGTTCCATCAGCTCCCTCTACCTTAACAATGGCGGTTGCTAATAGAATCTCTGAGGCTTCATTATTTTGAGAGACGTGAGATGAAGAATTGGTTTGTTCATTGTTTTTTGCAGAGGCTTCGTCCATTAACGTGTTGTGCTTAGCTTTGCACTTACGACATCGGCTGCTTGATGTACATTTTTCCCTTTGTGGCTGTACAGGCAGTTAATGCATACTTGCAATTTGTTTAATGTGTTAAGTTTTTCGTCATTCGACATTTCTAAAACCTTTGCACAAAAATAGAGGCCATGCTCGTCGTTGCAGAGTGGACCAATAAATGTTGACGCATGGTAGGATTTCGTAACCTTATTGTTACTAGCCGCTTGATTTTTGTTGTTATTGTTATGTATCTTGATATGGGTTTCTTGATGCTGATTTGCTCCAGAACTTGATTTCTGATAGCCGTCTTGTTTACGCTGCGACGATTCCATTGATGTAAACTTCGCCTCTAGGTAGTCTAGAAAATCCTTTAATGTAGGTAATTCTCGCGAGTTCTTCAGTGATTCAATGTAGTCCGAATATATCTCAGCGTCCAGCTTTTGCCCCAAAATATGTAGTAGTAGTGGATCCCAGATACTGACATCCACTCCTAAATTCTTGGTGGCGTGCAAACATTCGATTGTGACGTCATGTATTTTCTTAATAGGTGCTAATGACTGTTGTTGCATAGTTTGCAGATTGAAGAGCATGTTGATGTGCGATGTAAATATAAGTTTTTTATTGTTATAGCGGTTGTTGAGAATGTCCCAACAAACTAGATAGTTATCCGAGCTTATCTGTAAGTGCTGTATCAGTCTTTCAGCTTCTCCTTGGACTCCCTTACTTTTCAAAAATTGCATCTTCTGTGCATTTGACAAGGATGAGTTGTTATGGATGGCTTCCGTGAAAAGGTCTTTGAATGGTAGCCACTGATTAAATTTGCCGTGAAAGACCGGTATCTCTAATTTTGGTGTTGTTTTTTCTTGATAAGCTCCGGACCACATTTTTGTGTTTAACGCCTTCTTCAGATCGAGATATTGGCTTTCAAATCTTGTATAGCGCTCTTCATATATTGTATTTTTGTCCCCGTTGAGTTCGCACTCTATCTCCCAATGGAGATTCTCAATAGCCGACCAACGTGCCTGTAATATTTGCAACGCATCTTGAAATTCCCATTTTTCTGAGATAAATTCCACTTGAATGTTGGCGACCGCTCTCTTTATGAGAGCGGTCTCGGCGGCCTTAAAGTTTGCCGATTGTTTGCGTAAAAGATCGTCCAGCTTACTATTGGACCCTGTATCCCTCTTGTTAGGGCCTTGTTGTTGACGAAGAGGTGGCTGATCCATGTTGTTGTTAACGCTGTTGTCCTCCGTGTTAACTGTTTCTTCTCCCTCCTCGCTCTCATATTGTTCTTGTTCTGTTTTGCTCTATGTACCTGCTTTCTCTTGTTGAGGGGTAGCTCCGAGCGGGCTTGGTTGCACCGATGGTCCAACAACCCGCTTGTGCGTAGACACTTGCTGATGTTGTAAGAGGATTAACTCTTTGACTTCTTTATAACACTGCAACGCTGTGTTATATAAATTACTTGTAAAATAAAGATGACTCATACCCTCTTCTGTAGACAGACGGTCATGGTTGAACTGGAATTCACCCCATAAGTTTTCCAGCATCTGCAAGCGTCGTTTGAAGAAGTCCGAGTTCTTCCTGTCCCGGCTATCCTTCTTGATGTTGATGCCGACTTTCTTGATGTATTCGTAAAGTTCGCGCTGATTCTTGTACGTATCTGCTGATGCCGTCATGTTATCAACTTCACGACGAATTCACGACGAACTCTTGTTCTTGTTTTGAGTAGTAGGCTGTTGCTCCACACTCCTGGTTCTGTGTATTGTGTAACCTTTCCCTTCTACGGTATGCGCCATCTCAATTGGTAACTGGGGCGACTCGCTTGTGAGAGACCAGTCCAACCGATTCGCGACCGTAAAAGATGTAAATCACACAACACAAAATGGCTCGAAGGACCAAATGTTGGGGTATGATGCCCAACAGTGAAAATGTTATGTACTTGTTATTCGTGTTATGTAGACTTGTAAGGTATGTTATGTTATGTAAATGAGTAGACGAGTGATTCCCTTGATGGATTTATTGCTACTGTTTTATAATAACACGATTACATGCTAAGTTAAAGAAATGCATATCTAAACAATATCGATATGCATTGATGAGTATGACGTACAAACTACACAAAGGTCAATGTACAGCGTAGCTCGTACAATTTAATGTATGCATTATGTGACGCAGACGAAGTTGCGCGGGTCAGCTAGTAAGTAATAAGTATAAGTATAGATAATCTATCTATCTTCTATCTATTATTACTTCATTTATTTATCATTTTTGTTATTTTATAAATATTTAAATATTTTAAAAATCAAAACTATACAAAAACATTTAAAAATATAAAAAATAGATGGCCCATCGGCATCAGGAATAAAGTCCAGGCTGCCGGTGGTCAGGGCTCCAGAGAGACGAACCTCAGGGAGTTGTGTGTCGTCGTCGGTAACCATTCCCTCCCCGTGCTTGTGCTCGGGGACTTCAATGCCAAGAACTTGGCTTGGGGTTCTCGTTGCACGAAGCGCGGGGTAGGATGGTGGAGGACTGGGCTCTCGAGACAGGCCTGATCGTCCTAAATCGAGGTTCTGTCTCCACGTGTATGCGGATGCGGGGTGAGTCGGTGGAGGACATCGCGTTCGCTAGCCCCGCTCTGTCACCGTGTGTCGTTGACTGGCGCGTCATGAAGGAGGTGGAGACCTATTCCGACCACCTTACATACGGTTCGATCTCAGACCAGCCCAGACCTCAAGCACGCCGGTCCTACAGGCCCCGAGTGGTCCGCGATGGGCCCTGAAGCACCTGGACCGAAGCTCCTCCTGGAAACCTCGATAGTGCATGGGTGACATCACCGGTCAGGCCTGCCGACATCAACGATGAGGCGGGTTGGTTCCAGGAGGCCATGTCCGATATATGCGACGTGGCAATGCCCCTCAATTCGGCCAGAAAGCGCCCGGCGTCAGATGTACTGGTGGTCGCGAGAGCTGACGTCTCTACGCGAGGCGAACGTCGCTGCGCGGCACCTATACACCAGACATCGTAAGCTCCACATCCGCCCTCCGGATGCAGAGCTGTATGTGGGATATAGAGCGGCAAAGACCGCCCTACGAGAGGCTGTCCTGCGGGCCAAGGATCTGGCCCTGGAGATGCTGGAGGCACTTTTATGCAGATCCGTGAAGCGCCCTTACAAGATGGTGCGGGACAAACTGCGCACCAGGGCCCTTCGCTGACGCAGAGTCTCCGGCATGAGCTTGTTGAGGACGTGGTGAGTGCTCTGTTCCCCTCGCGAGGGGAACACCTTCTCCCACCTATGGCTCCGCCGCTTGCGGTGCCAGAAGCGGACCACTCGGATGGCAGGCTTAAGGCCAAAAATACCGCCCCGGGACCCGATGGCTTGCCTGGCAAAGCCTGGGTCCTAGCCTCGGAGGCTCTCGGGCCCCGACTGGAGGGGCTCCTAAGCATGCTTGGAGAGAGGTCAGTTCCCGCTTCGTTGGAAGACGGGCAAACTGGTCCTCATTCGGAAGCCGGGGCGCCCGGAGTCATTGTAAACCACCTCGCCGGGCACTTTGCGGGGATGGAGCCGGATCTTGCAGAACACCAGTTTGGTTTCCGCAACAGGCGCGCGACGATGGACGCCATCATGCGCGTGAGAGCCCTCACGACGGGGGATGCGGTGTCCCGGGGTGAGGTGGTTTCGGCGGTGTCTCTTGACATCGCCAACGCCTTCAACTCCATCCGAGGATCCGGCAATTGGGTCTCGAGGTGGCTTTGCACTATTTCGAGGCCATGTGCTTTCACGGGCCTCGGAATGCGCCACCGTCGGGATCCCTAGTAACGGTAGGAGGGTTTCCCATCGGCGTCGAATCGACGTTGAAGTACCTTTGGCCGGTGGAACTTCGTGGAGCATTTCCGACGTTTGGCTCCCAAACTGGAACGGACCGGGGCTGCCTTCAGGCGGCTCTTGCCCAACCTGGGGAATGCAAACACCTACTGCCGGAGGCTCTCTCTCTTTACGGGGCTCCGGTGTGGGCGCGTTCCTTGAGGCGGCGAGCCGCCTACTACCTGAATGCGCCCTAGAAGGTGGTAGCCCTACGGCTAATCCGGGGGTACCGCACGATCTCCGGCGAGGCAGCGAGCCTCCTTGCCGGTCTGCCGCCATGGGATCTGGAGGCGTTAGTCCTCGCTCGCCTGCACGAGTGGCGCGCGGATGCACTACGCCGGGGGGAAACTCCGCTGCCGCGGCAAATCGTCGCTCAGCAGACAGACCTCCAACGGGATCTCATGGCGACATGGAGAGAGCGACTATCGCAACCCCGTGCAGGGCACGCCACAATAGTGGAGATTAGAAGGTACTTAGACGCACGAAGGGAAATAAAATAAAATTTCATCTGCGGAATTACTACTAACATCGTGTTTTTTATATTATTATTTTATATTATTTTATAAAGTAGGTACCGCCCACTGCCCACGCTTACCCTATAGATTTCCATGTCCTACTTACATTGTGGCTTGTTCCTAGTCCTTTTCGTATTCGCACTGCTACGCTTACTGTTTGGAGACGGGGCCATAAGAATAAACATGACTTATTTATTAACGTTTATTATTGTGACTCTAAGGGTTCTTCTTTTATATCTTCTACCACAAATAATTGTTCCACTGAAGTATTGCTTAAAACGAACTCCCTTGCATCACTGACTACTTTGAGAACTTCGTTTTTCACACGATTTTTTATGTCTATTGGGAAGTCTTTTACCGTTTCACCTAAATTTCGAAAAAACTCGACAAAATTGTTCCGTTGTGGCTGCGCTGGAAAAACTCCTGAACGCGTGGGATTGGCCGTCAGCGCCGCGTCCGCCACGCCGCAGGTGAGCTGCTCCGACCGCGGCGCGGCGCCTCCGGAGGGGGGCTCCGCTGCGGCGGCCCCAGTTTTATTCAAAAAAGGTTTCACAAACGACATAAAGTCCTCGTATTTTGATGGTTTAACTATGAGCCCTCGTTTGCGTTCCATCCTTAGTTTGCGCCACCTCACGGCTGCCTTGAACCTCTTTTTCAGAATCTTCCATATCGATATGCATTCTGATTCTGTTAAAATAAAATAAAAATATTATTTTAGAGAAAATATATTATGTAAGTAAACTGTTAGAGATGATACAATTTTACTTTCTAAAGCATCAGATATTTTGGCGGGTGAATGGTCGGTCTTAGCTGCGTACTATATTTATCGGATACAGATGAATACGTTACGTCTGAACGTGTCTAACCACGAGGACCGCTACAGTGCTGCCACAATCCAAAGAGTTAAATCCTTATGCCTGCCACTATCACGGCCGTGCCACTGTGGCAGAACTGTGTGGACGCATGTACACCTAATATCACCTGTCGACTTCTATGTGAATAATGATTTATGTTCGCATCTTTGTGGCGAAGTAGCTCATGAATTGAATACATTGGTATGCAGCTGGCGCAGCTGCATCCGATTAGACTGGGAGTCGACAGTCGCCCAACATGGTTGCGAAAAGAGAGATATCGATACCCGTCACGCCTGCGGAGTATCGAGCTATGAACATCCCGGTACCTGTCCGCAGCATCCTCCGGCTGATGTCCTGCCAGGCGTAGTGCGTTTGCGCCTTGTCCTTGAAGTGCATGTAGCGCGTGTCGTACAGCACCGGGTGGCCGCGCACCAGCCGCGCCAGCTGCTCCTTTTCAGCCTCGGTCACTGCGAACATCAAAATCAAATCAAAAGACAATGATTTCTTCAGCAAAGTATTTTACACAAACAAAATTAGTGATTCGAGCCTCCCTTTAAGCAAGTGAAGCCTGTATTGGGAGGCTCCGCTCCTTCATCTAAAATTTCAAATTTTCTTAAATAAACTTATATTTGTGTGCCAGCACCGGGCGGGCGCCGGAGAGCGCTCCCTCGACCACCACGCGGAAGCTTCTATCACATAAGACACAAGCGGAAAAATCGTGGACCTCGACACCAGGGTGCAGGCAATCCAAGGAGGCTATGCCATCCCTGGATGCAAAGCTGACCAAGCGCCTTCTGCGCCTGGATAGAGATAGCCTGCGACTGGTGGCGGGGACCATCACTGGACACTGCTCACTGAATAAACACTTCCACACTCTAGGAATCACGGATAGCCCTCTGTGCAGAGCGTGCATGGAGGCGGAGGAAACGGTGGCGCATGTGCTCCTCGAGTGCATCGGTGTCACCCAGATCCGCGAGGAGACTCTTGGTACACCGAGATCCCTCGCGGATGCCCTGAGAAGACCACGAAATCTAATCTGCTTCTGGTGGGCTGGTTGGAGTAACGGCCACCATGGCTCACGCACAATGGTCCACCTTTAGGGACTAAGTGCGGAAACCAAACCCTTTAGATAGATAGATGGGAGTGTAGATTTCACTACCGCTTCGGTGACAAGGCCAAGCGCTGTGAGTCACCCTGTTGCAGGAAAAAGAAAAACCAGTCGTCTTTAAACTAGCTCCGACATCGACGGGGGCGGACGTCGGTGTCCCGTGTACTACCAACCGCCTTTGTGTTTTCGACCGGGATACCAGAGAACGTTTTCTTGTGGACACAGGCGCCGATATTTCGGTATTAGCCGCCACAAGCAAGAGTAAAATGAAGGCACCAAGCACGTACAGGCTA
This sequence comes from Lycophotia porphyrea, assembly GCA_950005105.1. NCBI lineage: Eukaryota > Metazoa > Arthropoda > Insecta > Lepidoptera > Noctuidae > Lycophotia > Lycophotia porphyrea. The sequence goes on from OX465402.1 coordinate 140,495, forward strand.
TTTGCAGCAAACAACACGCCTATAAACACCTACGGCGAGAAAACACTCAGACTGAATCTTGGTCTTCGATGCAGTTATCTGTGGACGTTCGTCGTGGCCGACATTAAAACTTCAATCCTGGGAGCCGACTTTCTACGTCACTTCAAATTATTGGTCGATCTTCACAAAAAGAAGCTCATTGACAATGTTACAGAATTATCGGTCGATGCATTCGAAATAACAAACAGGGAAGAAACGGTACACATTATTAGCGCCGATCAAGTCTACCACGACATCTTGAAGACATATCCGGAAGTGCTTCGACCGATGTCTCTGAAGGAACCAGCACAACACGACGTCGTTCACCACATTGAAACGACAAGTCCTCCGCTCTTCACTCGCCCGCGCCCTCTGCCACCTGACAAGTACAAGGAGCTGGCAATTTGCAGACCATTGTTGAGCCCATGGGCGAGCCCACTACATGTCGTCAAAAAGAAGGACGGGGGACTGAGGGTTTGCGGTGACTATCGCAGACTAAACGCAATCACCCAACCTGACCGGTACCCGATACCCCGCATTCAAGATTTTACCTACCAGCTATGTAAATAACAGCCTAAATCTAAGATATTATGTATGTAAATAATAGCTTACGAGCAAGATTCTGACTGTTATTTGTTTTAGTATTCCTATTTGTTATTCTTGTAAGTTATAAGATTCCTATTTGTTTCATTCCTGTAAGAACGTGTAATTTGATGATAATGTGTACTTAGAAAAGTAAATAATAAGAGATTATGTAACTAGATTTACTTATGTCAATAAATTATGCTGCAACACACACACATACGCACATTTACACACACTTGCATACCTTATACAAGACCAATCCCATTGGTCAGACAAAAGGGGCGTGATCGTTCATACCTCAACGAGCGGCGCCACTGTCGTATGATATAAAAGACGGCACGCTGGAAACCACTGGCATTACTCGCTCCAGCATCGCATAAGAAAAGTCGTCACTCTGCCCTAAAGACATCCTACACTCCACACGCTACACTCCACACCACCGCCAGCAGCTTATTCTTCAAAATCTTCTTTTATTTAAATCATCCTGCACATCCTAAACTTACCTGTGGTCAAGAATAGTCTACAAAGTCTGGTGTATCGCTCTGCAGCTAAGCTATACTCCTTTCAAGCTACGTGACATGAACATATTTTCAAAACTTAACCTCAAGATGGCTTACTACTGGATTCCAATAAGTGAAGAAGACGCTCAGAGAACAGCTATCACGACACCATTTGGGCTTTTTGAATTCAAATGTATGACGTTTGGCTTACGCAACGCTAGCCAAACGTTTCAACGATTCATGCATCAAGTCTTGCGAGGCATAGATAACTGTTTTTGTTACATAGACGATATTTTGCTCTACTCACAGGACGAGGGCAGTCATAAAAATCTTTTACACCAAGTACTGGAACGTCTCAAGAAATATGGCGTAATGATAAAGGTTGAAAAGTGCGAGTTTGGCAAAGAAAAATTAAACTTTCTTGGCTACGAAGTGTCTACGAACGGCATCAAACCTACTGAAGAACGAACAGAAGCAATATCCAAATACCCACAACCGAAGACAGTCGCGGAGTTACGACGCTTTTTGGGCATGCTCAATTTTTACCGCAGCTGCCTACCCCATCAAGCAGAGTTACAAACTGAGTTAAACAAGTTTCTACACAATCGGAAGCGTAACGATAAGACACCCATTGATTGGAACCCAGCTGCAGAAACAGCTTTTGAAAAGTGCCGTAAAGCAATTTAGAAGCAACTGAGCTGATGCACCCATTACCCGGCAATCCTCTAGCCTTAATGACTGACGCCTCAGATCATAGCCTTGGCGCAGTACTGCAGCAGAAAGTCGATAACGCGTGGAGACCTCTCGCGTATTTTTCAAAGGCGATGAGTATGACGCAGCGCCGCTACAGTGTTTACGATCGCGAGCTATTAGCGATCTATACAGCTGTGAAGCATTTTCGGCGACATATAGAAGGGAGTGACGTCACGGTTTATACAGACCACAAACCACTCGTCAACGCTTTAACACGAACAGCGAGTAGCAGCGACACACCACGTCGTGAGCGGCAGTTGCACTTCATCAGCCAGTTCTGCACAAATATTAAGTACGTGCAAGGTGAAGAAAACACAGTAGCCGACGCCTTGTCCCGTGTGGAAGATATCCAATGTCCTACAATGATTGACTACGATAAATTAGCCATCGAACAAGCAAGCGATCCAGAATTAAAACAATTGAAGAGCCAATCCAACTTAAAGTTCACTGACGTCACGATGCCGGGGTTAAGCCGACCAATCACGTGCGAGATGTCAACTGGGACGCCTCGGCCATACTTACCGAGTAATTATCGTTTTGATGCATACAAAGCACAACATGATTTATGTCATCCCGGTGTCAAAACAACCCGCAAGCAGACGAGTTCCAAATTCTTCTGGCCTAGCATGAATAAGGATGTCAACAACTGGACGAGAGCGTGCATCAATTGCCAACGAGCGAAGATACATCACCATGTAGTAACACCTGTAGAATACGACGCACGCGTACGTCATGATGGGACGGTTCACCGCGGTATAAAGGCGCAATTTACACCTAAGAGATAGTTTACTTTTTGCCATGAGCAAAAAGTGGAGTCTACCCATCGCGAAGGAAGCGCGGTTACGAGCTTCCGTGATATGGTGTCTGAAGGACAGATGTTGGTCGAGAACTACTCCTAGATACTTGGCTTGCTTCTCCCAAGGGATAGGCTTACCGTACATAGTGATCGGGCTGGGGGAGGATGAAGATTTGCGCCGGTGCCGACCGTTTTTATAGTGTGCGAGCAGACCGCGCTATACGCCGCATACGTGCCAGAGTGAGATGGGTGCTCGTTCGTAAATAATATTAAATCAGTGTTTTAGCTAGTAGAGTAATTATAGTGTCTTCCTATTGGTCGTTCCTTAATTTTAAATACGTAACTTAGCAGTGTATTGTAACCCCCTAGATATAGATGTAAGGCAGGAATTATTATAAATAAAGAAGTATTATTCCCTACAATAATCTTTTATTCACCGAACCCTAACAAAGCTCCAACAATATCAAACTTACACAAAATGGGTGTAAAAGTAGGTACCCTTAACAAAGTCAAATGGCACTTTTGAATTGTCGACAAGAATAAGAATAAGAATAAGAATAAGAATAATTTATTGTTTAAGAAATTACAAGATAACAATGTAATGAAGCTACAGTCCCAGTCACAAGGCATAAAAACTGTGAAGGTACTGTAGTTGCCCATTCCCTAGCGTAGATCTCTATGGAGAAGAACGGGCAAGAAACTCCATGGACATTCTTTTAAATCAGTATATTTTTACAAAAACCTTGGTTACATCATTCATGTTGAGATGGTACATTATGTGAGAATGTTGACCTTCTTGGTGCAGTCACTAGTTTTGAATCTATACTACTGTCGTAGTTAAGTTGAATTTAGAATGACTATTTTGTACTTGTCAACGTGACCATTTTTGATGGCTGTGCTCATGTATTTCTTCTTGTTATATTACAATATATCTGGTGAACGTGTCTTTGATTGCATCTACGAAAAACCCTCTACAACCAGTTAACAGAGAACGATGTAGCAAGATGTGCAGTGTGCACTTGTGCATGTTAAAAGTGTCCATAGTAAAAACAAAAAAAAAAATTAACAATTCAAAAATAAAATAATTAATTCAAATAAGCCGTGGCAACCATGAGATGACCAGTCAACACTGACAGCGCCCGTTCACGAACATGACGCATGTATCAGCACCATTCAACTCAACCATTTTGAAGGAAACTAAATGATCCGACACACGCGCCACCATCAGCGAGACCTTTGAGTGAGCATGACATACTCCTAACCGCCAGGGCACATTCAAGTCAAGAAAAGAGTAGGTTACCAGTGAACGATAGCTATCTAGAACATAGTACTCACACAATATGGGCTATGCGTCTATATAATACTAAAGAGATTGAATTTATACAATGCAAAGATAGTTGTACAGTCAGCGTCAGAGAAAAGGAACCCCCCAAGTCTTTAAGAATTCTATGCAAATATTTCATCAAAATATTCAAGGTTTCTCTTCAAAGCAACTAGAAATTGAATTGTTTTTGGAAAAAACAAAGTTTGAAATTGTTTGTTTTACTGAACATTGGTTAAAAGATACTATGAAATGCTAATTAATTACGCAAATTCACTCTTTTCTCATTTTTTCTCTGTGCTCTGTCACTGAATATTTACAGGATAACATTATATAATGTGTGTAAATTTGCATGCCTTATGTTAGGATATGGCTAATGGACACTATTGTTTATTTAAGACCTTTTCTTTGTACCCATATTCGCAAATTAATAAATGATTATGATTATGATTAAATTACAGTGTGGGCAGTTGCTATAACCGGAAAGCTAAGATTCGTGGGGGTTCATTAATCTTAGTTAAAAATTGTATTAAATTAAGACTCGTAATGATATTGTTGATTTATCGGTTGAACATGGTATTGAGCTGTCTTGTGTTGAGCTAGATAAGCATACCATAGTGTGCGTTTACAGACCCCCAAAATATCAAAACTACTCTATATTTGAGTCAGTAATGGAAGATGCTTTAGCAAAACTTGCAACGGGTAACAAATCACTGGTTATCTGTGGTGACTTTAATGTTAATATTTTAGATACAAATTCAAATAGCAGTAGATTATTACATCTTTTTAAATCATTTAATTTGTTAAACGTGTTTTTGAAACCAACCCGAATTACTACAAATACTGCTACATGTATTGATAATGTTTTTTGTTGCTGCGACTACATAGATAAATCAATTGTAAATTACCTTCCTTCTGATCATAGCGGTCAAACCGTTGTTTTCAAGTCCTACACACCATCACAAAAAATCCAGATAAAGTCTAGACAAATAACACCTAGTAATTTAAATAAATTTAATAATAACTTAATTAGTAATTTAGGATTCGATCGCCGATAATAAAATAAAGACGGTTTGGAAAATTATCAGTAGTGAAACTAATAGAAATAATAAATATAATAATGATATCACACTAGAGACTTCACGTGGTCTTCTGAGCTCTAAAAACGGGGTTGCGCAAGAATTTGTAGATTTCTTTACTAGTATCCCACTTAAAACGACTGAAACCTTAAATTCCTCACCCTTGCTTTCTATTGATTTATTAAGAGCCAACGTTTCAGCCTGTCCGCTTGAATTTCAATTTAAGCTTACAGGGTGTAAACAGACTCTTCACGAAGCCGTCAACCAAGCATTATGTACATCAAAGTAACGTTACGCAAAAATTAGTGCTGGGAAACGACTTTTTTTTTCGGGCTGAAAAATCACGTTTTACAGTAGGACTCAATGTAACGCACTCAAAACATTGTGCTGATGGATGGATTGAATAGTAAGGGGGTCCTGGAGGTGTTTAAAGTAAAAATCTTACATTAAAAACATGTATTTAAAAAAAAACTTGTGAAAAAAGTTGGAACTTTGACCCCCAATATCTCCGTAACTAGAAGTTTCCCAGGTATGGTCTAGAACAAAAAAATGATCGCAATGACGGGGAGAACAAGTGCCTTTCGGCTTCGTTAAGAGTCTGTTTACACCCTTTATAAACCCCATAGCAGTCATTAAAGCTTTTAAGGAAATCAAAATAAAATTAACTGAAGATCTATGGGGAATGTCGATTAAAGTTTGTCAAACTATTATTGAGACTTTAGCACCGTATTTAGCCTTAATATTTAACTTGTGTGTGGACCAAGGAGTCTTCCCGGACCGAATGAAATACAGTAAGGTAATGCCTTCGCCCATCGCCCTGATAGTGAGCGAACGTGTGTTCGGTTAACGCGTAAAATTGTCGTCAAAATCACAAAAGTGTGCAAGAAGCTTTAACCCGTAACCGATAACTCAAAACGGTCAATCTCGCTTAAAGATAATTAAAAATATTAATTATTCTCTACCGGGTCACCGAGTTGCTTGTGCGCCGCCGCCGTTCGCCGCAGTAACCGCCAAGCCCCGCCTACTCGAGGGACAAAGACAGTCGCCATAATTGCTCTCCCGCTTACTCCGTGCGTTTGACTTGTACCGAGTTTGCACCGAATATTATCGCGACGCGTGCTGCGGTGTCATAGTTTCGTCGAGCAAGATGCCGCTGAATCGTACGCCACTGCCAACCTCCCCGCTACCACAGAACTCGGATGTAAACAAGAACTTAAACGTTGCGAACGAATGCGATCCTGGTGTGGGAATTAAACATTATAACTCTGCGCCTGATCTGCGGTCGATGTTGGAAAATTTAGCAGGAAACAAAAAGCGGAAGATTGATGAGTGCGATACTTGTTCTACAGATGCTGTAGATGTTGTAGGTGGTAATCGGCGAAGTTAAACCAGAAAGTAGCATAAGAAACTTATATTTTGATAATAAAGACACGGATAAATTTACAAATGAGGTAAACATGTACAAGCGCACCCGCTTGCAATGCTCGCACGGACTCAACTGCCCGGCGTCTTGGGTGGGGGTCCAGCGGCCCATACGTCTATACTTACAGGTTATACATATGTGTTACTACTTACTAGAAATTAATCTAAAAAACATGAGCGCGTCGCTAACATTCCCCCCCCTAGTGCTGGCTCAGCACTCCTCAATACGTGAAATACGAGCGACGCGGGCCGCAGGTCGCCTCCAGACACCAGTCTTAGTCTTTACTTCGACCAGTCTGATTCGCCCATCCTTTCCTGGGCATGTCTTCTGAATAACGCCCTTCGGCCAGGTACCACGAGGATTGTTAGGATCAGTCACTAACACTACGTCACCTACCTGCAAGGGTTTCACCTCCTCGTTCCATTTTCTTCGAGGCAGTAAGTCAGGAAGGACCTCGTTCACCCATCTACGCCAAAACATATCTGCTAACGCTTGTGACTTTCTCCACTGTTTGCGAAGAAACATGTCGGAATCATCGAAAGTCCCGATGATAGGCGTGTTGGATGAGCTTCCTAAAAGAAAATGGTTAGGAGTTAAAGATTCTAAGCTTTCAGGGTCCACGGAGACGTGTGTCAACGGACGACTGTTTACCATATTCTCCACTTCCGCCATCAGGGTAAGCAGCATTTCTTCGCGGGGAGCGCGTTCCTTCATTATAACTCGAAGTGATGTTTTAACGCTTCGAATCAACCTCTCCCAGGCTCCGCCCCAGTGGGGACTGGAGGGGGGTATAAAATGCCACTGCATTCCGTTGTTCACGCCGAAGGCCTTGAGAGCATCTATATTAAGTGTTTGCTCTGATTGCTTCAGCTCCTTATCGCTTGCTCTTAGGTTGGTGCCATTGTCAGAGTATAGATGACTGGGCCATCCTCGCCGTGCTGCCATGCGTCGCAGCGCCATAATCAAAGAGTCTGACGTGAGGGATGGAACAAGCTCAACATGAATCGCTCGTATAGTAAGGCAAGTGAACAAGGCGCCATACCTCTTCTGCCTTCCTCTGCCCACAGTCACTTCCATTGGACCAAACAAGTCCAGCCCACAAAATGAAAATGGTGGTTGGTGATGTGCTACTCGAGCATGAGGTAAGTCACCCATTCTGGGTACTTGAGGCTTACATTTCCTTATGCGGCAAAGCATGCAATTCGAAACCACCCCTTTAACTGTTGGCCTTATTTTAACAATCCAATATTTCTGTTTCAGGTTATTAACGACCATTTCCTGGTTCCCGTGTGCTGCCTTAATGTGAAAGAATCGGACAAGAAGACGCGTTATGTCATGTTTCCCATCTAATATAATTGGTCTCTTCCTTTCTAGGTCCACGTCTGATGCAGCATCGATGCGGCCACCGAGTCGGAGTAAACCAATTTCGTCCAGATACGGTGACAAGGTAAGTAACTTACTATCTCGTGATATGTGTTTTCCATTTTTGATTGCAGATATTTCGGCGGAGAACGATTCTTCCTGCGCCTTCTTTAACAACAGGATCTCAGCTCGAGCCATCGCATCGCAGTCAACCTCACCGGTAAGTCTCTTACATCTGTCAATAAATTTCAGAATGACGGCCGTGGTTCGCAGCAAGTGAAGCCAGGAGGAAAACCGCTGCGGCTCAGGAACAGGTAAGTTACATGCTGGCTCATGCATCACAGCTACACACTCTGAACTCCCTTCGCCTCTGTCGATGTCGGGGCTCACGACGTCAGCAGGCCATAATAACTCCTCTTTATATAAAAAATCAGGCCCTGTGAACCACTCACTATGAAACATTGTGTGGTTAAATTCATCACGAGTACCAAGATCTGCTACATTTAATTTGGTAGGTACATATCTCCATTCGGAAATCCGCGTGAGTTCATCAATTTCTCCTAATCGGTTCGCTTCGAACGTTTTATACCTACGTGTGTTATTTCTAATCCACTGCAAAACGGTGGTGGAGTCACACCAAAAATATCGTCGCTCGGGCGCTAATCTGTGCTCCTTCAGAACGGTATCAGCTAATCGTGCGGCCAAAAGCGCCGCCTGTAGCTCGGCTCGGGGCACAGTCATGGGTTTAACAGGTACAACACGACATTTACTTGCTATAAACGCAACGTTAACATTCCCATTGCCTATCCATCGCCAGTACGCCACACAACACATGGCTTGAACAGATGCATCGCAAAATAAATGCAGCTGTAAGCGTGTATAATTATTACTTGCCGGCGTAGCACTCGTAGCGGTTGTTGTAGGCGGCCTAGTAGTCTCGTAGCAGCTCCTCGTAGCAGATAACTCAAGCGCGGGGGTCGCGGATGCGGCGGCGGGAGGAGGAGGCCTTGTCATCACAGGCTCGCTGACCGGTTTTCGTGCCGTCTCGCTCCCACCTTGTAACACAATAGTTTTGTTATAGCACCTAGGTATGCGTATTTGCTTTATATCCTTTAATGTTTCGATCCATTTGCACCATTTATTGTAGATACTGTCAGGCACTACGTCATCCCAGCCTATGTTTAAGCGCCAAGTATCTTGCAACATTATTTTACCCTGAATAGTGAATGGTGCTAAGAATCCTAACACATCAAAAATCGACATAACTATTCGCAGCATGATTCTTTTAGTTGGCCTATCTCTATTTAAAATTATATTTTCAGGTATTCGTTTCAGAGAGACGTCGAAACCTAATTCATCTTCTCCAGGATACCAGATAAGTCCCAAGGTGCGCTCGCCATGGTACTCCTGTTCAAATTTGAACCTAACGCTAGCGGAACCTAAGGTATCCTTCGGAACACTATATAAAACAGCAATGCTATTACTTGTCCAGTTACGGATTTGAAAACCGCCACTGCTATGAATCTCAGTTATATTTTTAACCATTTCTATCGCCGTCGTGTCATCTGGCATGCTATCAATATAGTCGTCCATATAGTGCGATTTATATATCGCATTAACAGCGGCTGGTAATGATGACTCGTAACGACGCGCATTAACATTTTTAACAAATTGAGCTACAAAAGGAGAACAGTTAGCGCCGAAAATAAGTGACGTCATAATGTAAATATCAACTGGCTCGTCCGGACTGTTCCGCCAAAGAAACCTAAACGCGTGTTGATCTTCAGGGCGAATTTTAACCCTAAGGAACATGTCCTTGATGTCACCGGTTACTGCAATTGAATATTCCCTAAAGCGCAGCATTATACCAAACAGAGATGACAACAAGTCCGGCCCTGTAAGTAAATAATCATTGAGGCATTTATCATTAACCGGAGCGGCAGAATCGAACACTAGCCTTAGTGACTTTTTGTTAGGATTATCTACCCCGAAGTGGGGTAAATACCACGTCCTGGGCGCCGGCAGTCGCTTTTCCATCTTGTGAGCGTAATCATTTTGTAATAAATGATTTATACGTTCGCGGTATCTGTCGGCGAAACCATTGTCACGTGCCATCTTCCTTTCTATACCCTTTAACCTTTTCAGAGCGTTAGGATAGGTGTCGGGCATGGTGCAAGCCTCATCCTTCCAGGGCAAACCTGCATGCCAGCGACCGTTGAGGAGTTCGACAGACTTCTCCAGCTGCGCGACGGCACGAGTATCATTAATATTTTGTCTCGGCTTACCTGACACTCCCAATGCGTCTACAGCGAATGAACGCCTCACCTCCTCGTGGAGCTCCCGTAGTATGCACTCGTCCCTGTCCGCGGTGATGGTAGCTGCCGAGCTCAACAGCAGGGTGGCGTGCGACTGGACGGCGCCGGCGGCGACCTGCACGCGCCGAGCGTGCGGTCTTCGCAACATACCGTGCACGCACCAACCTAGGGGAGTCAATGTAGCGGACGGCTCATACAATTTACCTACGATGACTTTGAGAGGTAACAATAAGTGACAGTTATCTTGACCTATCAAAATCTCGGGTTTTACATCATGTTTACATAACTTATCATTAATTACAAACAGGTTTTTATAATTTTTACAGTCGACAACGGAAAGTTGTTGCAAAGGTAAGTTTAATTTATCTACACACCTAAGTTTAATATTATGCATCTTATTGTCCATACCCGATAATGTAACATTCGCGATGGTCGTTTCACATACCAGTTCGTCGTCAGACCACGCTCCGCGAATTCGCATCGTCTCTGAGCGGCCACGAAGCCCCGCGCGTCCCGCTAGTCCCGCACTGATAAGTGAGACGGTCGATCCGTCATCAAGGAGGGCGTTTGCACTGAACACACCGTTAGCACTATGTATACGTATAGGTACGACTTTAAGTAACACTTTGTTTACACTCGCGTTTATATGCGTCACTGTTTGTGTACTATCGGTGGAGGAGATCGGAGACGTCGCCGTCGTCGGCGTTTGTACAGGCGTTGACTTCGGCTCCGGAGCTTGGCTGCTGCCAGCATCATCTTTCGGCTTGTTTCCGACGTAGTGAAGTAGACTGTGATGCCCCTCGCCACAGTTATTCTTATCGCAAGGCGGTGCTGAGCACGTGTTTCGTGCGTGGCGCGATAGTAGGCATTTATAACAAATACCGTTACGTTTTACGAATTCCCATCTGGTTTTACGTAACGCCTTCTTGAATTGTTTACATTCAGTTAATTTATGTTTTGAGGTACGGCAGAACTTGCAGTTATCAGTATCATCATCTGTTTGCAATAATATAGTTTGAGATCGATTGCCGGAACTATCTTTGTATTTATGCTGATTGTTTTTATTTAGCTCAGTGCGAGAACTTGTAAAATAGATATTAGATGTAACTGATATCTTTACGGCCTCATCGTGCAAGAAATCAGATAAAATGACCATACGGGATTTCTGTCCTTCAGTGATAAGCGGGTAACTGTAATCTGACCATTTAGATAACAGTGTTGTAGGCAGCTTGGACAATATAATTGAAACAATGCTCATACCTTGTAAGTACTCTTCGCGTCCAACTGCTCGCACTGCTTGTATAAGGTTTTGCACTTTCACTGAAAATGGCACGATTTCATTATGATAGTTTTGTGACATTGAGGGTAATTTCTTGATATCCTGCACTATTTTGGATATTATTAGATCAGGATTGCCAAAACGTAACTCCAAAGTTGACATGATTTTGCACGGTGGACTCGCAGAAATAAGTAAGGCTGCGACAGCATCTTTGGCAGCTCCTCGGAGACACTTTCTCAACCTCCACAGGTTTTCTTCAGGAGAAAATTTACAGAGGTCAGTTGACTCTTTATAGGCTTGTTTGAACTGCAGAAATTCCAGTGGGTCTCCTGAAAAGTCTGGAAGATCCTTCGGCGTGCTTAATCGAGTTATAAGGTTGGTATTCGGTGCACTCGTAGAAGCCAGGTCTTTCAACGCGCCAGCTAGTATCTGAATAGTCGCTTGCATACTGGTGGCCTCCGCCGGTGGTGGCGGTGCGGGTACAGTGTGTGAGTGCGACTCCATCAGCAGATGTGGCACTGAAGGCGGCGGCTTTTGAGGTGACGTGGTTAGCCCTGGTGGTACTGCTGGTGCCGTAAAGAGGACGGCATTAGCAGGTGCGGCTGGTTTTGTCTCAGGCGGATGCAACTTGCCCGGGGGGTTGCCATGATCGTGGGCTGATTGCATTAATTCGTGGTGACTCCGTTCCAGCCATTGCTCCACGTCGTGAGCGCGTTCTTCGTGTGGACTGTATTTTTCTTCTTCCTCTAGTTCAGCTAAGTCCGCTTCTAGCTGTCTGTCTATGAGCTCCAGTCGTATCTGTGCCTTTTGCTTTGCAGCGTCCAAAAGCAACTGTGCCTTTCGAGCTTTTACCGATGATGTATCGGAATGACCTTTCGACCTTGGCAATGTGCATTCTGTTTTGACGCTCGGCTCTGCCACAGGGGTTTTGAACACGGTATTTTTGGCTACACTGGTTGAAGACTGACACTCTTCAGTATCTGTTTCTTGAGCTTCTTTTTGTTGTTCAAAAAGTTTACGTTGCGCGAGCTCGCGTCGCACCGTACTTCGCGTGCCCACCATCTTGATTTTTCACTGGTGGCGTGACAAACATTAATTGTAATTGATCCGGTTCGATTGACCACTTTGTAGATGTTGTAGGTGGTAATCGGCGAAGTTAAACCAGAAAGTAGCATAAGAAACTTATATTTTGATAATAAAGACACGGATAAATTTACAAATGAGGTAAACATGTACAAGCGCACCCGCTTGCAATGCTCGCACGGACTCAACTGCCCGGCGTCTTGGGTGGGGGTCCAGCGGCCCATACGTCTATACTTACAGGTTATACATATGTGTTACTACTTACTAGAAATTAATCTAAAAAACATGAGCGCGTCGCTAACAGATGCTATTAAAGAGATATTCACCTTTTTTTCGCAAGAACAGGCAGCTAGATTTGATGAATTACAATCGACAATAAATGGCCTTAAAGAACAAAATACTACGCAAGTACGATGAGTTTTTGACCCGAATTTCTCAGCTTGAATCTATGAGTCGAGCTGACAAAAGAACAATTGAGTCTCTTGAAGGTAAAATTGAATTTCTTGAACGCAAGTCTCGGTCCACCGGAATTGAAATTCGCAACGTACCCAAAAAAGCAGGTGAAACCAAGAAGGATTTGTGTACTTTAATTCAGCGTGTTGGACAAACTATTAACGTTCAAGTTGATCCAAATTATGTCAACGATATCTACAGAATAAAGTCTAAAGACTCATCGAACCCAATTATTGTAGAGCTTACTACCGTATTACATAAAGAGCTGATTCTGGAGAATGTCAAAAATTATAATAAGTTGAAAAAACCGGGTGAAAAACTTAATACTTCCACCCTTGGCTTACAAGGTCCAGTAAAACCCGTATTTATATCGGAAACTCTAACTGCTGTTGGAAAACTCAGATAAACGGCAGTTTCAGGAATATTCTTTTATTTAATCACTTTACAAATCAGTTTATCACAATTCGTTTGTATTTTAAACATTCAACCACCAACGGTCAATCAGGCCGAGTTTTCGCTAATAACTTCTCGAGTCGGCTGCCAGCGATCGAATGGTCGAGTCTGAGCTGACTGTCTCGCATGCACTACAGTTAGTGGAAGGGCTATGGTGTTGCCAACTCTTTTCAGTGTTGCTATTTAAATGTACACAATACTACTATATTTTGTAACAGCTCGGCCATCCGCTCGCCAACGAGTGCCTTCGTTGTATATATATATATATATGACTTCTGTCAGGTTTATCTATGTATGTATACATACCTTAAAATTTGTAATAATAATCAATCAATCACGGTTTCATTTGTAGCAATACAAAACAAACATCTCTTTAATTCTCCATTTGTTTAAACTACATCTTATGAGGTAAAGTATCAGTATTTCACAATCAAACACAATTATCGAAACTATAATTTAAGTTAGTTTTAGCACACTACGTATCACAAAATCCCCGGCACATCATTGTGCCTGGAAAAACAATTTAGAAAACAAGCACTAATCCTCTTAATAAAATCAACTAATCGGGCAAATTCAGTATTTCACTATGAGACATCAAATAATTTTGTAACATTAATTTAGTCAAGATTTCACTGCTGCTACATCATAAAATATTATTTATTAGTTTCTTTAGGCGGCACATCATTGCGCCAATCATGCCCACAATAGACAGCCCGTAAATTGTGCCATGTGACACCTTGATCATGAATCATTTCCTGATCGCAATATACACATGGACGTTTCACTTATTTTCATTTTACATAACTTATGGTCTAAGCATTGGTGTCGAGTGAGGAGGTTTCGACTGGGTTCTTATCATGGTCAGTAACAGTGCCATTACCACACTCATTGTCTGAACTAGGGCTATCATCGTTATCGCTTTCTGAGATGGAATTAAATGATAACCAGGGGTGCATCTTATCTACAGCAATAATGGCTTCATAGCGTCGCCCTTTCCGTGATAGTGGGGTATCTTCAACGACATAGCGGTCGTTTGGCAATACCTTTATCACTCTGTATGGTCCTTGTAATTTTGGCTCTAACTTCTTGGACTGCCCGCTGCCTGATGCAATTGCCCGTACGATTCGAACTAAGTCTCCTTCTATATATTGTTTAGCCGGTTTCTTATGACTATTGTATCGTTCTTTACTGACTTCATTTTGCTTTTGCATCAAGCAGCTGGCATCTGCTCTAACGTCTTCTATACTACCTTGTACCAATCCATCACCAGTATCAGAAATAACTTCATTCAGAATACCCTGTGATGGACTGGTTAACCTACGCCCGAATAATAGTTCACTAGGCGATTTCTTAGTAATATCATGTATTGTAGTATTGATACCTAACTGTACATCGGGAAGGTACTGATCCCATGTTCGAGGATCCTTCCCGTGGGTCATCGCACCTAAAGAAGCCAGGATAGTCCTGTTCGACCGTTCAACCTGTCCATTAGCTCGAGGTGTTGACACGGCGTTAAGTATGTGCTTAATGCCAAGAGATTGAGTAAATGCTTTAAACTTTTTACTTGTGAAGCAAGTCCCTCTATCTGTGATAAGGCGAGTGGGAGTTCCAAAATAACCGATAAAACTCTTAATTACCTTCACAGTTTCTGAAGATTTCGTACTCTTTACCGGTGCCAACGTAATGAATTTTGTGAACGCATCAATTATGACTAAAATGTAAGAGTTTTTGTTTTTGCTTTTATTGAAGGGGCCTAAATGGTCAGCGTGTATGGTGTGAAAAGGAACTTCTACCTTGTGTATAGGATGTAGATATCCCTGTTGCGCACCACTCGGCAATTTGTGGTGTGCACACTCCAAACACGCAGACACATATTTCTTGATAAATGGTCTCATTTTAGGAAACCAGTACAAAGCACGAACCCGGTCTAATGTCTTATCAAATCCGAAATGTCCTACATCGTCATGGTTAGCTTTAACTATCTGCCATCGAGAGCCCTTTGGCACTACCCATCTTAACACGCCTTCCGCTACGATTTTATAGACGCGACCGTTTTTTAATTTATAATTTCGTTGGATATCAACATTGGTTGCAGTCTCGGGATCGGACAAAATTCGTTTGATCTGTTGTATTTCGCCATCAGAGGATTGAACTGTAGTGATCCAATCCTCTGTTGTAACGGCAAGAACATCAACGACGTGCATATTTTCAGGTCCGGCGTCTATCGGTGCCCGGCTTAAGGCATCGACATGAGCCATTTTATCTCCTGGACGATACTCAAATTCGCAATCAAATTCCTGCAACTGCACCCACCACCTCGCTACTTTGGGAATTAAATCCCTTTTTGTCAAGGTAGAGCGCAGAGAATTGCAGTCAGTCACGATCTTGAATCTTATACCCAGTAGATAAATCCTAAATTTATTCAAAGAAGCTATCACTGCTAATGTTTCTAGCTCAAACGAGTGGAGTTTTTGCTCATACAACGATGTTTGGCGGCTAAAGTAAGCTACTGCTCTCCATAACCCCTCTCTATCCTTTTGTAGAAGAATTCCTGCTATGCCGACCTTACTTGCATCGGTATGCAGCTGGGTTTCTAAGTTTTTGTCATATAGAGCGAGAATTGGTCTATTAATTAACTGTTCCTTAATTCCTATAAATGCCTCGTTTTCTACATTGCTCCACGTCCACGGCGTATCCTTCTTCAAAAGGGATGTTAAGGGTCTAGCTATTAGACCGAATCCTTTGACGAATCGTCTGAAGAAGCTAGCCAATCCTATAAATCGCCTAACATCGTGAACGTTAGTAGGGGTGGGAAACTTAGAGATCGCTACTGTTTTTAGGGATCCCGGCTTAATCCCCTGACCACTAATTTCAAACCCTAAGAAATCTAATTTATCAAACATGAATTTACATTTATTTAATTTAAGAGTAAGACCACCCTCTTTTATCAGGCTTAGGACCTCATCCAACCGTCGCATTGCTTCCTCAAACGATTGCGCTGGGATTAGGATGTCATCCATATATATTATTACGTACCCTACCTTTGATTTGGGGAGGATTTTATGCATTGCCCTCTGAAATATCGAAGGTGCATTTGCCAAACCAAACGGCACCCTCGTATACTCGAATTGGCCGTCCGGTGTGACGAATGCAGTTTTCTCTTGGGACTTTTCCGCGATAGGAATTTGATAATATCCCGACGCTAGGTCGAGGGATATGAAAATATTATGGCCTGCTAACTCGTCAAGCAAATCCTCCACTCTAGGGAGGGGATAATGGTCGCGCTTCGTTTTAGAATTAAGCGTTCTGTAGTCCACACACAAGCGTTTTTCACCGCTCTTTTTCCTGACTATCGCGATAGGGCTCGCATAAGGAGAAGAAGACTCTTTTACTATACCACATTCTAACATCTCCGCTACCATTTGTCGTACATCTTCCCTTTCAGGGTGTGAAAGTCTATACGGCCTGTAAACCACAGGTTGTTCATCCTTTAGGTGTATATCCATTTCAACGACCGTAGTGAACCCTAAATCCCTGAGACAAGAAGAAAAACATTCCTTATAACTAAGAAGTAGGTTCTGAACTGCCTGCTTTTGCTCGTTTGTGACGCAATCTCCGACAACCGGCTCAAACTCATCACCTTCGTTACTCGACTTAACATCATACACGTATTTGCAGCCTTGAGGTGTTTTGCTACGGGTAAGTAATTGTTTACTTTTTATCAATAAATCTTTAGTGCTCAAATTCAAAATTAAAACTCGACCTTGGCCTTCATTTATTTCATATTCCCCTGGAAACAAGAAATATTCGGACCCAACTGGACCACGAATTTCCCCAGCTACAAATAAAGAACTAGAAAAAATTGGAGCTGATATCACTTGGATGGGTTTTATTTCATTAGGCTTGACATAACTGTCACTGCTACAAACCAAGTGAATCTTGACGTCATCGGCAGTTTTACTAATGTCTAAATGATTTGCAGTTTTAGTTATTTTTATACCCGGGCGTTCTGAAAACGTATGGCCCAATAAAACAGGATAGTTAATGAGATGATCGTCAACTATTAATACCTCAATATCGTTTTCAACTATATCCTGCACCTCAATAGTCACTTTAGAACTACCCGCAGGCTGATACGGTATGTTACCAAGTCCCCTCAATAGTGGCAAGTTTCTACCAGTTGTGAAACCGATTCCTAATCTCATGGCGTCAGAAAAGCGTATTAACGTGCATTCACTACCTAAATCTAAGTGGCATTGCACCTTTACTCCATTTAAGATGATGGGAAAGGTGTATATACTGGATGCGATCTGACTAGCAATATTAAGGACAGATTTTTCCTTATCGTTTTTTTGGGGTATATCCGCTTTTGGGCACGCATTTGCTAAATGTCCTAAAAATTTACAGCGAGTACACTTGATCGTGGGCTTATCACATTTATAACTGGGGTGACCAGGCTGATAACAATTAAAGCAAACCATGACTTTATCCTCAGATTTGTTCGTCTTGTTAGTTACCTTTGTATTCGCGTGAAAAGAAGAACGTTTTTCTTTATCTTTACCCGACCTATCTGGCTCCCTAGGAGTTCCTGGTTTTACATTTTTAAGAAATTTCAATAATTGTTCTGGCTCTGAAAACTGCGCCGCTTGGGCTCCTAACCTTATACCTCTATCCTCGATTCCATAGACTATACAATCAACCGCATCTTTACCATGAATATTGCAGCGATTTAGTAGGTTAATTTTCGCGTAATAGTATAACTCGGAGGATTCGCCAAAGCGTAGTTTCTTATTTAACATTTCTGTTAGCAATTCTCCATAATTTTGACTAGATGGAAATGTCTCTATTAATTTGGTTTTCCACTCTTCCCAAGAAAGCAAGAGTGTAGGCAAACTTTGATACCACGTCTTGGCGATGCCTGTGAGTTTAGGTAGAGCGTAATGTACAACCTGTTTTTCTGACCACTCGTAAATTTGCCTACATTCTTCGACTTTAGAAATCCATGCATTAATAGTTTGCTCTTTGATCATTGGATCAAATTCAGGTATAACCTGATTAAGAGACGAAAACTTCTCACTCGAACCGAATTTCGAAGATTTCATAATATCTAAGAATGACTCAATCAATAAAGTAGTATTTTGATTGCTTACATCACATCTGCTTCGTTTCACTTCATTAGCCTCGTTGTCACCATCAGAACTGCGCTTCGCTCTGCCACGTTTCTGATGCCGGTCGCCCCGACTCTTGCTGCTCAGTCGACTGTCGCGCCGGTGTCGTGGTCGGCTCTGGCTGCGACTGCGTGACGCACTCGTCAGTACGCTGCGGCGCTCGCTGCGGCGCTCCCTGCTGCGCCTGCTTCGATGCTCGCCGGGTTTCTCGTCACTGCAGTCGTTACGATCACGTCGCTTGGTGCGACGTTTCGAAGTAACGCTGCGCCGGTGCTTGCTCCGGTTGCGCCTACTGCAGTGGTCATCAGCCTCGCTGCTGCCATCCCGGCAACGCGACGGTGTTCGAACCCGCTCAGGTTCCATCGGTATACTGATAAAGACAAAAAACGCATCATTCCCTTTTAATTGGTTGATGTTGAAGCCAAAGCTTAGCATTTGTGTGTAAATTTACCAAACACCAGGGATCATTAACATTGTCAGGGAGTGCCCTAACCAAATGTTACCAATCCAAGAAAGTGAATAGTCACTTAACCTCATAACCGAAAATTATTTTGGCTAATGTGGTTAACGAGACTATAAAGAGCGCTGTCCATATGCAAACTTGGTTTTCTATTAGCGAACACAAACGAAATAATAATAAAAGGCAATAGGAATAGTTCCTTCACGTACCCTGGCCAAATGTCGGTACGATCATGAACTAGTACACTAGTCAATATCTTGCTAACACTGTCAGGGAGTGCTCTGACCAGGTGCTAACATTAACATTGTCAAGTTGGTAAAGGTTTAACTATGTAAAAATAATTCGGGAAGTAAATTCTAACCACACAACCTCAATACCGGGGGGTACCCCGGCCAATTGTTGTTGTGATCGTAGAAAACACAAGCTCTTTATCAACATTGTCAGGGAGTGCCCTGACCAAATGTTGACAAATCTCACCCTTACATATTTACACTACAATCACCCTTATAATTTTTAATGTCTGTGGGCAAGTGGACGACAACAATTATTGCACAATAAATAAAAAAAAAGAAGAAAAATAACTTATTTTCTTACCTTGTTATCGTAATCCCACTGCTGAGTTGTTGGAAAACTCAGATAAACGGCAGTTTCAGGAATATTCTTTTATTTAATCACTTTACAAATCAGTTTATCACAATTCGTTTGTATTTTAAACATTCAACGACCAACGGTCAATCAGGCCGAGTTTTCGCTAATAACTTCTCGAGTCGGCTGCCAGCGATCGAATGGTCGAGTCTGAGCTGACTGTCTCGCATGCACTACAGTTAGTGGAAGGGCTATGGTGTTGCCAACTCTTTTCAGTGTTGCTATTTAAATGTACACAATACTACTATATTTTGTAACACTGCGAAGACACAAAAGCTTTTTTACTTGGCCAGAACGTTCCAGCAGCAGCACAATTACTCCTTCTGCTGGACATCACATGGTGTTGTTTACTTAAGGAAAAGGGAAAAGGATCAGCATATCAGAATTACCTCGGAGATGGACATCGATAACCTGAGGAAATCTGACTGACTATCTTGTTTGTTAGTTAACCCTGTCCATATAATTATAAGGTTCGGTTTAATGTTTTTACATTTATGTTTTCCAGATATCGTCATATTCATATTAACTGTCAACAGTTGAAGTTTTCCTATATTATAAGTACACATACAAAACTATACACATTTAATTACGTACCTGCTATGGATTCTCTTGGAATGAACGCCCTACTAGTTACTACATATTTTGTATTGTTAAGACTATGTTTTACTATGATGAAACTCTACTATAGCTCTCTTTATTACTCTAATGCTGCAAAAAAGCCATTAGTTTGCCATTTTGGTCATTTGAAAATGGGACTAAATTTGTTTTCCCTGGGGTATTATCGGCTTGATCATTTATGTTGCTTCCGTACTAATGGCTAACCTTGAGGATCTTTCAAATAACATCGACGACTTTGCTGTATCGGAATCACTGGAATGTGAAGTTGATGACTGCAGAAAAATATTTCCACCGCATTCATCCTTGTCAGTTGTTACTCAAAATGTTCGTAGTCTAAATCATAACTTCTCAGACTTCCAGATATTATTAACCAGAATCGGTCTTGACTTTGACGTACTCATTTTGACCGAGTGCTGGCTAAAATGTGTATCTTCTATACCGACAATTAGTGGATATTGTGCGTTTACAACCACATTAAATCATCTTCAAAATGATGGTGTTGTTGTGTATATAAAAGATGAGTTGAGCTTTTGTATTGAGGAACCTAATTTGCTAAATTCTAATTGTCTGTTAATTAAAATAGGTAACAACGATACAGCGTTACTTGCTGTTTACCGGTCTCCGTCATACACTAACGTCGACCCTTTTTTGGCGTCGCTTGACGAAAATTTGGCGAGCGTATCAGGTTTTAAAAATGTCGCAATAATAGGAGATGTGAACATAGATATACTGTCCGAGAATATGAGTCCGTCCGCCATTCGCTATCTTGCTCTCACAGCCTACCACGGTCTATTGCCGGCTCATTATTTCATCACTCGTGATGCAAGTGGTACCTGCTTGGATCATGTGTTACTGAAAACCCGACTCCCTTCTATTACTATTGTACCTCAATCTACTGTAACTGACCACAAATCGGTTATACTTTGTTTAAGAAAGCAACAGTCACGTACGTATGCCCTTTTAACGCGTACCACAATAGACCACGAGCGTTTATCTCAGGACATAAGCACAATTGACTTTGGACCGATTTATGAAACTGATGACTGTAACTTCGCGGTCAGCTATGTCATTGGTAAACTGAAAAGCGCTTTAAGTAACAACTCTAAAACCACATCACTTCCACGTCGCAAAAGGATCATCAAACCATGGATAACACAAGGCTTGTTGCGCTGTATGCGCAATAGGGATAAACTGCACAAAAAATCTAAATCATTTCCAGATGACCCTATATTAAAAAAAACTTATATTCGTTACAGAAATTTTTGCAGCTCAATTATTAAAAAAGTTAAACGTAACTATGACAGAGAACTTATTCAAAAGGCTGGCAAGAATAATAAGAAGTTGTGGGATACGGTTAAAAATATCACTAATACGGCAAAGAATGCAAACAATTCAAAGGAATTACTAGCAATATCTGACACTCCTCAGCTCTCGGTTAATGATATCAATTTCTATTTTTCCAATGTTGGCAAATCACTGGCTGAAAAAATAACGCTGGTGCAACCAAAGGTCCAAAACCATAGTGGAACACCTACTGACTACAATCAAAATTCACTTGTCCTCTTTGATACTGACGAAGATGAAGTCAGAAGCCTGATAACCACACTTAAAACTGAATGTTCTGTAGGGTGGGATAATTTGTCAAATCAGCTCTTAAAAGACCATAAAGACATTCTTGTCCCACACTTAACCTACATTTTTAATATGTGCCTAGACAATGGTTGCTTTCCCAAAGACCTTAAAAAATCTCAGATCCGACCAATTCACAAGGGTGGGGCCAGAGACCGTATCGAGAATTATAGGCCCATTTCCATTCTACCGTCACTTTCAAAAATTTTAGAAAAAATTATTAATCGTCGCTTAGTAAATTATCTCGAAAGCAAACACATTTTATCCGATCATCAGTTTGGTTTTCGCCGTGGTAAATCCACTGATCACGCAGTTAACAATTTAACAGATTTCATTACTACTAATCTAGACAAAGGTAATAAATGTATTTCAATATTTCTGGATTTAGCAAAGGCCTTCGATACGGTTTCTGTTCCAATCCTTGTACAAAAATTGGAAAAAAATGGCATAAGGGGAAAACAGCTGAGCCTTTTGGCTGATTATCTAACCGACAGAACTCAATGTGTTCAGATTAGTACCTACACTAGTTCTGATCTACCAGTGACCTACGGCGTGCCGCAGGGAAGTATTCTTGGGCCTACTCTTTTTCTCGTTTATATAAACGATCTCCTTTGTCTAAACTCATTTCATGGCAAAATAATCTCATACGCAGATGACACTGCCCTCATCTTTGTTGCTAAAACATGGAATGACACGTACCAGCTAGCTCAGAAGGGTTTTGATTTGATGAAGAGGTGGCTTTGTGATAATGTGCTTACCCTGAATGTTGAGAAAACTAAATACCTGACCTTTTCGATCCGTGCGTCTTCACAAGTAAATCAAAATTTAATTGCACATAACTGCTCCTTCGACACTTCGGTAGATTTAAAATGCTCATGTAATCCTTTGGAGCGTGCAAAAACGATTAAATATTTAGGCGTTATTATTGATGACAATTTTAGCTTCAAACTGTATATCGTCTTGGGGTGGTGCACCTAAAACTACGATAAAGCAACTTGAAGTGTCACAAAGATCCATACTGAAACTCTGTACTTTTAAACCCTTTCGCTACTCTACCACGCTTCTGTATGAATACTGTGAGGTCCTGACTGTACGCCAACTATTTATGTTAAGCATCATTAGGAAACAACATACTACCATGGAGTATAATTCGAGTATGTTAACAAGGCGGAGGGGTTTACCTGTTTGTAAGAGGAGGATATCACACTCGAGAACTGCCTTTATTTGTAGATTTTTTTCCTTTTTGGGCCCATTTTTATATGACAAAATTAATAAAACTCTTAATATATACTCTATGAATAGGGCAGCGATAAAAACAGCCGTAACTCATTGGCTGGGGAGACTAACGTATGATCAGACTGAGGATTTGCTGACTATCTTAAAGTAGTGATGTAATGCTGTGATACAATTTATTGTGGCTTTGGATATGTATTGCAGCGGTATTCTATAAGAATCCACTAGCGAAATTATTCTAATAAACTTACTCACACACCCTCTCACACACATACACTCACCCTTTTTCATCTTTTACACACCCAGAGGACAGTTAAGTAATCAGTTTAGTTTTAGTTTTTACCTTTTTTATTAAAATATTTTTTCAAATTGATTAATCGATTTCGAGCACACATTTTAATGTTTACTTTTGTTCGTGAGCTCATACTTGTTTACTTTTTTCGAGGGCTTGAGGCGCTGCGTACTGAAACACAGGCTATAAACCTAGTTCGGTAGCAGATGCTAAAAATAGACACAATTGCAGAGGTTATACTTTTAAGATTGATATTGTGTGGCTTGTTGAAAAATTGTGTGAACATATGTCTATTTTTCTGGTCTAATAAAGATTTTTATTATTTATTTTTTATTACCACTTTTCAAATCCGGGGACAGTAAAGACACAAATAACTATAGACCCGTATCCGTGTTGCCGGTTTTCAACAAGGTGTTTGAAAAGGTAGGTAATGCTTAATCAAAATATGCTTAACCACTTTAACACCAATAAAATCTTACATGACTGACTGACGCCGGTGTCACCTTATTAAAACACATATTTACTACGTGGGAAGAGGCACAAGATGCCATTGGAAACTTCTGTGACCTCTCGAATGCATTTGATTGCGTAAAACACGAAACCCTACTCTTAAAACTTGAACATTACGGTTTAGGGAAACTTGCGCTCAGTTTAGTGAAATCATATTTAAACGATAGACATCAGCAAGTACAAATAAATGGTGTCAATTCAATGGGTTTAAAAGCAAGTATGGGTGTACCGCAAGGTTCGATATTAGGACTTTTCCTCTTTTTAGTCTATATAAATGATCTACCCATTGACTTATATATTAGGGACTGGGCGGACCGCGTGTTACAACGTCGCCTCGACCGTGGTCCTAGGGAGGTCTTGTCTAAACCGAATGAACTAGTCCGCGATCGGGTCTCTTCGGGTGCAGTCGTAAATTTTAAAAGCGATAATGCCTGGTTGTTTTGTTAAAGGTTGCGTGAACTACGTCACAAAGTACAATAAAAAAAAATGATAACATTTCATATCACCGGTAACTCAAAACTTTGTCTGTAAATCAACTTCTAACATTATTTTAAACAATTTTCTTTCATCAAAGACGGCTCAGAGCCAGGCAGCCCGCGCTTTTCGTACCATAGGCATAGAGTATGTACAAGTTTGTACGGCTGTGCAACATAATAAGATAACTTTGCATCGGCGCGCGATCTAGTCGTTGAAATGAAAAGATTGAATAATATTACAATAAGATTTAATAGAAAACAGAACTAAATGTTAATGTTTATTAGAAGCAAATTAAAATGTGTTATGTTGTACTTACCGTAAAAAATCTCTAAGTACAGTGAAAATACGTATTTAATTTTAGGTTTCCTACTGATCCCGTGCGAAATGAAGCTTGGAGTCGTGTCATTAGACAAGAACGTGGTGATCCATATTTTAAATCTAATCAATATTTACGTGTTTGTTCCGCACACTTCAAAGTGGACGATTTTTATATGTCGGGATCACGAAGAATGTTTAAGAAAAAGACAATACCAAGGGTTAATGTAAGTATCTAGTTATTGTTGCATTAAAATTAATAATTTGTGCTTCTTTCATGGAATATGTTTTTTAACCGACATAAAAAAGGAGGAGGCTATGAATTCGTCGATATCTTTTTTTTTTATGGATGTTCCCCGATTACTCGAATGCGCCTGGACCTGGACCTGGAGAATACTACAAAGTAAACAAACAAAGCGCAATATATATATTTTATGAATAATTAAAGTTTTTTATTTCTCTAAACCTCGCAAAATTACTCGTCGCTCTTACAAGGTTACGTCTACGAGCAGCCTACGCCGACTGACATCGTATTGCGAACGCGTCAGGCAAATGTTTGGACGGCCGTATCTTTACTTTTTAAATCAATGGATCAACCCCATTTATTTAAAAACCAACCACAAATGGTGTTGTTTGCTGGCGATACCTCTTTAATATTTAAGATAAACAGACGTGCCACAAATCTTGACGACGTAAATAACGCCCTACTGCAGGTCCATAATTTGTTCACCGCGAATAATTTAGTATTAAATGGAAAAAAACCAAGTGCATCAGATTTGCTTTACCGAATGTCAAAAGTAGTGATAGTGACATAGTATTGAATCAAGAGAAACTAGAATTCGTCGAAAGAACTGGTTTCCTGGGGGTCTTTGACAGGTGTGCAAAGTTTCAATTAAATCTGATCGTTCAAAGTAGGACAAAATCGAGCTCAAAGGAGTCGGTTACAAACATACATATGTACAGATGAAGCTAATAAAAGCGTGTTAAAAATGATCGCAATGACGGGGAGAACAAGTGCCTTTCGGCTTCGTTAAGAGTCTGTTTACACCCTTTATTTTAGTTATTTTCATAGTATTATGTCATACGGTATTTTGAGGAGCTCGTGGCAAAATAATAACAGCCGCTCGGGTCGATCTTTAGGTTAAGCCGTGCTTGCCTAGGTTGGTCTGTGGATGGGTGACCACCCATTACATTCCGAGTTTCCTCCGTGCCTCGGAAAGCACGTTAAGCCGTTGGTCCCGGCTGTCATTTGCACATCTTTGACAGTCGTTACAGGTAGTCAGTGACCCTAAAAGTCTGACAACCAGTCTTACCAAGAGGTATCGTATTACCCAGTATTAACTTGGTTGTGGAGGTCAGATAGGCAGTCACTCCTTGTAAAATACTGGTATTCAGCTGCATCCGGTTAGACTGGAAGCCGACCACAACATAGTTGGGAAAAGGCTAGGCAGATGATGATGTCATACGGTATTTTACTATGGGGACGGGCTGCAGACATCAAGTCTATATTTATTCTGCAGAAAAGTGCTATAAGAGCCTTATATGATCTACGTAGGCGTGATTCTCTAAGAGAACTGTTTAAGGAAATTAACATCATGACGGTGCCTTGTCAATACATCTATAAAAACATCATGTACGTTAGGAGGAATCTGCATTTATTTAATAAAAGAGGTGACAGACACCACTACAATACTAGAAACAGGGACCAACTTGTACAGCCAGGTTTCAGGCTAGCTAAAATAGACTCATCTATCATGGGGTACTGTTTAAAATGTTACAATAAAATACCTCCCCACATTCTAGAACTAAATGAAACGAAATTTATATCTTGTATAAAACGCACACTATGTAGGCAAGCATATTATAAGTTGGGGGATTACATTGATGATAAAAATGCTTGGCTCACTGCTGGTCCTGCTCCACAAGCATAGGGGCAAACTAATTGATTACTACGTGAAGTTATTGTAGAAGCTGCGGAAGATTTTAATAATATCTTTGCATTGTATAGATTCAATCTTTTAGTATTATATAATTGCATAGCACATGTGTGAGTACTATGTGCTGTAAAGCTACCATTTACATTTAGTTATCTTTTCATTGACTTGAATTTACCCTGGTGGCTGAGAGAATGTCATGCTCACTCAAATGTCTCGCTGATGGTGGCGGGTGTGTCGGGTCATTTAGCTCCCTTCAATATGGTTGAGCTGAATGGGGCTGATCGTCATGTTCGTGGGCGGGCGCTGTCAGTTGGGACTGGTCATCTGTAGGCTGCCACGGTTTATTTTAACTACTTACTTTGTTTTTAAATTGTTGATATAATCTTTTACTCTGGACGCTCTTAACGTGCACATATTTCTACATCGTTCTCACATATGTATAATCTCAACATGAATGATGTAACCAAGATTATGTAACAAATATTTGATTGAAAAGAGTGTCCATGGAGTTTCTTGCCCATTCTTCTCCATAGAGATCTACGCTTTGGAATGGGCAACTACAATACTTTCACAAGTTATTATGCCTTGTGTCTGTGACTGTAGCTTAGCCTTCTTTGTTTTTCTGACATTCAAAAGTGCCTGTAATGGTCTAATTGAAATAAATGCTTTTGAGTTTGAGTTTAAAGAATATCGCCCGAGCGACGGCGGGCGCGTCACGTGACTCTGGCTCCGAGCAGCTCCCTCCCCCGCCGCCGCACCCATCTCTGCCCGAGCATCCGCCGAGTCGATTCAAATATTATTTGCATGTTTTTAATAATTATAATTATGGTATTTTCGGATTCTGGCCCCAACCAAGATAACTTACAAAAAGACACTATATGTGGGGTTAAGGATACGAACCCGCATCACTAGGCGACAGTGGATTATTTAGACCGTGCCTTATACCACTAGGCTATTGGCTCAATTAGCAATATCAACGAAAATTCGAATAGCATTACTCCTTTTATCGAACAAGATTGATAACGGTCTAATCTCCTAGATATTAAGGTTTAAATTTCAACTTCCACCACTTGTGATAATATTAGCACCTTACCGTCTTGTTTTACAAAATGCAATACGTAACTCTTCAGTTAACTAAAAGATAAGGTTGAAATCAGCATAGATTTCTTGTTTGGTTGAATAGAATGCGCTCGATTCCGATTGTTACACTGGTACCGTAATTTTACTTCAGAAACTTAACTGCTTTATGAACTGCAAGTTAAGGTTGAATTTAAAATACTTCTTTGCCTTATTTACTAAACTGTGATTGAGGGTATTTATAATTAGAGAAATAAATGAATATAGTTTATGCAACATGCCTAGCTTTTCTTACAAACCTCAAACCTACTTTAACATTTGATTTCTTAAATAATCAAGTCACTGTCAACTCGAGTGCGCGTAACACCAATGTTCGTTTGTTCCGACAAAAAAAAAAGATATCCGTGCAAGAAGTTATGCCGGTGATTTGTTTCGATAAGAACCGATAGCAGTAAGACTATTATAGGCGTATTCATATAAATCTTGTGCTTTAAAGTGTAAGCGAGTAAAGTGCAACGTAGTGACAAAAAACAATTGGCAAGTAATCCTAATATACCGACATTAAGTGTTGATAATCAGCCGATTGAGTGAAACGCGTAAGTGACTCGAATACCACGGCGCTTACGACGTTCTTCTCGCCGATTCACGTTGCGTCGACTCATCGGCCTTCATTAGCGTGCGATTTTTTAACCTTATCATCAATATGAAATGTGATTGTTGTTCAGACATTATAGCCGAAGGAAGTCCCGTTTTTAAGTGTTCGTCGTGACAGAAACCCTACCACCCTGCATGTCTTACAAACTTGCTGGGTTCCGATTTCCAACTGAGTGAACAGTATAACTGGCTGTGCCCGACCTGTAAGCCAAAGATGCGAAACGCAGATAACACCCCTGTACACAACAGCCAAGGTGGTGATCCAAATATAACGCTAAGGAAAAAAGGAGCATCGACAAATATACCAATCGATGTATCCCCCAAGGAAGCGCCCGTTACGTCAACCGAAGTTAACCGCATCATGAAGAAGCAGATAGACGATCTTATGCGGCACCTTAACGAAACTTTGGCCAACTATGTAAACAAAGAACTGAAGGCGATAACTGACAAAATAGAGGGACTTAAAGCGTCAATAGGATTCATGAACGAGGAGTTTGAGGAGATGAAGACAGAGTTTTCACTGAACACCAAAGTGGTCTCTGACACTAAGAAAGAAAATGAGCAACTCAAAGCCACCGTCAAAGACTTGAGCGGGAGATTGAATCAGATGGAACAGCAAGCTCGTTCTTCGAACTTGGAAATTCAATGTTTGCCGGAGCACAGCAACGAAAACCTAGTGTCTACTGTTATGAATATCAACAGAGTTTTAACAGAGAACAGCATGTACAGCATCTAGTAAACGCCCAAAATCCATTGTTATTCAGTTCAGCTGTCCGCGAGTTAGAGACAATTTTCTAGCTGCTTCTATTAAGTTCAACAAAAATAAAACTACTGAAGAGAAGCTCAACACGGCTCTACTTGGGATTGGTGGTAAAAAGGAAAATATTTTCATTGTAGAACATCTGTCCCCTGCGAACAAAGCCTTGCATGCTGCAACTAGAATTAAAGCCAAGAGTTTGGGTTATCAGTATGTATGGGTTCGTGGAGGAAGAATTTTTGTGAGAAAAACTGATGGCGCAGACTACAAATATATTAGGTAAGGATACCGAAACGTTAGACAAATTACAATAGGCCATATTGGAGTTTTTACAAGGTATTAGATTTGTATTATAACTTTCGATCAGTTAAAAATTTACTACCAGAATGTCAGGGGTTTCAGATCAAAGCTGAATTTCATTTATCAAGAGGTCGCTTGTTGTTCATACGATATTATTATGTTTACTGAAACTTGGTTACTGAGTGGTATCTTTGACTCAGAGATCATGGATGGGCGATATACCATTTATAGGCGAGATCGGACCATTAATATGTTTTATAATAAAACCGATGGTGGTGGGGTCCTTATTGCTATCTCTGTAAAACTTAAATCACTCAGAGTGGTCAATTTTGAAAGTTCATGCGAGGATTTCTGGGTCAAGTTATCGCTTGGAGTGGGTGGAAAAACTAAAGACATCTTTGTACTGTATATTTACCGTCACCAATACAGCCCAGATTGTTGGAGCATTTTGTTGATAACACAAACAAAGTCTTGGAGCATGTTAGTGACTGTTAAATAATAGGTGATTGTAATATGAAATCTATAAACTGGCTCGGAACTGATGGCAATGTGCTAAAAGTACCCCAGAGGACTTGTTCCAGTTTGGAACAGACTCTTTGGGATTTCATATTGCTTAATAATTTGTCTCAGTATAATTATTTGTGCGATCATAACAATAGAATTCTTGATTTGGTATTTACGAGTTTAGACAATGTTGCTGTAACTTCACCGGTGGATGTTCTCTCTAAAGTCGATCCACATCACCCCCCTGTACTTTGTGAACTCTCATTTTCTCAGGTTCTAAAACCACAAAATTGTATTCCTAGAACAAGATTAAATTATTTAAAGGCCGATTATGTGGCAATTAATACAGCTTTAATAGAGGTTGATTGGAAACATTTCCATGACTGTCGATCAAATGGTGGACAAATTCTATAATATATTGTATGATTTAATACAGAGATACGTACCACAAGTTGTAGTAAGAGAAAATAAATATCCATACTGGTTCTCTAAAGATCTCATTAAAAGGCTAAATGAGAAAAACCGCTTACGACTTGGAATTAAAAAATACAAAAATCCCTTAGACATTATTGCTTTGGAGTCGCTAAAGAAAAGATGCAACCGTATGGCTACTTCCTGCTATAATACATACATTGCTGATATAGAAGCTAAAATCACATCGAATCCAAAGTATTTTTGGAGTTATTTAAAGATGAAGAGAGGTGGAGCTAGACACTACCCTAGTTAGCTATGACAGATTTTGTGAACAGTTCCGAGAATATGACCGAAATTTGTAACTATTTTGCAGCTCACTTTTCTAAAGTATACAAGGTGTAAACAGATTCTTCACGAAGCCGTCAACCAAGCATTATGTACATCAAACTAAGTAACATATTAGTGCTGGGAAACGACATTTTTTTTGGGCTGAAAAATCACGTTTTACAGTAGGATGATAGATGGATGGATTGAATAGTAAGGGGGTCCTGGAGGTGTTTCACACATACACACATACCGGTATAAAAAGCATAACCCTCCTTTTTGCTTCGCCGTAGTCGGGTAAAAAGTACTTTGAAAATAAATAATAAATGGTAAATTTCTATGCATGGACCCCTCTCGGGTAAAAGGCGAGGAGCCTTTTACCCGAGAGGGGGGCCAAAGAGTGCCAAATGTCTCTGTCTTTCGCTCTCTCCGTTAAATTCTTGTCCGCAATTTCCTTTATTTCATGTTGCCACCTGGAGCAAGGTCGACCTCTGCATCTGGTTCCCTGTGCTCCCATCCATGTAGTCATTGTTACCTATTTTATGTCCAGCTATCATCAGTGAACCTTGCTACATGGTCAGCCTTTAGTCTCAGCCGTAGGTTAGGCATGGTAGTGTCGCTGAATCCATAACAGTTTTCTTCTAATGAAATTAAGAACGTCTAACTGAAGGCAAGATGCATGAGTTAATCTTACTTCCCTAACTTTACATTGAGGTGTAAACAACTACGCCATAATTTTGATTTAAGTAGGTAGAAGTGTAGGAGTGATAATTGTTTAGTTGGGGTATCTGTTTATAGTCATTTCCGTCAGTATAATGTATATGTATGTAACGTCAGTTTCGAAGGCAAGAGAGGACAGTATTGACAAAAAACTGTCAAAATTACAGTATATGCTCCTAATATTTTGAGATATAATCGTCAGATCATTTCGCTTTACTTGTATTCGTTTAGCAAAATCAATAATGCAGGACTGCAGGTAATTTCAATATTGTCTATCTGATTGAACGTATTTAGTCTATCACCCATTGTGGGTATTGTAAATGGAATAACACGTTATTACTAGGTTAGTATAAAGATAATCAGTTCAGCAGGACTATTACGTCTTTTTGTTAGGCGGTGACTATCAAGCTTCAGTTGTACACCGAACTTTGATGGCAACCGAGAATGTCATATTATTGGTATTGCGTATCACATTGAGTGGACATCACGTTACGGTGGCTAACAGACCGGGTACGGTGCTCTTCGTCTCAGTACTTGACGCCTCTAATATTAATTCTGAATAAGTTCTTGAAGGAATGCCTTTATTTATGTTAGTAAAACCATTTAATATATGCAAACATAATATATTTAGTAACGTTTACAACTTAAGTTGGTTGCGTCAGGGTATCCCTCGAAATATAAATTTTCTTACGTTATTTGTAATTGGTAAGTCAGTGTCAGGTTGTACGTTGATAAAAAATGAGTCACGCCAGTAACAGTACGTCTGTAGTTACAGAAACAATCACGGAAATCATCAATACAACCCTCAAAGTTCATGTAACCCTATTCAATGAATATTTCATGAAAAAGTAATTCAATAGGGTTCAATGAACTTACAGGGTACAACCACCTTAAGATGCCTACACGAAGAAGAGGACTAACATAGTATAATACAGGCTCCTACTGTGGGCCAAAAAGTAAACTAATTTTTATATAAACAAGTATAATCTATATACATATAATAAGACAGTAAAAAAACTGTCTGTACATTGAATATATAAAAAAAAAATTGGGGGGTGTTTAGAAACAGTAATAGAGCACGAATCCAAAAAAAAAAATCTGTCTGTTTGTCTGTACACGCTAATCTTCGGAACTACTCGACGGATTTGAATGTTTTTTTTTTGTTGTATAGGTATTAAGTCTGAGCAAAACATAGGCTATAATTTATCTTGGAAACTTGAACACCTGATGCAGAACCGCAACATAACAGCTAAACTATAAGAGATACAAAAATTGTTCCACGTAATGAGCATTTTCTGCTAAGAGAATAAATTTGAAGATCTGGAACAGCTGATGTGGAACTCCGAGAGCCCAGCCACACTATAACATATATATAGGAATGACGTCTTAGCAAGAGTTGTTCAGACTGATAAGCACTCTCTGTTGACGTATAAAAATTGAAGATGTGGAACACCTGTCGTGGAGCTCCAAGAGCCCAGTAACACTATAATATATATAGGAATGACGTCTTAGCAAAAGTTGTTCAGCCTGATGAGCACTCTCTGTTGACGAATAAAAATTGAAGATCTGGAACACCAGATGTGGAAATTAAAGCTATCACTAATTTCACTGTATTTCTACCAAAGGGTATCGTATTACCCATAACTAACTGGGTTGTGGAGGGCAGATAGACAGTCGTTCCATGTAAAATACTGGTATTCAGCTGCATCCGGATGTACTGGAAGCCGAACCCAATAGCACTACATATTATAACACAATGTTCTCCGCCGCGTCTATCTGTCTGTTCGCGATAAACTCAAAAATTACTGCACTGATTTTCATGTTGTTTTCTTAAATAGATAGATTGGTTCTCGAGGATTTTTTTGGTATATAATTCGTCAAGTTTTTGTACAGATTGGCTAAAATATAATGATATTTGTTGGAGGTGTTGGAAAAAAATAAGCCGTCTGGGGGAGCTTTCAACGAAAACGCTGCCCTTTAAGATATAACAAAATGATGAATGGTAGAATTGTATATCTTATATAGGTCTACAGAAAAATCCACTATGGCTTATGTCTATCTCTTAAGGATAATATACTATATCCATTTTAATACTTTGAAAATGGGCAAACTAGGTTCCCATGAGTTGAGGGAATGGATTCATCATGATTACTTTTGGTCGCGATAACCGATATCCACGCAGGCGAAGCCGCGGGCATCAGCTAGTACTTACAATAAAATAATTCAACCAATAAAATGTTTGTAGGTACAGGATTATTATTAATTGACTTTTTCTCAACATATTTAAACACAAATATACTTACATTATGTAGAAAAGTGAAGTTAGAGTAATTAGGAGCTATTTATAAAACTACCATCTTCAATAAATCAAACCTTTTCATTTACAAGGATCCTTTGGCGCGTGGCTAAAATCAGAACTAACGATGCCATTCCATTACTATCGATTTTATTCACATAAAATAATCAATAAAAAAAAACTAATATTAATGCAAGAAAAGGAACATTTAAAAACATCACAAGCTATATAAACACACAGTAGAATATTATGAATTATCTCTAGCATTCCATAACCGCGTAGGCGGCGCGGTGTCATAGACGACTTCGTTTTAGCTCTTCTTCAGCAAATTCCAGCATTATTATACGTGCCATACTTCACCACAAACACACATAACAATAAAACAACAAGAAACGTAATTTTAACATTTAATACCGGCTTCGGTGTTCATTACTGAATTTGAATAACACTACCTATGAGTAGCGTCTTTCACGAAAGCAATTTCAACCTCAGTGAACATCAATTTGATATCCACTTTGCTTACACAATCGCAATAATACAAGTATTGATACGAAAGCAACTGTCAAAATGAGTTACGGTGAATATCAGCGACGATGAGCGCCAATGACGTCATATTTGATAATCACTGGTCATAGCCGATACCAAACTAAGCTTTTGACAGTTAATTGATGGACACTGAGCCAAAATGATCATCACTTGAACTGTCAACAGAGATACGTAATAGCCCTACTCATCAGTTGAATTTAATAGTTTAGTAATACATGAACGGTAGTAGTTACAATAAGAACATAATAGAAATCTCGCACTATATAGTGTGTGACGAACAGTAAGTCGAGGGTTCGAACCCAGACAG
This sequence comes from Lycophotia porphyrea, assembly GCA_950005105.1. Taxonomy (NCBI): domain Eukaryota; kingdom Metazoa; phylum Arthropoda; class Insecta; order Lepidoptera; family Noctuidae; genus Lycophotia; species Lycophotia porphyrea. Next base: position 175,098 of record OX465402.1, read on the forward strand.
GCGCATTACTTTGTGTAATTTATTTCATCACCAAAGCTCTCAAAAACGGTGAAGGAAAACATCGTGAGGAAACCGGCATGTCCTAGAACCAAAAATTCGAAGACATGTGACATCTACCAATCCGCACTGGGCCCGCGTGGTGGATTATAGCCCATTCCCTCTCATAAGAGAGGAGGCCTGAGTCCCAGCAGTGGGAACATTATAAGGCTGATAATGATGAATGAATGAATGATGATGACTATATAGTGTAACGTAATGAGTCTACTCGTGAGGGGCGGCAGCACTGCACTACGCGGGCCGGGGTGGCGTACAGGGGACGGGGGACAGGATGCATCTCTACAGACCACACACATGCGCACCAAGTTCCATTGTTGTCAATTTGGCAGCCAGTTCATCCACGTAAAGGTTAACGCACGCATCAGCTCGGAACCGGTCGATCTCGAGACGTTTAGCTTTCATTCTGTGTAACTCTACCTATACATCAGTTCTAAACACACAAATCATAGCCTCGCCGGGTCTTCTGGAATTAAATTAGAATGGAGTTGTGACAATTATAAGTACCTCGAAGAGTCGAGCGGGTCGACATCGTCGCTGGGATCGGAAGACAGCGCTGCCGCAGCTTCGGCAGTGGCTTCGGCTCTTTGATAACTTCTTCCTCATTCGATGTTAGCTGCTGTTTAGAAGCACTAGAAGATAAAAGACGTGTTATTCAATACATCAACCACAATCATTCACATTTTCTTTCAACATCTTTAGAAGAGTGTTTTGAACTTCCCCTATTCCTAAACCATCCATAATCTTATCTTCGAAAACTTTTCAAGACTCCTACGATTGGTATTAATGATGTGTTAGAATGTGAACTACTAATGGGTGTTCAGGGCTGTGCAGTGCGAGCGTGCGAGCGTGCGAGTGCTGCCGGGCAGAGCCGGGAGCTCACAGCGGTATCAATGTATCGTGTGAACGCGAGGTACTCACTCTGGTACTTCTGCTTCGAGCACACTGGTAGGCGGGACTTCAACAAACAGATCTCCTGCTGGGACCTGCGCTGTTGACGATGTTGAAGCATGATCTCTGCAATCAAACATAACATCAATAAGCCGAAATAGATGCCAATATTGTAGAGGCGTGGCCGTGGGGGTGCTCACCATCACTATCATCACTACATCTTTTAAATTAAAGACCCCACCGCTCCGACGCGACGCGCGACGGTCTGGTTGTTAGGGTTAATCTCAGATACTGAACGGATTTTCATACGGCTTTTACAGTAACGGTTAGGGCTCAGCCGGTAAGTGAAATTCCAAACAGATTATTTTACAAAAATATAATAATTGAAAAAAAATCCATTATGTGTAGAATTTTAGAATCACCCCAGTGAGTTCTCGACATCGAGCTCGTGTTAAATTCTAGACCGCCTAAAGAAAATCACTATCCTGTAGTTCCCAGAACGTAGGTGATCAAAACTGCTTCAAGTCGAGTTATATCAGTTTTCACTATAGGTACAGAGTTATGATACCTACTGCAGTCATATTATCAATTATTTTTAACAAAATTTCACTATCTCATAAATGCTGCCCATCCTTGATGGCTGCACAAGGTTCATCGGGTATGGAACCCTAAAAATGGGCTGGCTGGAAATTTAGGATCTAACAACAGAAAAAAAATCACAAAAGTAGCTCATCGCGAGCGCAACTCATTATTTATATTCGATGTCATCTTTGTGTTCCTTCGGGCATGATTGCAGTCAAGAAAGTGCCCATAATTGATGAAATAGATTATTGTACATAACTATATACTTACTTTTTACTCTCTCTCATTTTCTGAGCCCTCACCCTCAGGTACTCCAAACGTTGTACTTTATTGAGTTTTGGTTTCATATTTCTTCCCATTTTTATTTATAAATAATTAAAAACTCGTCCCCAATAGAATAACGATACGTTAAAGGTACTGTTTAATCACAAGACTAACAATCTACTAACTTTTACTATAAATACAATTATTATAATCACGAAAATCGATGATCTGCAAAAAGATGTTGTAGTTTCGCCGTCGATAGTCGATGAAGTGCACCGGGCGACTGATCTACTAAGCGAGCGAAAGTGATGCAATTACTTTTGAAACGCCAAAGAAGAGATGGCTATAATGTGCGTGCGCTCGGAGTAAAACGTATGTACCAAAACGAATTTACTCCTTTTTTAACAAAACAAATGAATTAAATTTGAAAGTACTTTGAGTAAACTTTGATACGACAATTCTCTATGTTTTAAAGTAAATTCCACTTAGCTAAGCGTTACGCCGTGATGTCGAAAAATTAAAAAAATAGAATATAACTTTGCATTTTTTTTGTATCGACAAAATCATTGAATCGTGTATTCCTTTTACATAATACTAGACCAAAGAGTCAAAAAACATACCAAAATCCTTATTCCACATACTTAACAAGTTACACGAAATAGAAAAACCACATTTTGTTGACTAGCCTTTATTAGCGTGAGATCCTAATTTTTTTTTTCTAAAATAAAAGTAGCCTACGTTACTCCTTGTTACATCAGCTATTTCCCAGTGAAAGTCCCGTCAAAATCAGTTCAGCCATTTAAGAGATTAGCCGGAAGAAACAGACAAAAATTTAAAAAAAAATTGTTTTGGTATAGGTACCGTGTAAACATCCATATGGACTTAGTAAAAAACTGTTATTTTAATATTACAAACAGACACTCCAATTTAATTTATCTGTATAGAGGGTTGAAACTCTGGGGTCCGAGTGCTCAGAGCCTATTTGAAGAAATTTCAAAACGACTACCCACTTCCCGTGACCCAAGGGCTGGCTTTTACCTTGGCCAGAGGCTAAGTATAGTAACGCCGGCAGTATCTTGGGCACATTACCAGCTGACAGCGTTAAGGAGTTTTTCGATGCCCTTTTATAGATTGTTGTTAGTTTATATATTTTAATAGTTTTTAATTATTAATGTATAAATAGTTAGTTTATCAATAATTGATATGTGTTGAAAATAAACCCTAATAAAACTGGATATTAAAGACTGAATAAAAATACTTTAAGTTGGCAACTCTGGTTGCTGTCTCTTGTCTGTGTGTTCTGTGTAATGGCGGATAAGCTATGTCGCAAAGAGTAAAGTAATATAAAGGCCTTCAGCCCTGGTCTATGTGGCCAAGCACTAACAGCTGAACAAGTGTTCGAGAACTCTGACGTATACGAACTGACATCAGTCCGTCAAAGTACAAAAGGACGTTTCCAATTTTTTTTTGTGTATAGTTTTAAAAATAAATATTTAGTAATAATAAAATGATCTTACTTTTTAATGTCGTTCTTATGTTGGGCGTTTAATTTAAATTAACGTTTATTAGTTCTCTTTACGGGTTTCACTTTATTTTACTGTTTTGTATTTTTTATTGTAAATATAGGATTTACTATAAAAAATACAAAACAGTAAACAATCTTGGCGCAAATAATGCGGCGAAACGAGCGATACGTCTATACAGCATCAAGTTTCGGCCGACACAGGTGGCCGGTGTCGATACTGCCGAATGCCGATTCTCTTGTACACCGAAGTAACCTAAACTTTAACTACTTATTTTTAGTTAGTTGGTTTTGTATTCTGAAAACAAGATTGATTCTTTAAGCTTAGATACAGTTTTGACACAGTAAACAACTAAAATCGAGTTTGACATTCGCTAAGTTGAGTGGAGGAAAATCATAGACCAAGATTGCAGTAGACCATAGACAAAAGCTGAATGAAAGTGAACGAAATGAACTGAATTAAAAAAAAAAACCCGAGTAACATCAAATAATTATTTAAAATTGTTTATCAATAATCACCAACAGAGTTCAGAGAGCATAATTGACGGCGTAAAACTTTATTGTTGTTTAAGTATATTTATTTTTTAGTTTTTACTATCTGTGATCATAGTAATCCTGCTAGGGTTGTAAATCGAAAATGATTTAGAACTTTGGCGATACTTTTTCGTTTTTCAATAAGAAAAATACCTATAATTTTATTGAAATCGACAAAACTGCCGTATTTAAAAAATCAGGTAGCATGATTTATCCTGCTATTTATTTTAGTTTATTAAAGCTAGATATCTAATAAAAATGTAATCTTGAGAAAAGAAAAACCGGTTTTTGGTTTAGCAAATTGAAAATCTCCGGTATTATCGCCGCCGTTGGAAAGCCCTATCAAGGACATCTTGCATTTGCAAACAATCTGTTATTTGTTTTGACATGTAAATATTATTTGGTGGTCGGTTCGTATTCTTACGCTCTCTGTCTCTCTGTATTCCTAACGAGTCAGCATGCACTGCTTGCTTCGAGAATAGCAGGAGGTGCTCGTGGAGCGGTTCCATAGAGCATCAATAATACCTTTGTGTAGTACCTGCGCGCTGCGGTGTTTATATCTATTATTATTTCCTTTATTTATCTTTAAACAAATTTATTACATTTTTAAATATTTAAATATAAAACAACATGGAAAAAAAATACATTTAAAAATATAAAAAATAGTAGCCACTGGTATCGGGAACAGGGTCCAAGCTATCGGCGGTCAGGGCTCCAGAGAGAGGAACCTCCTAACAATACGAGCCGTATCTTTATATTCACCGGTCTACTAATAACATACATTTTTTTCTTTTTTTAGAAAATCAAGGTGATCCCGAAGTATTGGAATTTTAGGCCAACATCAGTAGCGAGCTAAACCAACTGGGCTGTAGCAGGACTGTAGAGCAGTGGCAACATGTACCTAAGTAGTTACAGTCAGATGAAATGTTAAACTGGATCAGATAAGTACATGCATAATTTTCATGTTGTCTAAGAATAGAATAGAATAATTTTATTTGTGTAAAAACATGGTGCATTTCGATCTTATGATCTTACTGCACTTTTCTCAAAGAGTTGTCTCGGCATGGGTCCAAAGATTTACAATAAACTACCAAAAACTTTAAAAAGCATGACCAACATAAACTATTTTAAATCGCAAACTTAAGAAATTCCTGATTGAAAAGGCTTACTACTCTATCAATGAGTTTTTAGATGATAGAAGCATAAAGTAAAAAAAAAATAACAAATAAAATACTTTGACTTTGAATAAGGTTGTGAACTCACATCTTTCGCCATAAAATGGCATACAAATATTTGTAGGTACATGTTAAACATAGAATTTTAAAATGAAACATCAATTTGATTAAATATTAATATTTTTTTATATATTTAAAAAAGAACAACAAACAGCTGCAAGATAAAACATAGAAATAAGAAATATACAAAACTTATAGACAATATTGCAGCCCACACCGCTGTTCACGGATTAACTGTAGGATACATAACATTGAAAACAATTGCTAGGGTTACAAAGATAAAAGAAAAATATGTAAAATAAAACAGTGTAAAATGGTGTACAAATATTCAAGAAAGCTCCTTAAGTACCAGACTTTTAAAATTATAGGGAGCACACGCAAAAATATCAATGCTGAAAATATTCTACCTTTCGCTTATGGACCGTCCTAGGAACCGCATAACATATCATATTGGACAGTTCAATACAGTCAAATTTATTTCTGGTAATATTATACAAATTCATGGCTTCTAAGTACCTACGTCTACTTTCTAATGTTGCGAGCTTATACTTAGTAAGTAAATCTTGGTATGGCAAGTAATATCCATAGCATCTATAATGCATAGTACGCAAGAATTTATGTTGAACACACTCAATCATTTCAACATACTTTTTGTAGTAAGGATTCCAGACGGACACGGCATACTCCAGTTGAGACCGCACAAGAGACTTATATAAGCTATCTAGCTGATGCCCGCGGCTTCGCCTGCGTGGATGTCGGTTATCGCGACCAAAAGTAATCATGATGATCCCATTTCCTCAACTCATGGGAACCTAGTTTGCCCATTTTCAAAGTATTAAAATGGATACAGTATATTATCCTTAAGAGATAGACATAAGCCATCGCGGATTTTTCTGTAGACCTGTGATCTGTTCCTATACATATATGACTAAAATCACAATAAGGTCCATCTTCTGTGGGTACTGCATCAAATTTTAATGTAAGTTTGTCTTTCTGAAATGCAAATAATAAAATATAATGAGTTAACTGTTATCATTATATAATTGTATGGCAAAAATCAGAAAGAAATCAATAAATTGTGTTTTTTTCTTGATGCTTATATCATAATATGTCGAAGTTACTATATAAATAAGCACATACAAATAATAAACAAACCTTAAAGTTCATAAAGTTGTCATCTTTGAAATGATGTTGGCATTCAACTCTGTTCTTTAGCTGTGACACTTTCAAATTGAGAAATTCTAATTTGTGCGCATTTGTAAGCCATTGGGGACAACGAACTTTGTCAAATACAGGGTAGTGGAACATATGTGTTTTCCCATCTGTTCGTAAAGAGCAGTTACGGTAAGTGCAGCGGCAACCTCCCATAATACTGGCTGAAACAAAAGTTATAAATAATTAAAATAATGACACATAGACTTATATGAAAAAAAGAGTAAGAATCGCAAGATGCTAGAGGCCTAGCGGTGACACTTGTCTTTCTTGGACAAAAAGAAGTTTATGAATTAATTGATAGAAGCTTGAATGGTATCGTACATACACTAGCACATGCCCAATTAAATGCATCATAAAATAACACCAAAAGACATATAAACAATGAAATGATATGTTTGATTAGTTTATAATCTCGTATCTACTAAAAATGAGGCCGCAATACCAGAATATTGAAAGAATGCAACTTTTATGTTACGACTCAAAATGTAAATATAGTTTTTTTACCAACCTCAAGGCTTTCATTTAACAGTTAAAACTAATTATTAAGTTAAACCTTATGACCTAAATGTTAAAAGAACACATCGGGACTCATTTGTACAAGAAAGCTTAGTTATAAAGTTACAAAACGTAATAAAATAAAAATATACAACATCCAAAGCGATTTCTAGCAGTTCTATTTTACTTCACTAATTAATTTATTATATACAATTAAATAGAGAAATGATTAATATTTATTATAATTACTTATGTCAAAATTAAATGTCAATAATAGTGAATTTAATACAATTATTCAGTAATATATATTATGTCATCCTTTTCAGGTAGTGTAAATTTTAATTTTTATAAGGATTTAAATAGGATAGACTAAATCTTATTGTTTGTATAGGACAGATCGCCACTTTTATACATGAGAGGAAATCGTTATTTTAAGCTAGACTCTAAATATTCTTTTACTGAGTAGAAACATTTTTGGATAAGGTATAGTTTTAGCCTTTTCTGGAATATTGTTACTGATTTTTCAGTTTTAAACATGTTGGGCAGCTTATTATATATTTTTATTGCCACATAATATGGGCTATTACTTAACATTTTAATTCTTGAGGATGGAACGCATAACCTCTTTTTATGGCGAGTGTTGACGTTGTGTGTATCTTCAACTTTAGTGAACTTGTCGATATTTTTAAAAACAAATACGCAAATGTCAAGTATGTATATTGACGGCAGAGTTAGAATCTGATACTTTATGAAGTGTGGTTTGCATGTCTCCGTATTATCTATTTGGGCTAGAATTCTTATACACTTCTTTTGTATTATGAATAGTTCATCTACGTTAACACTATTTCCCCACAGCATGACGCCATATCGCAACCACGAGTATGCGTATGCGTAGTAAGCAGCCATAGCTGTTTGTGTGTTAGTGCTTTGCTTAATTTGAAAAAGAGCGTAAGAAAATCAAGAGAGTTTTGTTTTTATATGTTCTATGTGTGACTTCCAGTTAATGTGTGTGTCAATATTTATGCCAAGTAGGCTAAATGTATGAACTTCTTCTATTTGCGCGTTTTTGAATTTTGTTGTTAGGCTGAGAGGTGGTTTTTTGTATGATCTAAATTGTATTACTTTAGTTTTATTACTGTTAATTTCCAAGTTGTGGATTTGGAGCCAAGTATCTACGGTTTGGAGTATATCCTGTATTTGTAGACTAGGGTTATTGACGTTTCCACACTTGATTAATATTGAAATATCGTCTGCAAATAGTACTGGTAAAGCGTTTTCTTTATCTAATATTTTGGGAAGATCATTGATATAAATTAAAAATAGGGGGCATCCTAACACACTTCCTTGTGGGATTGAGCAAGTAATTTGTTTTTCTTGCGATCTAATGGTTTTGATTTCATTTTTATCATGGTCGTAATTTTCTATTTGTACTATTTGTGTCCTATTATGTAAATATGATTTGAACCACGAATAAGCTGGTCCTCGTACGCCGCAACCATATAGTTTAGTGAGTAAGATGTCATATAGGACCTTGTCGTATGCTTTTGTCATGTCTAGTAGTAGCCCAATTACATATTGTTTGTCGTTTATATGTTGTAGCGCTTGTTGGACATATTTATAAACTGCCAATGTTGTTGATCTACATTTTCTAAATCCATTTTGTGCGTCGTCAAGAATTTTAAACTTTTCTAAGAATGTATATAGTTGATTACACATAGCTTTTTCAAATATTTTGGAAAAGGTCGGTAGTAGTGCTATGGGCCTATAATTGCTTGGGATATGCTTGTCACCTTTTTTATGTACTGGTTTTACTAAAGCTACTTTTAGTGCGTCTGGAAATTGGCCATCTTGAAAGCTTTGATTGATCAAAAACATTAGAGGAATGGATAGTTCTATTGCGCATTGTTTTAATAAAATTGGTGGAATGTCATCAATACCGCAGCTATGTTTATTTTTAGTTGACCTTATAATATTAACTATCTCTTTTTGGTCTACCGGGCGTACGTACATTGAGCAAGTAGAAGGGTTGACCACGGGTTTCCCAGTGTTATAAGTCGAGTTAGTTGTTTGATTTTGCCCTACCGATACCGTCGCAAAAAAATGGTTAAATCTGTTCGATACATTTAACGGGCATTTTACTTCTTCATTGTCTATCTTTAGTGATATATTTTCACGTCTATTTATTTTTGTCTTCCCTGTTTTTGTGTTAATTATATTCCACATTGTCTTTACTTTATTGTCAGATTTTTGCATTTGTTTAATATATGTTAGTTTTTTTGATTTTCTAATAGTTAATTTTAATGTTTTACTAAATAATTTATAGTGTTTTTTTATGACACAACTTTTGGTTTCATTAAAAATAGTTCTTAATACTCTTTTATGTTCGCAAGATTTTTTGAGACCTTTTGTCAGCCATCCTTTTTTTGGTTTGGATTTTATTCTTATTTTTTGCAATGGAATATATTTATTTAGATTGTGTTTTATTATTGTAATGAAGGATTCGTAATTTGTGTGTACACTGTTATTTTTATTTAGTATAGATTCCCAATTTACTGAGTTTATTGAACTTTTAAAACATTCGACGTTATTTTTTGTAAATAATCTTTTTTCGGTACACCAAGTTTTATTATTGTTATTTGATAGATAGTTTACATTTAACTGAACATTAATAGCCTTATGGTCCGATAGTCCATAATCGTTGACAGTTGCTTTGTTTATGAGAGGTGGATAGTTTGTAAAAAGTAGGTCAATGCAAGTGGATGTTGTCTTAGTTACTCGTGTTGGTTTGCGGATTAGTTGTTGCAGGTTATATGTTTTCATAAAGTTCAAGAACTCTAGAGTCTGTTTATTTTTATTATACACGTTTATGTTAAAGTCTCCTCCTATTATTAAGTGTTTTTGTGATTTTTTAATATTTAATTTATGTAAAACTCTTCCAAATTGTTGTAGAAATATATCAAAATAACGATCTGCTCTATAAAGTCCTATAAAAGTACAGTTTAGTTTGGGAACATCAATAGCACTAAATTCTATAACATACTCCTTTGAATGATTTACAATGTCTATTCGTTCAATAAAATCTAATGAGTCTTTTACAATAATACAAACTCCTCCACCTTCACGGGTTTTGCGACAAAAAATGGACGCTATTTTATATCCCTGGGGCAAGATTGATTCACAATAATTTTCGTTTTTCCACAATTCGGATAGTGAGATAAAATCAATTTCAGAATCTAAAAGCAATTGTTCTAATAATTCTACTTTGTTTCCTATGCTCTGGATATTTTGGAAAATCAGTGTAAACTTATTCAGTTCACCTGTTTTTTTTCTTTGGTGCAATTCAATGTTAGAGAAAAAACTGAGAGCCGTCACGTAGTTTTCCTTTTGCCTTTGTTTGACCCTCTTGTTCGAGATTGTAGTCATCGTTCGTCATAAGGTTTACAGCAATTATATCATCCATTTGTCGTTTTATATCGTCAAATATTGTGCGCATTCCATTGTTATTCAGTCTTCCTGTCAAATTGTTAAACATGCTGCTGTCATATGTAAGATGTAGGTTAGAGTCCAATAGGTATGCATGTAAATGTGTCATTATATCTAGATACAGTAAGTTGGCAAAGTTTTCTACTCGCCAATTGAAAAGATTTGAACTGCTATTAAACTTAAAGGTAGGCAGGCATAGAATAATATTTGTGTTGTCAATTTCTTTCAAGTTGCTTCTTATGTCATAGATTAAATCAAAGTAGTCATTTGTTGTTTTGAAGTCGTCCTCTCCAATTAATATTACACAAAAATCTTCCTTAGTATAGTCTTTAAGCATGTTTTTTATTCCCGTGAGTAGTTGTTGGATTCCACAGTTTGTTTTAAGGTGATGATAAATATTATAATTGTCATTTTTTTCCTCTGCTATTGATAATACTTTATTAGATTTGTTAGTGCTGATGATACAAATTTTATTTTGTTTGCTCTGTTTGTATTGCACTGTAGTTTTGATATTCGTTTCTGGTTCTGATTGGTTTGATTTGTTTTCGTCTAAATCTTGGTTTACTGGTGTTTTTAATTTTGGGGAACTACATGTCATGTTTTTATAATGTTCATTTTGTTCAAGCAACTCCTGATTAATGCGCTTGAGGTTTGTATTCTCTAGTGATAATGATTCTATTTTATTGTGAGCGCTGTTTAGTTCTGTTGTTAATCGTTCAAGTTGTTTTTTTAGTTGGATAGTTTGGTTGTCTTCGTCATCAGAAATGTCTGGTAAGCTTGTTGTGGTGCCATCTATAGGCGATTCAGTTGAAGTTTTACTGTCATTTGCAATACTGGTAGTGCTTGAGTCGGACTTAGTACGGTTGCGACGAAAGGTGATGTTATCTAAGAAATTCATTTTAGAATTCTTTAAAATTTCCAAAAATATTTGCGCTTGCTTGGGTTTGAACCCGGAGTTACACGGCAGTGTCAGATATTGTGTCCTTACCGTAACTAATTAGCCACTTGGTTGTTACTCATTAGTGTCGAAATTATCCACTGATTACTTCTTCGTACAAAATTTAAATCAAGAAAGTACGTTACTGTGACTCATTGAGAAAAAATTTTTGCCACACTATGACACTTCACTTTTGTTTTTATATTGATTGCTTTGTTTAATTATGGTGGTTTTGTCACTGTCACTGGTCACTTTTATGTTTGTTGATTGTCTTTATTTGTTTCTTTTACTTACAATTTTAAGTTTTTGACAACTTATTAGTGAACTTGATGGTGATGGTTTTTTAGGCTTTTTATTATGATTTAACGCGTCACTGTTCACTCACTAATAATGTCACTAGAGCTTTAGATGTTTAAGCACATTTTTAGATAATATTCATTATGAACAGAGCACAATTTATAATTTTAAATAATTTTTAAACACGGAGTCGAAGTGATCGTGGCAGCACTAGCGCCATCACGACAAAAGACCACTGACCACAGATTAGTAACTAGGGATGCCGATGCGATCTTAGAACGATTAGTAAAAGAAGAATCGATTTCTCGGGACAAAAAAATTGTTTTGTTTAAATTGATATGTAGATAGATTCAGTGAATCGATATTTCACCCTAGAAAATCGACATTCGATTTTTTTCTGTTTAAAAAACCATAAAAATATAACACACTAGCTTTTGCCCGCGGCTTCGCACCCGTTAATATAGGATTTGACAATCAATTCGGGTTGTACTCTGCTTGTTATTTGGCCGTTGCAGTCATGGGTTCAGAACGGAACATTATTCTAGGACGCTCCTATACACAATGTTGTATGTCCTTCTATTTGGCGCTAATACGTATGAATTCTGGGCATTGGACACACGCAAACAAGCTACATATAATTGGCCATGGGAAAAGCATGGCTTTTCCAAATGCACTCCTGCTACCTGCAATGTTTGCCCTTGCGCTTTATTAATTGTAATAGCAAAACTTAGGTTTATTGGAACTGGAGACTTCAGTGGGGATTATCGGGATTCGGGATATAATTACACTTTCCCCTTTTCTCACATCAGTTAAAATAGTGGCACCGACTATATTTTGTCCTAATTCTGTAATCCGAAGTCTCGTCCCATTACATAATCAGGGTGCATCTAAATTGCGCATAAGCATATCGGGGGGATAACTAATTTTAATCGAAGTATATAGTAGAATGCGAGGGTACACCTGAAAGCTCTAGATAATTTAAAAATTCAGCGGGCAATGAAGTGCTCTGGTCTAGGTCCATGATGGGTCACTTTCGCCTGATCGTTGAGGGCCAACCATTTCAAAATCTTGAAGCTTCTTCCCCATCATTTTCATAACTTTGTTTTCAATCTTTGTCAGCGCTGCGTTGTAAATTTGATCATTAAAAGACATATACTTGCATGTACTTGCTGCAATCGCCGCTATATGTCTTTGGCCATGTACTCTTTGTACTTATCCCGTAGCGTTTGAGGATTGGAAAGGCCGCAAGATGATATGAGGGTTGCGTAAAGTTCACTAATTTTGTCTGGTGATCGGCACTGCACGGCCTTCTCCATAGTTTCGTCCCAGTGATTATCGTTCTCTAATAGACGTAGAGCTTCACATGCTTCTCTATAAGTTCCGCATTTCTGACCGTTAACAATTTTAAGCTCCTTGAAGGTAGTTGGACCTCGAATATGATGCAATAACATGCGCAGACAAAAGCATTCAAAGTTCGTTACATGGACGGTATATACACGACCAAGAGCTTCCGATAATTTTACCACAGGCTAATCTTCAACAGGCGTACCTTGAACGCGGCGTTTCCACTCCCTTCTTGATGTGTTCCACGTATAATAACGGGGGATTTCAGAATACAATAACGTTTTTGCGAAAGGATCTGTCTGACAAAGCTGGAAAAAGGCGGTTAATGTGGTTTTAAGGGGTGATGAAATCCTTTCCTGGAAATTATGTTCATTAAAGAAAATACGCTGTCCATTTTCTAAGTGCACGGGAAGATGGGTAACAGTCGGATGTCTTTCGTGTAAAGGTAAACCAAGAAGCCGCCACGCTGCCTCATTACTACTGATATATCGCCCCGCCTGATAGGTTTGTACTTCATTAAGTGGTTGCACTACACCATTATCACGTAGATTGAAAATCGCCTAATCGCTCCCTTTATTAGTATATTTACAAATATATTTAATGGCACGAACAGAGCTGCAGGCTTCTACATACATTAATGTGGGCATTAAATATTTTACATAGAATAGGTGAATATGGCACGACCCAGCTATTACCAGGAGTTCCGACGGCCCCACCGCGAGTCTGAATCGTTACCCTTCCACCATCTTCGGGTGCTCTTCGCCTGTACAAAGAGTAACCCTTGTCGTTATGCACTGTTTCCTTCTGCAGCTCTCGGGGGTATTTTTTGTACATTTCCCAGTTTTCATGCTAGGTGATGCTGGATTACGTGCTCCACAGGGGCCATGAACCATGTTTCTGGTTATGGTTTCGTGCATATCCCTATCTTGTTCTGGATCCGGAATCTCGGCGCTTATAATGTTATCTATTTGGTTGGGACGCAGCTTTTCTTTTGACCAAATAAGAATGTGCACATGAGTAGACCTCGTTTTTGCCATTCAATGAAATACATGTGACACTGGACGTTTCCAAATACTTTTACCTTTGTAATAACATTCATTTGTTTTTGGACCTTTATTCGAAACACGCGAGCAACTAAGTCATGTCGGTCAGTAGTTCTTTGCCCAGGCATAAGCTCTTCTGTTATTTCCTTCCATGAGGGATTGCAGGTGAAAATCACGAATAGGTCAGGCCTGACGTAAGAGCGTACATAGGCGAAAGCGTCTTGTGTATATTCATGCAGATAGCGGGGGCTGTTAACAAAAGTAGAGGGAAGAATAACAATTCGGCCTAAATCGTTGGGGTTTATAATTATATTACCATCCGTAATTCCGTACTAATCGCAGCCAATCTTGCAGATGAATGTAATTTTCAGCTCGTAGTTTTTTCTGGTTTAAAGAAATGTAACGAAGACGGACGCTCTCGACTTTGATGTACATAATAATAATAATAATAAGGATCTGGCGACATGCTGGATAGATTATAAGAAGGCCTACGACTCGGTGCCACATACATGGCTCATGAGGGTGCTGGAGTTGTATAAGATTGATGCAACTCTACGTACCTTCCTTGATTCGTGTATGGGGCAATGGAAGACTGTCTTTCGATATCCAGGATGTCGACAGATCCAGGGGAACGGTGAGCCTATATGGATTAAACGGGGAATATTCCAGGGTGACAGTCTGAGTCCACTTTGGTTCTGTCTAGCCCTGAATCCTCTAAGCACATTGCTGGAGGATTCAGGTCTAGGCTACCGGTTGAGGAGAGATGGTCAGGTCATATCTCACCTGCTCTACATGGATGATCTGAAACTCTTTGCCCCCAACAAATTGCAGCTGATGGAGTTACTAAGAGTAACTGAAACTTTTAGTAGCGCCATCAGGATGGAATTTGGTGTGGACAAATGTGCAGTCATGTATGTAAAGCGAGGGGCGGTTATGGAATCCGAGGGAATTCAGCTCTCGGATTCCATACACCTGAGATCCCTCTCCTCAGCCGAAAGCTATAAGTATTTGGGTATGTCGGAAGCGTTAGGCATCAACGTAACTGACATGAAGCAATTGTTGAGGGAGCGCTTCTTTGGACGCTTGAAGAAGGTTTTAAATAGCCTTCTTTCAGGTGGGAACAAGGTGCGCGCCTTCAATGGTTGGGTCATGCCGGTTTTAATGTACTCTTTCGGCATACTCAAATGGACTCAGACGGAAGTCGATACCCTGGACAGGAGAGTCCGTACACTGCTGACCGCAAACCGAATGCATCACCCACGATCATCGGTGATGAGACTGTACATCCCGCGGAAGTGCGGAGGTCGAGGCTTTTTAAACGCGAAGACCCTCCACAACCGCGAGGTGTGCAGTCTCAGAGAATATTTTTTAAAAGCCGAAGTGGGTATGCACCGAGATGTGGTCGTAGTAGACAAAGGACTCACCCCGCTGTCCATGGCTAAAGAGAACTGGCGCAAACCTGAAGTACTTTCTACCGATGACCGCAAGGAAGTATGGCAAGGCAAGGAGCTTCACGGGCGCTTCTACCGGGCTCTTCATGGACCCGATGTAGATTTTCTAGCGTCCGTGTCCTGGCTACGTTTCGGTGACCTCTTTGGGGAAACTGAAGGTTTTGTCTGTGCGATTATTATTAGGACGAAGTTATGTTGACGAATAACTACCGGAAATATATTATGAAGGACGGGACGGTTGATGTGTGTCGGGCATGCCACCGTCCGGGTGAGTCATATTATTTCTGGTTGTTCTCGTTTGGCTAACGGCGAGTACTTGCACAGGCACAACCAAGTAGCCAGGATTATTCACCAGCAACTTGCATTGAAATATAAACTTGTGGAATCTGAGGTACCGTACTACAAGTATGTGCCCGACCCAGTTCTCGAGAAAGACCATGTCACGCTGTACTGGGATCGGTCTATCATTACTGACAGGACTATTGTAGCCAATAAGCCTGACATAGTGGTAATAGACCGATCAGCGCGCCGCGTAATGATAATCGATGTCACCATCCCGCATGACGAGAACCTCGTGAAAGCTGAGAAAGAGAAACAAATAAAATATCTCGACTTGGCACACGAGGTTGTCGACATGTGGAAGTTGAACTCGGCTGTCATTGTGCCGATTGTCGTAACGGCCAATGGCCTTATGGCTAAGAGCCTCGACGACCATCTTTCGAAGCTCTCCTTAGGCGGTTGGATCAAGGGCCTGATTCAGAAGGCAGTACTCCTCGATACGGCTCGCATTGTGAGGAGGTTCCTGTCTCTGGAGCCCTAACCACCGGTAGCTTGGACCCTGTTCCCGACACCGGCGGACCGCTATTTTTTTATATTTTTAAATGTTTTTTATATGGATTTTTGTAAGAAATATTTAAAAATGTTAAAACATGTGTATATATGAATGAATAAACGGAAAAATAATAATAATAAAGCCTTTATTTCCCAAAATAACAATTTACATAATTCCATAACATTTTTCATGCACATTATACTTTAGCAATTCATATTAAATCATAATAACATTATATATATTCGATTGTGTTTTTTTTTTTTTTTTTTTTCACATTTAAATTAGAGTTATATTAAAGATTAAAATTGTATTTGGTTTTTATATAAATTCTATTTTTAGATTGAATTCTTTGATAAAATTATTTACATATTTAAATATTATTTTTAAATTCATACTATTATAATAATTATGGTATATTAAATTTAATTACATTGTTTCATCTTAATCCAATAACAGACCTATATACATTGACATTTCTAAGTCACTCAAGTTATATTCGGAATACTTTGTTACATCGTCGGTACAAGTATATCATTGGGTTACCCATTTCTGGGTGTAGGCCTCCTCCAACTCTTTCCAGTGCTGTCTGTCTTGTGCTTGGCGAGTCCATGTAGATCCGGCTACTTGGTAGATATCATCACACCAGCGTCGCCTAGGTCGGCCGCGTGGGCGTTTGGCTTCGTAGGGATACCAATGTAATATCCTTTCACTCCACCTATTATCAGTAACCCTAGCTGTATGTCCAGCCCATCGCCATTTCAGCCTGCTTGCTAGCTCGACGGCGTCCGTTATCTTTGTAATGGATCTAATGTACGTGTTTTTCTTCTTATCCTTCAACTTTATACCCAACATACTTCGTTCTGCGGCTCTTTGGAACACGTTGATCTTTTGTACGATTTCTTTTGTGAACGACCAAGTTTGACATCCGTACAATAGTGTTGGCATAACAACGGAGTCCATCGCTTTCCTTTTTAGGTGCATTGGTAGTTTACTTTTAAATATTTCCTTCAGCGACCAGTATTTATTCCAAGCTTTCTTAATACGGCGTTCTACTTCACGAGATGTTTGGTTTAGGAATGATAATATGTTCTGTCCTAGATATACATACTCATCCACATAGCTTATAGAAAGCGATTCAGTTATAATTGGTGTTTTTTCGCTATTCGTCATGGCAAACGTTTTCTGTGTGTTCATTTGTAGTCCACATTTTTTACTTTCTATGTCTAGGGTATTTAACATATATTGTAAGTCCTTGTGATTTTCAGATATTAATACTATATCATCGGCAAAGCGTAAGTTACTTAGATATTCGCCGTTTACGTTGATGCCTTTGTTTTCCCAGTCTAGTTGTCTGAAGATATGTTCTAAGAGAGCAGTAAATAAATTTGGTGAGATCGGATCACCCTGTTTCACGCCTCTTTGGATATCAAATGGCCTTCCTTTGCCTTCCAGCTTAACCACTGCCTTGCTGTTTTTATAGATTTCTTTCAATATCTCTATGTATCGGTTTTCGACTCCTTGCGTCTTCAGTGCTAGCCACAAGGGTTCATGCTGTATGGAATCAAATGCTTTGCAGTAGTCTATAAACGCTACATAGAGTTTCTTGCCATATTCAGAGTATTTCTCGATAAGTTGTGTCAAGGTGAAGATGTGGTCTATGGTTGAGTATGTTCTTCTGAAGCCGGCTTGTTCTCGGGGTTGGTTGCTGTCCAATATCCTTGTGATTCGATTTAATAGTACTGTGGCAAACACTTTATATACTGTTTGTTGTAAACTTATAGGTCTATAATTTCCTAAGTCTGTCGGATCGCCTTTTTTGTATAACAGAGTTATAATCGATATTCCCCATTCTTTGGTACTTTGTTGAGCGTCAGTATTTCATTGAAAAGGAAAGTCAGTATTGGTACTAACGGGTCAATAATCGCTTTTCAAAATATCATTTGTTATCCCATCATCGCCTGGGCTTTTAGCTGATTTAAGATGTTGGATTGCACAGCGGACTTCACTCTCTATGATCGATGGCACGACACTCTTTGGTGCAAATGGGTCAGGTCTAGTTTGCTGTTGACTTTCCTCGTTCCCATAGAGCTCCCTATAGAATTGTGTAGCAGTCCCGATGAGGCAATCCCTATTTGATATCGTTTTGTTTTCTTTATCTTTTAGACATAATCCACGGTTTAGATGTGTTCAATCTGACTTGTGCCCTTTTGACTGATGCTCTCTTTTGCAGCTCTTCTTCTATTATACTGTGTCGATGTGCCTTGTAATCTCGTTGTATTTGTTTACTTATAAGTTTATAAAGTGCGCTGAGTTGTTTCTTCTCAGGACGCGTTTTGTTTTCTTTATTCTTCAGTCGGTTTCTTTCATTAATAAGTTTCTCTACATACGCTGATAGTGGAGTTATATCTTTGTTTTTTATTTTAGGTAGTTCTTTTACAGATTCTTTTATTATTTTTATTAATTTCCTATATGCTAATTCCATGTCATCGAATTGGAGGTCGCCTATATGGTCCGCAAATATATTTTTCAGTGACTCTAACTCTAAGGGGTTTAGTCTAGAAACTTTGCATCCATAGTCTCTTCGTGACTTAGTTTTATTGCAGTTTTGTAGCATGCTCACTCTAATTAATCTATGATCTGTAGGAAAGGTGGTATTTATAAACTGCACATTTGAGATATCTTTAATATTCTTGACTAGGATGAAGTCTATTTCATTTCTCACTTTTCCATTTGGTGATACCCAAGTCCATTTTTGTTTAGGATTTTTCTTAAAGTGTGAGTTTGCTACGTAGAGCTGGTTTTCAAAACAAAATTGTATTAACATTTCGCCTCGTTCGTTTCTGTCTCCGAATCCCCATAGACCCATAACTTTCTTATCTTCCGGTGTGGATTTACCAATTTTGGAGTTAAAATCTCCCATAACTATTGTATTTGTTCCTGTATCTTCTAATGCAAACTGTAGCTGTTTATAGAATATTTCTAGGTCCTCTGAAGTTGCGCTTTCTGTTGGTGCATAGCATTGTATCAGATGGACTGTTCTGTTATTGAGGAATATATCTAATCGTATGACTCTATCCGATATACTTCTGGTATCGATTATATTAGCTTTCAGATCTTTATTAATCAGAAAACCGACGCCGTTCCTTCCACTTTTTTCGCCATAGTATATCATTATGTAACTTTCTGTTTCTAGTATTTCTTTCCCTTCTTTCTTCACTTCTGATAAGCCAATAACATCCCATTTGAACTTTGTTAAGCTATGTCGCAATTCTATAAGTCTCGTCTCATTTACCAGTGATCTCACGTTCCATGAGCAAATATAAGTGGTATTTTGCTCTATTCTTGACTTTTTATATGTTTGGTTTTGATTCGTTAATCGGTTGGAGGGTTTTGGTCTAATCTTCCCGCGGGGACCAGCCGTATTGGGAGATATTGGTATATTTTTAGGCTCTTGATAGTTGCTAAAAGAGTCTTCTTGGATGATACTTAAAAGAGAAGGAGGGGGGGCACCGCTCAGTTTTTTGGAGGTTCCAGGACATTACTTATTGGGGTCCGAGCGATTGGATTCAACTGTGACGGACGCAAGTAGCTTACTATGTTTTGTGATTTATTTTTCTTTTGTACTTGGGTAATTTTTTCTTGACTTGCGCTGACCTCTGAGGCTTTTGCCTCAGGTGACTCTGACATAAATCTCTTATATGAGTTCTTTTCTGCAGATGCTTGACTTACTACGTTTTTAGGACGTAATGTGACAATTTTATCATAACGTAGAGCTACTTTTTTCCCGGACTCCCACTCACGTTTGCATTCTTCTTGGAGTTCTTTCCGTTTTTGAAGAACAGCGGGGGAGTAGTCCTCTTTAATATAAATATTTGTGTATTGAAGTGTCTTTTTCTTGCGGAGAAGCTCTATTTTTCTACTTGTTGATGTACATATCTACTAAAAATTGGTGGAACAGCTGTCTTGACCGTAGAAGGAGGTTAAAGTCATTTTCTCGAAACATCATGTGGTAGGCGTAAAAATCCATGCAGGAAACTTTCTTATTGGGAACTGGCTGTTTTGTGGTAGGATTAATGAGAGGTATATCAAAACAGTATCCCGACTGTCCCTTGCTAAAAATTAATGGGTACTGCAAAGCATCGTAGAACTTATGAGTATCGGCCACGCGTGTCAGTGTATTATCATGTGTTCGTAACACTATGTCTCGTGAAGAGAGCTGGTCGCCACTCACTACGACAGCAACTTCATTAATAGTCGGTGCATTAAAGCGCCACTCATGTCGTCCACGCGGAGTTCGATCAGCATGGATAACGACCTTATAATCTTCTTGAGGCCAGTTTTCTATTGCGGTTTTAAAGGTAATATATGTAACATTCTTCGAATTTTTAATACCGTATCTCTTTCAACTCTTTGAATATATTGGCAACAACGGTTAACTTCATTTTCATCATCACCCATAAAATAAACTTGCAAAAATTTATGCTGTTCGTTCTCTGCTGGAAAAAGTGAACCAATTCGATGATATATCTGACCTTGTACGAGTAAAAGTAAAAGTTGGCGAAAACCCGGGCATTCTTATTTCTCTATCTACTCCAAATGATGTCATTTGATGAAATGATGTACCTTCTGATTACATCTGCATCAGATAAATATAGAGCTTTCATAGGTTCTTCTGGTTCACCAAGTAAAGAAAGGGAAACTTTGCCATTGGAACAACACATCCCCGCGGTCGAGTCTTTCCATTTTAAAGCATCACAAAACAGACATTTTTTATTCATCGAACCAACAACAACTAATGTTTGATTTTTGTAATCAATTAAAGGATCGTATTCAAATCCAGAAAATTTAAATACGGACCAACTGTGACGCATAAAAATTCTTCGGCGTTCGCTTTGCATTTCTGCAAAAGCGGGCTTTCTCACCTGCGACTGTTCTGGAGTTTTTGTCGCTCTAATGACTCCTTGCCGCTGGGCTTGTTTTCTTAGACGGAGCTGTGTTTGAACAGGTGTCTCAATTACCCTTAGAGCTCTCTGGCTTTCGGCTTGTACCTCCAAACGCAATTGCGTTTGAAAAGGCGTCCCAGACGCTCTCAGGGAAGCTTGGCGGTTGGCTTGGCACTCCCGTCTCTCCTGGCTTTGAGAAAATGTCTCATCAGTTCTCAAAACTGCTTGTCGCTTCGCTCGTTCTTGCCTTCTTAATTCGGCATGAACGGAGGATTCTTGGGATCGAGCAATTTTCGCTTCTCGGGCTCGCGATGTGCTCCTACCTACGTTTGCGAGGCATTATAAAATAGAAAAAGGCAAAGAAACCTAACCTTAAAGAAACACACAAAGGAACCTAACCTAACAAAACAAAAACAGAAAAACGCTGCATTGACACTCGACTCACAAAATGTATTTCCTATACTAATTAATATTATACATTCGAAAGTGAGTTTGTTTTATGACTTTATCCCCCGGGACCAGTACTTTTTTCCTGGATAAAAGATGGATATTTTTTTTCTGTATCCCTACAACGTATTTGAACGTATATGCAAAATGTCGTGATGATCGGTTCGGCGGTTTAGGGCGTGAAAAAGTTTCAAGCAAAGCAATTTACTTTCGCATTTATAACATTAGAATGGATAGTTAGGAGGATGAAAAACCGGTTAATCTACAATTTAGACTCTCAAAATGTATGAGGGAGTATCACACTACTAAAGTTTCTATAATAATTCAATCATTATTCGACAGACACGTGGCGCCACCTATTACAAAAATCACGTTATTGTGGTTTTCCTCGGGAACAGTACTATTTTCCGGGATGAAAGGTATCCTATGTCCGTGTCTGTACATCTAAGAATGTATATGCAAAATTTCAGGATGATAGGTTCAGTTGTTCAGGCGTGAAAAGGTAACAAACAAACAAACTTTCGCATTTATAATATTAGTATAGAAGTATGGATGTAAAGAAAAAACCGTTCTTCACTTTATTTCTTAAAAACGCGAGGGATGGCTGTGTGCTTAGTTTTCTCTGCCTCTCTTTAGTAGTTTACGTTAATCTTTGACGGGTTTGTATTTGTTGATTGATCAATTCAAATACTCAGTTGATATTGCGTCATTTATATTGATTGACTGACTAATAATATTGTGATTAGCGAAATCAATTTTGATTTTTATGTAATGCGATTTACAGAATAATAATTAACTGAGGGTTACATCACTGCGAGGATCGCCCGGAGGACACGGTGGAGCACACCGTGGAGGTTTGCTCTGC
This sequence comes from Lycophotia porphyrea, assembly GCA_950005105.1. Lineage (NCBI taxonomy): Eukaryota > Metazoa > Arthropoda > Insecta > Lepidoptera > Noctuidae > Lycophotia > Lycophotia porphyrea. Next base: position 197,532 of record OX465402.1, read on the forward strand.
TTGGGCAGGGCACCGCCGAGTCCTTATAGCGGCGATCGGCGGCGGCGACCTACCGCGTCCGGAGCGAGAGGGGATGGGACGCCATCACCTTCTTCTGCGAAGCAGTCATGCTAGCAAAGGAGGTGGAGCGTGAGAGGGAGAGAACCTCACGTCCCAGCTACCGCGGGAGACGCCCCATGGGCCATGTGGTGGCTTCCGGCCACTGTAGACGCGGACCTGTGGACGGTGAGTTATGGGCTAAATTGCCGTCCGTCCGTCTTATGACGACAGGCCGTGTGGCGGCGCCTTCGTAATCCACGCGCGCCTCAAAGAGATGTCAGCAAACAGGGAGGGGCCCGCAAGGGCCGATGCCTGCCAGGGCTCCGGGACTGTTCGAAAGAGATACCGCGGCCCTGGAACACAAAGGGCAAGGAAGGAACATGGATGGGTTTTAGTCAGTACAAGTTCGACACTCCCTTCCGCTCCGCCCAGAGCGGGAGGAGTAATTTGATGAATTCACATACGAAAAAAAAAAGTTTAGTAAATCGTTTCATATTTTTTACTTTGATGCAATTGAGTTTGTTCTGTTAGTTGCTATTGTTAAATCTTGGTTAGATTTAACAATAGCAACTAACAGAACAAACTCAATTGTCAAAAAAAAACTATTTATCATCACGTTTGCTCTATAGCTAAAGTCAACTGAAATGTTGCCTATCCAATCCGCGCCATAGACATCACTTTTTTATTGTTGCGGTAACCCGAGGGGTTCACTGCGTCACTGTCGATATGTTGTTTTTTATGTTCCCGTTAAAAGTATTGCTATCTAGCTCAAACTTGTACAGAGTCAATAGGAAAAAGCAAAGAAGCTATACTTAAATTTTCAAGTAATTCGAATAAACGACCGTCGAGTTCTGACTTTTCGAAACCCGCGTCCGTAAATGACGTCATGTTATTGTTTAGCTTGTGAGATGTAAAAAATGTATAGCGAGGTCTGTTCCTTTTGTTTGATTTACGTGTATTGATGTGTTGTTGTGTAAATAAAACAATATCTTTTTGAAATAATGGTTTATTTTTTTAATTTTAATGACCTTTACACAAGAACTGGGAATAATTCCCTCACGCTAAACATACATTACAATTACCAATACATTACATGGCAGAACTATGGTAAACCATACATATCCGGATAGGTAATTTAATAAGGATTCCAATGGTATAACTGGAAGAGAGCTAACTAGCGTAGTTTCCGATATCGACGTTTTTATCTGACGCGGCGTAATCCGCGAGACCACCCAGAAACGGGCCCCACAGATAAGCCTACCGCGCGTTTTGAGCGCCACAGGAGTATCGTGGGTTCATGATCTGCACCTTGTGAGCGTCTTTTTACGATTGCCGGCAACATCGCAAGTGATAGGTGAAACCGCTGGGATCCAGTAGCCTTGACAGACTGTTATTTCTCAAAAGCTTAGAAGCATTGGGAACTATAAGCTATATTTTCTAATTTTTTTAATGTTACTAGTAAATTTAGAAAATAAATGTCATCTTTTAAACCTGATTCTTTGGTATAAAAACAATTGTGATCATTTAATTCCCTAAACTAAAGAATTTCCTGATTTTAATGTTAAGAGATCGGTTATTGTCAAGCTAACTCGAAATGTCAAATTTTCCCAATCAACCTTGAACCTAATAAATTTGACAGGTTGTAGTAGCCTTATGGTGCTGGCGTCTGTACCTTTCTTGCCATTGCTTTCTTTTCCAGAAAATAGATTTATATTTACACTAGCTGACCCGCGCAACTTCGTTTGCGTCACATAATGCAATTAAATAATAAATCGACTACCCTACCTACCCTACCTACCCCACTCTACCTACCCTACCCTACCTACCCTACCCTACCTACCCTACCCTACCTACCTACCCTACCCTACCTACCTACCCTACCCTACCTACCTACCCTACCCTACCTACCTACCCTACCCTACCTACCCTACCCTACCTACCCTACCCTACCTACCCTACCCTACCTACTCTACCTACCCTACATACCCTACATACCCATAAACCATCTACTAAATAGTCCGAACAAAGCCTAAACGTTTAGATAACGACTGCAGTGCCACCTGTCGGGCTGATATGTTAATCTAAACCATCCAGGGTGCCACCCAACCAAACGCATACAAAAAAATTCATTCAAATCGGTCCAGCCGTTTAGGAGGAGTTCAGTGACATACACACTCACAGAAGAATTGTATATATAAAGATATACAATTCTAGCATTCATCATTTTGTTATATCTTAAAGGGCAGCGTTTTCGTTGAAAGCTGACGGCTTATTTTTTTCCAACACCTCCAACAAATACCATTATATTTTAGCCAATCTGTACAAAAACTTGACAAATTATATACTTAAAAATTCCTCGAGAACCACTCTATCTATTTAAGACAAAACAACATGAAAATCAGTGCAGTAATTTTTGAGTTTATCGCGAACAGACAGATAGACGCGGCGGAGAACATTGTGTTATAATATGTAGTGATGTTGGGTTCGGCTTCCAGTACAACCGGATGCAGCTGAATACCAGTATTTTACATGGAACGACTGTCTATCTGCCCTCCACAACCCAGTTAGTTCTGGGTAATACGATACCCCTTGGTAGAAATACAGTGTTCCAGATCTTCAATTTTTATACGTCAACAGAGAGTGCTCATCCGGCTGAACAACTCTTGCTAAGACGTCATTCCTATATATGTAATAGTGTGGCATGGCTCTTGGAGTTCCACATCAGCTGTTCCAGATCTTCAAATTTATTCTCTTAGCAGAAAATGTTCATTAAGTGGAACAATTTTTGCTATGGTACCATTTTTGTATCTCTTATAGTTTAGCTGGTCTGTTGCGGTTCTGCATCAGGTGTTCAAGTTTCCAAGATAAATTATAGCCTATATGTTGCCCAGACTTAATACCTATGCAACAAAAAAAAAAATCATTCAAATCCGTTGAGTAGTTCCGAAGATTAGCGTGTACAGACAAACAGACAGAATTTTTTTTTGGGATTCGTGCTCTATTACTGTTTCTAAACACCCCCCAATTTTTTTTTTAAATATATTCAATGTACAGACACAGTTTTCTTACTGTCTTATTATATGTATAGATTATTATGTATAGATATAGAAGATACGATTCTACGAGGTGCATTCAATAAGTACCTAGCCTCATCGCCAGAGGGCGCTGTAGTTCCAAAAGAGTTTTACCACAGTGTAGCACATTCTTCTTTAATTATTTTTACAAATTTTCATTCCAATCTCTTCATTAGTTATAATTTGACAACTTATGGAAGCGAACGTGTCGATCGGTTTTACAAAAATGGAAAAAGAGCAATATCGTTCGGTGATTCGATTCCTATTTTTGGAAGGGAAAACGCGCATCGAAATCAAAGAGCGCTTGGATGCTGTGTACGGTGACTCTTCTCCATCGATGGCCACCGTCAAGAATTGGTTCAACGAGTTTGCAAGTGGCCGTACGTCGGTTTTTGGCTTCAATTTGGGCGAGTACTGTTGTCATTTCCTCAAAAGTAAGTGTGCTTGTACCAATTACTCTTTTGAGGTGGTGTTTTGTTGACTTCACTCCAGCCTCCCAAAGCTCTCCGAAGTTCGGAGAGTGAGGTGGAATGAAGCTCCACGTGGTTCCATTGGTTGCCAACCAATCGGCCATGTCAGCTGCTATGCCGGACCTTTCGTGTCGGAATAATGCCTTCAATTCCTTGTTAGCTCCAACAAAGGTAGTGCCGTTATCACTCCACATCTCACCACAATGGCCTCTCCTCGCTGTAAAGCGCTTAAAGGCTGCTAAAAAGGCTTGGGATGTCATGTCACTGACGACTTCTAAATGTATGGCCCGAGTGGCCATGCACACGAACAAACATATGTAGCCTTTGGTGGAGTGATAACCGCGACCCCTTGTAGGACGGATGCTAATAGGACCTGCATAGTCCACGCCACTTCTAAAGAAAGGTCGACTAACATTGACCCTAGCAGAGGGCAATGACCCCATCAAAGGATGTACAGACCGAGATGAATGCCGGACGCAACGAACACATTTGCGCACGTATTGTCTAACGATACCCTTTGCACTTATTATCCAATATTTGGATCGTAAATAATTGAGAACTAACTGAGGCCCACCATGCAACGTTCTTTCATGAGCGTCGGCTATCAGGAGGTGGGTTAAATGTGACTTATGAGGAAGAATAATAGGATGCTTCGAGTCTTCGTAAAGGTTGGCCCTGTGCAACCTACCACCAACTCTCAAAATCTGTTCCTGATCCAGGTAAGGATTGAGCGAGGTAAGTCTTCCCTTTTTATTTGTTTCTCCCTTTGTTTTCAAACTATCCATCTCCGATTCAAAATGTTCCCCTTGACATATTCTAATGCAGGTAAGTAATGCCCCTTGAATTTCAGCATGTGTTAGAAAATTTGCGAATTTAGTGGTGTAATTATTATTTTTAAACTTTAAGAATCTTTTACAGTAAGCTATTACTCTGGTAAGTTTTCTAAGAGATGAATATTTTGACATTATGGAATCCTCACTTATTTCTTTTACTGCTGTATTGCATGCTACTACTGATTTTCTCTCTTCTAAATTAGTTTCCTTTATTTCCTTTTTATAATAATTAATTTCTTTATTTTTCAGCCAACTAGGTCCCTGTGTCCACAGCTCTAGGTCAGTGCACTCTGAAGGATTTACGCCACGCGATGCAATGTCTGCGGGATTATCACTGGACTGGACGTGCGACCACTGACTATTCTCCATAACGGTAAGTATTTCAGACACTCTGTTGCCTACGAAGGTTTTCCAGCGGCTGGGGTGGCTGCTCAACCAGGCGAGTATCACTGTCGAGTCAGTCCAGGCATGTATGTTTTCCTTACAGATACCCAAGGTGCCGGAAACTTCAAGTTCAAGTTTTGAAAGCAACAAGGCGCCGCATAACTCCAAACGAGGTATTGATACCTGTTTGACAGGGGCCACCCTGGTCTTAGCTGCAACTAGACTAACATGAACTCGACCACTAGCATCAATACACCGAACATAGACAGCGGCTGCGTAAGCGACATTGGATGCGTCAGAGAATCCGTGCAACTCTAGCAAGACGTCGAGTTGGCTCGTGTGAATCCACCGTGGTAGACGGAAGTCCCTAAGATGGTGAAGGTTACTTCTATAACCAAGCCATTCCTTTAACAGGTGATCTGGAAGTACCTCGTCCCATTCGAAACCCGCTAACCACAGGCGTTGAATAAACACCTTGGCTGTTATTATTACCGGCGCAAGCCAGCCAAGTGGGTCGAATAAGCGAGCAATGTCAGAGATTACCTTCCGCTTGGTTATGGGAGTATCGGGCGGGGAAACATAGACTAAACATACCTATATCACGACTAAAAATGCATTCTTCAAGTACATATGTCATGTCAATAAAATTATACAACAAATTACCTGAAGAAATTAAGAGCATCACCAGATATGGTGGTTTTATAAATAAGTTAAAACTATTCCTAATAGAAAAAAGATACTATAATATAAATGAATACTTAACTGACAAAATATAAAGCAATATAATTTTAATTTTTAATACTTTTATATTAAAATTTTACAACCACAAAAACACACTAAAACACGCACACACACACAACACACAAACATACACCTCACACTACACTACACCACCACCACTTACACTGTGAGCATATTTTATTATCTTAATTAATTGTTAACCGCCTACAGAATATATTATGTGCCTTAAACTAATGTAGTAATTTAAGATAATTATAACTATAACTAAAATTGATCTCAATAATTAATTATAAGTAATCTGCTATAATCTAATACAACTATTGTTCTTAAGATTTATAAATAAATAACCACAATATAATACTATTGATCTCAATTACAAATAACATGTATGTGGCGATGCTGCTTTATGTTACTTTCTTGTTTATCTATTTTTTCGTGAAATTGTATTAGTATGTTAATCATAACCCCTCAATTTGTAAATTATAAGTAAAAATAATTTCTATGATTTCATTAACTAATTACAATTTAATTTAAATATTATATATTGCTGTGCCCTAACAGGGTCCATAATACTGTTCTTAGCTGTAAGCCTATTATAACACCTTTTGTAACATTATGGTACGCAATAAAATGAATATGAATATGAATATGAAAGTTGCACAACGTATCTGAACTCATCTGACTTTCTCTGATAAGTTAATCCTAAAATTTTTGTGAGCGCATCCATCTTAAGCTCTAGATTGTCCTGCCCAGCAGTGCCCTCGTTCATTTTGGCTAACAATTCGTCACTGCTGCTGGACCACTTTTGAAGCTTGAAGCCCCCACGCGCTAACAACTGATTCAGCTGGTGATAAATAAGTTCCCCCTCAGCGACAGACTGACAACCTGTCAACAGGTCATCTACGTAAAACGATGTAAGGACTCTGTCTGCCGCTAGAGGAACGTCACTTCCTTCGTCTCGAGCAAGTTGCTGCAGAGACCGGACCGCCACGTATGGCGCAGAGGACGTTCCAAAAGTAACACGCAATAACCGAATATGCTTCAGTTCAGCTTTTGGATTGTCGCGCCACAAAATGCGCTGATAATCAGCGTCCTCATTTGCAACCTTTACCTGACGGTACATTTTCTCCATATCTGCAACCAAACTTATGGGGTGACAGCGCCACCGCATAATAGTTTGACGCAGCTCGGGTTGTAGGGTTGGGCCAACCATTAACTGAGCCTGAGCATGAGGCGTCGAAGACGATCCTAACCTTAGTGGTGCTTTTATCCTCACGTACCACCACGTGATGAGGAAGGTAGCACGCCTCCTTACCTAATTCTATTTGTGGGACAACTTCAGCATGTCCCAGTTCAATGTACTCATTTATGACTGCACTATACTGTGTCATAAATGTCGGATCCTTCAACAATCTTTTCTTCAGATTGATAAAGCGCCTACGGGCAATGACCTCTGATCCACCAAACGTGCAGCTGGGCGAATCGGTTTTGAATGGTAGTTTTACAACATACCTCCCAGTCACGTCGCGTTTGGTGGTTTTAGAGTAGAACTCCTCACATTTTTGTTCTTCTTCAGTCAAGATAACACTACCAACTGAGGGCTCTGACTCCAACTCCCAAAACTTGCGCAAAAGGTCATTGACATCCGCTGACTGTACTACAGTATGATAACACACTAACCGAGCGATTGCCGACGATGGGATCTCACCAGACAAGATCCAGCCTAAATGAGTCTTCTGAGCAACTGGAGATCCCGGCGGGCCCTTGACTAAACCTTCCAACAAAACTTCTCCGACCACACGCGTACTTAAAAGTAAATCAATTTTCCCTGGCGTATCAAACTTCGGATCAGCTAATTTTAAGGACGAAAACGAAGCCGATACCTGAACGATCTTCTTTTCTGGTAGATGAGATGTGAGTCTATTCAATACATACGCATCGACATATAAAACAAAGGTTGGATCTACACGTGATTGTAGTTTAAACCGAACTATCCACTTAGAAGGCATTGAGTTACCTTTGTCGTCGCCTAGTCGCAAAATGTCGGTGTAAGCAGGCATCTTTCTCAGTCCGAGCGACTGTACTGCAGCCTCTGTTATAAAAGAGACTTGAGAGTCCTGATCCATCAGAGCTCTTAAAACAACAGCAGTACCAGTCCTCGACTCTACGTTGACCAAGGCTGTGGTTAACAGACCGTGGTTGTGAACATCGGAAAAACAACAAACGGGTTTGGTATCGCTTGGACTGGAAGAGGTAGCTGCATTAGCAGCTTCCACCTTCGTTTCTGGTGAACCATCAACAATTTCAGCAGTTGATTTTGGGTGAAGTAGTGTGTGGTGCTTCTTCTTACAAAGATGACACTTAGTCTTCTGACGACAAGAATAGACCGAATGGTTTGTTCCTAGGCAATTGTAACAAAGCTTACTGACTCGGGCAAACTCACGACGCTCATCACAATTTTTCTTCGCAAAGGTTTTACAATGACACAATTTATGATCTCCTGAACATAAAACACAACTTTGGGAAGCGACATGAAAAGATTTGGCATTATTATCACGAGCACTATTTTGTTTATTTAATTTAGGGTCTGAATATTCTAAGGCTCTAAACCTAGACTCCATAAAGGTTTTGAATTCATCAAACGTTGACAAGACACTGGAATCCGTTTATCTAATTTTATAATAACTTTTTTTATTAGAGTAAATGCTGCTAGCGTTGTCGATTTACCACTTTGAAATTAATTAGTAATTTAGGTATCCCGGGCCATATTATTGAAAATATAAATCAATTTTATGAGGAATTCTTTTCGGTAGTTTACACCGAGTTCAATAATACATTAAAAATGAAAACTAAATCTATTTGCCCTAAGTTTTTGTTCAGTGACTGGGCAACTAAGGGTATTAGGAAAAGTAGGGAGCGATTGTTTGAGCTGTACGGCCTTAAGCCTTACATGAACTCGGAAACTTTTAATAAATATGTTGTAACTTATTCAATTTTTTTTAAAAACACTTGTCAGGTAGCTAAAGCCTTATCCATTAGCAACAAAATTAAATCCGCCGATAATAAAATTAAGACGGTTTGGAAAATTATCAATAGTGAAACTAATAGAAATAAAAAATATAATAATGATATTACACTAGAGACTTCAAGTGGTCTTCTAACCTCTGAAGACGAAGTTGCTCAAGAATTTGTAGATTTCTTTACTAGTATCCCACTTAAAACTACTGAAACCTTAAATTCCTCACCCTTGCTTTCTATTGATTTATTAAGAGCTAACTTCAGCCTGTCCGGTTGAGTTTCAATTTAAGCATATAAACCCCATAGCAGTCATTAAAGCTTTTAAGGAAATCAAAATAAAATTAACTGAAGATCTATGGGGAATGCCGATTAAAGTTTGTCAAGTTATTATTGAGACTATATCACCGTACTTAGCATTAATATTTAACTTGTGTGTGGACCAAGGAGTCTTTGCGGACCTTACAGCAAGGTAATACCACTTTTCAAATCCGGGGACAGTAATGACACCAATAACTATAGACCCGTATCCGTGTTGCCGGTTTTTAGCAAGGTGTTTGAAAAGGTAATGCTTAATCAAATGCTCAACCACTTTAACACCAATAAAATTTTACATGAGAAAAAGTATGGTTTCACCAAAGGACGTTGCACGACTGACGCCGGTGTAACCTTATTAAAACACATATACTGCGTGGGAAGAGGCACAAGATGCCATAGGAATCTTCTGTGACCTCTCGAAAGCATTTGATTGCGTAAACCACGAAACCCTACTCTTAAAACTTGCACATTACGGTTTAGGTAAACTTGCGCTCAGTTTAGTGAAATCATATTTAAACGATAGACATCAGCAAGTACAAATAAATGGTGTCAATTCAATGGGTTTAAAAGTTAGTATGGCTGTACCGCAAGGTTCGATATTAGGTCCTTTCCTCTTTTTAGTCTATATAAATGATCTCCCCCATTTATTTAAAAACCAACCACAGATGGTGTTGTTTGCTGACGATACCTCTTTAATATTTAAGATAAACAGACGTGCTACAAATCTTGACGACGTAAATAACGCTCTACTACAGGTTCGTAATTGGTTCACCGCGAATAATTTAGTATTAAATGGGAAAAAAACGAAGTGCATCAGATTTGCTCTACCGAATGTCAAAAGTAGTAATAGTGACATAGTATTGAATCAAGAGAAACTAGAACTCGTCGAAAAACCGGTTTTCCTGGGGATCACGCTCGACTCAAGCCTACAATGGGGTTTGCATATAACATCTCTTGCAGGACGGCTGAGTTCAGCAGCATATGCTATTAGAAAAATCCGTCAATTTACTGATGTAGATACCGCGAGGCTGGTCTATTTTAGTTATTTTCATAGTATTATGTCTTACGGTATTTTACTATGGGGACGGGCTGCAGACATCGAATCTATATTTATTCTGCAGAAAAGAGCTATCAGAGCCTTATATGATCTACGTAGGCGTGACTCTCTAAGAGAACTGTTTAAGGAAATTAACATCATGACAGTACCTTGTCAATACATCTATGAAAACATAATGTACGTTAGGAAAAATCTGCATTTATTTAGTAAAAGAGGTGACAGGCACCACTATAGTACTAGAAACAGGGACCAACTAGTACATCCAGGTTTTAGGTTAGCTAAAGTAGACTCATCTTTCATGGGGTACTGTTTAAAATGTTACTATAAAATACTTCCCCACATTCTACAACTAAACGAGACGAAATTTAAATCTTGTATAAAACGCACACTATGTAGGCAAGCATATTATAAGTTGGGGGATTACATTGATGATAAAAATGCTTGGCTCACTGCTGGTCCTGCTCCACAAGCATAGGGGCAAACTAATTTATTACCATGTGAAATTATTGTGGAAGCTGCAGAAGATTGTAATAATATCTTTGCATTGTATAAATTCAATCTCTTAGTATTATATAATTGCATAGCACATACACAGCATGTGTGAGTACTATGTACTGTAAAGCTACCATTTACATTTAGTTATCTTTCATTGACTTGAATTTGCCCTGGTGGCTGAGAGAATGTCATGCTCACTCAAATGTCTCGCTGATGGTGGCGGGTGTGTCGGGTCATTTAGCTCACTTCAATATGGTTGAGCCGAATGGGGCTGATCCATGCGTCATGTTCGTGAACGGGCGCTGTCAGTTGGCACTGGTCATCTCTAGGCTGCCATGGTTTATTTTAACTGCTTACTTTGTTTTTAAATTGTTGATATAATCTTTTACTCTGGACGCTCTTAACGTGCACGTATTTCTACATCGTTCTCACATATGTATAATCTCAACATGAATGATGTAACCAAGATTTTGTACAATATTTTGTTTGAAAAGAGTGTCCATGGGGTTTCTTGCCCATTCTTCTCCATAGAGATCTACGCTTTGGAATGGGCAACTACAGTACTTTCACAAGTTATCATGCCTTGTGTCTGTGACTGTAGCTTAGCCTTATTTGTTTTTCTGACATTCAAAAGTGCCTGTAATGGTCTAATTGAAATAAATGCTTTTGAGTTTGCGTTTGAAAGCCGTTTTGTTCTTCTTCTAAAATTTGGAATTTTTCTAAATAATTTGTTAGTCTACGATGCATAACTTTCTCAAAGATTTTTGATATTAGTGTAATAGGTCGGTAATTAGACAAATCTTTTGTATCACCTTTTTTAAATAAGGGTTTCGCAATCGATTGATTTAGTTTTTCTGGAAAAAGTCTTTGCCAGAATGAGAGATTGATCAAGTGTTCAATAATTGAGGATATAATGGTAGCACAGGATTTAAGAATGTGAGTTGCTATACCGTCAAATCCAACCGATTTAGTGTTGTTGAGGGACATTATGATATTTCTTATTTCGTTCTCATAACATGGATGTAAAAACATAGTTTGAACCATATTTGGTACATCTATTGTAGGTTTTTTATCTAGTGAACGCTTATTTTTGTTGTTATGAAATTCTTTGGCAACATTAATGAAAAAGTCTTTGAAAGTTTTGGCAATTTCTATAGGTTTGTCTATAAAGTTATTGTTGATTTTAACAGTTTCTAAATTTGTTTTAGTGTTAACGTAATCTGCTTTGTTTTGATAATCTGCCATGCAGCTTTGCCTTTGTTTTTTGCCGCTGACTGATTATTTTAGAATTAATGAGGTGTTTTGATTGATTAACGCATACTTTGAAGACAGAACAATATTTTTTTAAATTTGATGAATTATTTTCAGATTTTGATATGTATTGGCGATATCTTAGCTTCGATTTTTGTCTGCTTGATTTCCTGATTCCTATTGTGATCCACCTTGGTGACTTACAGTTTGAATTTATTATTACTTTGTTGATCGGAAAGCAGAGGTTGTAAAATAAGCAAAAAGTCTCGTGAAATATAATAAAATGAATTAATGTTTTCTTGGTCATACACTTCTGACCAACTTAGAGCTGATAAACAATTTATAAATTTGTCTAAGTTATCTTTACTATAGTCTCTTTTGTATATATACCAACTTTTTAATCTTCTTGGTTTATTATTAATAGTAAATTTTAAGGTTTGGCCTGTGTTGTGATCAGAGAGGAATAATTCGTGAACTTTACCTTTCGCGTCGTTGATGTTACTTATAAAGTGCCTGCCTTTTGTCTCGTTGGTTGATCAATGTGTAAGACCAAAATTGACGAGTGTCTTTAAGACGTGATGCTATTTTATTGCTTTTAAGTGTGTCTATATTTAGATCGCCTGTTATTATAATTTTTTGTTGGATTTATTACAAATCTTATGTAGAAGAATTCAAATTTGTCAAAAAATGAGTTTATGTTACTGTCTGGGGCTCTATATAAGCAAATAATCATACAGTTGATAGCAGGAAATTCTACTCCGCAACATTCAAATACTTTTTCCATGGACATGGTGCTACAAATAGCCAAATTTTTATAGTCTATAGAATCTCTTGCAAGAATACATACACCACCTCTTTTTTCTTTTATTCTAGAGTATGAGGTAATTAGTTTAAAGTTTTTAAAAGTTATGTTGTTTTCATTGCCTCTTTTAATAAAAGTTTCTGAGAGACATAAAATCTATGTAATTATTTTCTCTATCAAAATCATCGATCTAAATTATCTTGTATGTTTAAAAGGCCTGTTATATTCTGATGAAATATTGTAATTGAGTATGTAGTTGTATCGTTGTCGTTATAGAGATCATTTTTTGATTTGGTATTATAGAAAAAACATGTTTTCTTGTTGAAGTTTTTAGCTATTTCTAAAGCTTTTTCCCGCATTAAATCGAAATAATATGGTATCGTTCCTTTAACGTGGTTACTACTATTGGTGCATTTATTATTAATTTCAATTTGAACTCTTTTCTGAGTGTTTTCATACTCAGATAATGTTTTTTTATGTGTAAGAGCATATTCTTTGGATAAAGTCTTAGTATTAATGTATGTTTCATTTTTTTTTTACATGAAATTTAAATATTTTGCATTATAATCTAAACTGTCTGTGGTAGAATTAATTTTCTCACATAGAGAACTTACAGATAACTTATAACAATTTATAAAGGTACAGTTCACAATATTATTACAAAAGTTTTTTAAAGTTTCATTCAGTGTCTTTTCTTTCCGATGATGAGTGTTATTTACACCAAGAACGATGACATGGGTCTCTTCAAATTTTTTGAGTACATAAGATAAATTGTATAACAGTTTTATGGGATTGTTGTCGTTTTCACCAACGTTTATAATTATTTTATCTCCACATGTTATTCTCATGTTTTCGCAACTGCTAAGCACGTCATTTGCTGACGCTTGTGGGGTAGTAGTAGATTCAATTTTATATTTTTCATACCTGTTGATAGTTCTGGACTTAACTAACTTAGAATAGAATAGAATAGAATAGAATATTTTTATTTCAGACCGGAGTCCATAGGGTTAGTAACAATTTTAACTTAAATGCTAGTGTTAGTAGGTTACAGGCACATAGATGCTAATCCTACACATTGTTGAGCACCAAATATGTAGATGGATTTCTGCTTATTATCCATACCATCTTTTTCTTCTTCGCGTTTCAGGTTTGGTGTATCATTTTGTGTAGTATTATTATCGTCGTTTTCCTTTGGTTCATCGGGAGGTGGAATGCTCATAATTGCTCATAATTATTTTGGCAAAATTGTTTCATGGAACAGAGGTTTATGATTAAGGACGCCAAGATTCAAATTTTCAAAACAAACAGTTATTTAAGTTTATTTCTTTGTATTATGGTTTTCACTGTTCCTACGTAGAAATATGAATTATAAATGACAGTACTAATAGTTTCCAACGTGTATAAATAAACTTTAATGTTATTTAATATTAACACTTATTAAATTTGGCTTTATCGATATGCAATCGATAAGATGATTTTATGATGCTTCGCCCTATGTATACTTAAAACTGTCATTAGTTAATGAACCCTTAAATTATGTCTCTGGGATGAACCGTTGATTAACGAATCTAATTCTAATTAGTTAAGTATTCATTACTGACTGCGCCACAAGAGAACTCACACCAACCAAATTGGTCAACTTTTCTCTGTGGTGGGAAGGCCCTGGATGGCTTAAGGAGCAAGAAACACAAGCCCTTTTCTCTAAAGAAAGTTATAGCACAAAAGAGGGCTTCCTAACATACTGTTACTCGACTAATAGTACGGAACCCATATCGATCAAAAATGAATTAATTATTCATTACTTGAGCGACATGGCAACATAAATCGTATTACAAGAATACTTACCTTGGTGATACGTTTCGCTGATGCATTACGAAACAAAAGAAGGTCAACTGAGTGCCATGAATAAATTGAACTTGCACGAACTAAACAACGCCCTATTTATGATTATCAAATCAGTGCAACAGGATTATTTCGAACATGAGATAAATTCTCTCAACAAAGGTGAAAAACTTGCCAAAAGAAGCACTATTTTGAAACTTAATCCATTTTTGGCCTCTAATGGAGTCTTACGTGTTGGAGGACGCCTAAACTACTCCAACTTGCCAGTGGAAACGAAACACCCAATTCTCTTACCAGGAGAGGGAAGACTAACCCAACTTATAGTTGAAAAGGCGCATCAACGAACTTTACACGGTGGAGCAAGATTAACGCTAGCTGACACTAGAAACGATTACTGGATCATCAGCGGCAACCGAACCGTCAAGAAAATACTGCGACAATGTATTCGATGCCGTAGATACGCAACAATTCGAAGTGAACAGTTGATGGGCAACCTTCCTAAAGAAAGGATCACTCCATCGAGGCCGTTCTCGCATACCGGCGTCGACTTTACAGGCCATGTGGACGTAAAAATAAACAAAGGCCGCGGGATTAAAACCTGCAAAGGTTACATAGCCATATTCATATGTATGTGCACAAAAGCAGTGCATATCGAACTTGTTTCGGACCTATCAACGCAAACTTTCATCGCAGCACTGAGAAGAATGTGCGCCCGAAGAGGCACCCCTAAACATATCTTCTCTGATAACGGAACTAACTTTGTCGGAGCCGCAAGAGTTTTAAAAGAAGAGTTCCAACAATTTAAAACAATGCAATCGTCAGAGTTCTTTAAGGAGATCAACGACCTACAAATCGAGTGGCACTTCAACGCTCCATCCTGGCCATCAGCAGGAGGCTTATAGGAAGCCGCTGTACTTTCCATGAAAGCAAACCTCAAACGGGTGATCGGACAACAAAAGCTTACCTACGAACAATTTGCAACGCTTCTCACACAAATCGAAGCGTGCATGAACAGCCGGCCACTGTGTCCATTAACAGAGGATATCGAAGATCTTAAATACCTCACCCCTGGTCCCTTCCTCACGGGGAGTCCAACACTAACACTACCATTCAATGAACCTGAAGAAAACAGAACGATAGACATCAGAAACAACTGGAAACTCATTGAGCTCATGCGTCGACACTACTGGAGTCGCTGGTCGAAAGAATACCTTCACTCACTACAAAACCGAAACAAATGGCAACAAACTAAAGAAAACATACGGAAGGGGCAGCTAGTTCTCGTCAGGGAAAGTAATCTACCCCCAAGCAGATGGGCCATGGGACGCGTAGTGGAACTGCACCCAGGCAGCGATAACTTAGTACGAGTAGTCACGCTTAAGACACAAAATGGGATACTTAAAAGAGCCATAACTAAACTAGATCCGCTACCTATAAACGAGGTACGCGAAAACGCTGACACACAAGAAGTGAGTTCACAAACGGACCACGACGAACCGAAAAAAGGCACTAATAAAAGGGGTAAACAGCTTGCTTATGATGTTACTGGTAGCATTTACAACGCTATCATGTGGCCTAGCAGCACCCCCGCAACATTTTAAAATAACTCGGTTAGCTGAAAACCAACCAGTTTACTTTGACCCCGTCGGCAATATCCAACTTATACACGATGAATGGAAACTTCTGGTAGAGGAGTTCGTGAATCATATAGGCCAACTATGCGACACGATGCCTAACGAACCATGTCACTCGACGCCACAACAACTCAAATTCGAAATTAACCAGCTGAACGAGTATAACATATTGTTGCGGTCTCAACATCAACAGCGAAGGCGACGTGGCTACGTCAACGGCGTAGGAAATCTTGCACGAGTCCTGTTTGGTGTCCTTGATAGCGATTTCGCAGATAAATACGCTCAGGACCTAGAAAAAATTAAAACAAACGAGCAATATTTATTACAACTTATAAGAAATCAGACACTGATTATCGAGGCAGAAAACAACGTCATCAAGAAAAATGAAGACTTTGTAAAGACGCAACTGGAAGTAATTCAACAATTTATAAACGAAACGAAAGATAATACGGCAGTGATTGAAAACAGATTTCAAATAATGAAAACAATGAATGATGTCAATACTGGGGCGTTAACTGCTAGATTACTTATCTCAGTACTGAGGCGAAACCAAGAAAATGGTCTTAAGTGCATTGATAGATATCTACAGAGGCCACCTCGACATGAAAATATTGACACCGGAGCAGCTATCTCAACAACTCAATTACATTGCTGGTATTATACCGAAAAGATTAACATTACCTATCAAAAACAGCAATGGGTCGAACATTAAAAATATTTACAAGATTATTTATGTTAAAGCCCGGCTCACCGACCAGTACTTATTCTTCGAATTACATATCCCGTTACTAAGCGATGACGAGTATACATTGTATCGCAATATAGCCATGCCTAGATGGAAAACGGGTAAACAATGTCAGATGATAGAGACAACAACACAATATATTGGAGTCAACTTCGTCAAGAATACCTACATAGAGATGGAAGAGGTTGATCTTCAGCAGTGTACCACAATGACGGCGGACAATCATATTTGCCACGCCTCTACAACTATCCGCAACTTGGAGCCACGGCATCCTGCGAAGCTAAAATACTCAGTCAAAATGTAAATAACATTACATGTGATTGGGTACCACAACAATGCTCCGACCAATGGATAAAATTCCGCAGGGCAAACATATGGCTGTATAATTGCATCAATGAGTGTACGACTCGCATTGTCTGCGAAAATCGAATTACAACAACAATAATAACAAATGCAGGGCTCCTTGCCTTAGGTCAGGATTGCATACTTCAGCACAATGACAACACAATTTATTCACATAACGTTTTTAGTAGCAGTACTAATATTGGAATTACCTTGGAGGTACCTACTATTGACTCACCAAATGATATGTGGAATCCATTCAAAAACACAAAGATTGTGCTACCGAAACTAACGTTATCTAATTAACACAAATTATTAGATGACCAGATAACCACACAAAAGGGAAGCGAGAGCCTACCTAACGACCTAAGTGTCCACGACATCGGCAACTACACTATAAGCTCTTTGCTGGTGGGAGGAATCGTCGCCGCTATAATAGTTTGGCGAATAAGAAGAGATCTTCAGGCGCGGAAGAGGAGCAATACCGCAGCCAACGCGAGCAAGACTCAAGAAAGGTCAGATGAAATATAACTAAAAATACGAGGTGGACATTCGGAGAACTACCGTCTGCCGCAACCAGCAATTGGAACAAGATTCAAACTATGATTAATTATTTAAGAATTATGTCTTGCTTATTGTTTTGATTGCTTAATAACATGTATATTATTTAACTTGTGACTCAAGTTTGGTAATCTGAGTGCGTACATAATTTTCCCTCGGGAGCATGTACGAGCCAATAATGCTCATACAGCAAAAGTACGTTTCTGCGCACGTAATGAATTACGATAAACGTACTTTATTAATTATATTTTAACATATATTCAGTCGTCACAAAAACTTAGCCACGAGCGGGTTGATCAATAATAACATTGTATCAAGTGCGGCTCAGATAACTAAACTATCATAACTTAATTAAACTTTTGAACCTAACAGTGGTTTGGTGTGAATTAACTACCTTCCTACAACAACTACCGGGGTATCAGTCAAGGACGAGAATACCCCAACAATGTTTATTTTGTTTGTATGAGTTCTAAGTTTTATAAGTCCTGTATTTACTGTAGTTATAGGGGTTTTAGTTTAAGGGTGAGGGTGTAATATATGGCTAGTTACTGGCCAGTAACATATTGTTTATGTCCGTCTTGTTGGCGGGCTGTGACAGAGGATGCGTCTGTCATGGCTGTCTCAATATAACCGAACTATTACATTCTACTGGAATCCGTAGTTTTATTCATATATCTCAGCTGTAAGACTGGTTTTCAAAAATTTCGTACTAACCTTTCAAGCACTGATAGAGTTCTTGTCATGTAGTTTTGCCGCTCTGAAGTAGGATACAAATGACTGCGCCGTAGTTAAACAGCAGCCATGCCAAGCGCATCTGAAAGCCTGGTTTCAGAGCGGCAAGCATATGTGGAGCAAACTATAAATGCAAAAATAATTAATGATAAATATTTTTTTTTAAACTTTTCTATTTTTACGTACTTATTGAAACTCGTATTTCGCCGAAGAGCAGTTATCATTCGTGTTGTCCAACGTAACCGCTTTAAACATAAGTGTTTATAGGGTGTTCGGTCTCAGATCGGTACGCAACAGTAGTGAACGCTGTTGCAGTATAAGTGGTGATACACGACTAGATTGATAAGTCTTTATTTGCCTTAAACATGGTATAAAGTTGTTACATTCAGGTAAGTCCACATGTTTAGCTATACTTACAGGATAAGTATCAATAGCATGCAAAATAATAATTATGAAGGATAATATATGGCCCAAAGAATATTTAATAAGTTTTCTTACTCAATAAAAAATCTAAATGTAGTCAATTTCAAGCGTACATTATGTAGGTACTATATTAATACAGAAATGTTACTATTCTCTCAGCGACTACTTTGATGACAGTTCTTTGACATGAAATATTTGTATACTTGTAACATGACTATAAAAGCATAATGACTCTCACAGCACTGTAGACATAATGACTCTCACAGCACTGTTATGTAGACAATATCAATTTTAAACATTTTTCTTAGCAGTAACATTGTGCAACATTGCAACAACGTATTTCATTAAAGATTGACTTTACCTGACATAACCTTATGCAATTTAATAAAATAGATATTGACATTATTAATTAAACTTTTACCTTTATATAATACTAGTACCTATATAATTAATTTATTTACTTGATTGGCAAAAATCTCTTTTTTTATGTATTTGTTCGCCAACTGGCAAAACATAGAGAAACTATGTTATGTATAACATCCTGTGTACTGCTGTAACCTATGTAAACAAATAAAACGACTGATTGATTGATTGAATAGTTAACATTGATCTAGTTCAAGCCACTGACGTAGGAGCGTGTTAACGATTGATGGAATAACATGCTCTTATCTGTCCGAACACCTTATCTACAGTCACATGTTAAAGAAGGTCATCTATGTACTGAGTTAAATCATGGTTTAAACTAAGTAATTATTTTATGTTTTCAGCTTCTACATCGGACCATAATGCTGATAAAGGACGAACGCGTGAGCAGGACGGCCAGATTTAAAATACTTTTAAATAAGCTAAATACATGGAATAGGAATACGCGGAAAACCCATGACTGGTTCGCATCATTTTTAAAAGATAGAGAACAATTAGTTGAGATTGAATATTACAACCAATAAACAAAGGAAGTACAGCTCATAAGATAGTTAAATCAATACATGCATCAATTCTCCAGGGAAGTGTTATTGGCTGTTCCTTTTTCTCATATAATGTAAACGATCTCCCCAAAACCATAGACGGCTCATGTGTACTTTTTGGGGGTAATATTTCGATCCTGACCTCATGCCAAATAATTGCAAAATTAAAAGAAAAACTTACGACTATTCTTGAGAAAATTATGAACTGGATGAGCGACCATAATCTCGAAATAAATTTTATCAAAACCAAATTATAGCATTTCACCCCTGGCAGAAAAAACAAACAATTATAGATTTTACCTTTAATTAACAAAAATTAGAAACAGTTAACTGTTTCAGTCTCCTAGGCCTAACAATAGACACACATATAAACTGGAAAATATCTAAAATTTCATAGTTTTCATACACTATCTGGGAAATTAAAAAGACTACCATTACAAACCGCGCTAGCCACATACTACGCGTATGACCGCCCACGCTTGGTTTAACTCTGGCATCATATAATATGATGCCAAAGTTAAACCAAATATCTAAATATAGTTAATTATGAGGAAATAGTACAAACGCTTCGTACTTATATACCCTTCAAAAAAAAACTAATACGAATAATTACCATTATAGAACCAACAGATATTTGTAAACCTAACATCCAGAAACATAAGATTCTTACCTCAGTTAGTATATAGGGTGACTGGTAATTAGTGACCGATACTTAAACACGTGATTGTACTCATGATAACTAAAATAATTCCCAAAGAAACATTGTTTTTTAATACTAATTCGCTTTTATCACAATAACACAACAACCGCTTATGATGCGGGCTTGCGAACCGCGCAGGTGCTCTGCCTACCCACTGTTGCACGGTACGATAGTAATGAGACAGGACGGGGCGGCGCGGCGGCGTCACGCGGCTAACAGCTGATAGGTCACAGGCGCTTGCGCGCGAATGTCATATGGCTATTGTGTTATTGTGAAAGGCAATTTAAAAAAAAAACGTTTCTTTGGGAAAGTTGTTTGTTATCATGAGTACCATTACGTGTTTAAGTTTCGGTCACTAATTACCAGTCACCCTATAAAGGGTGTAAAAAGACTCTTAACGAAGCCGAAAGGCACTTATTCTCCCCGTCATTGTGATCACTTTTTTGCACTAGACCATACCTGGGAACCTTCTAGTTACGGAGATATTGGGGGTCAATGTTCCAACTTTTTCACAAGTTTTTTTTTTAATAGATGTTTTTAATGCTTTTTTTTTAAGACACCTTCACGATCCCCGTACTATTCAATCCATCCATCAACACAATGTTTTGAATGCGTTACATTGAGTCCTACCGTAAAACGTGATTTTTCACCCCAAAAAAAAAGTCGTTTCTCAGCATTATTTTTTGTGTAAAGTTGCTTAATTTTATGTACATAACGCTTGGTTAACGGCTTCGTGAAGAGTCTGTTTACACCCTGTATATATTATATATATATTAGAACTATGTAAACTAGTCCGCGAACATCTAGATTCTAACAACATACGAGGAGACATACAAACAAATTATTTTTGCGCCATAAAAACATTAAATTTGCCCCCTCCCGCCTCAAATCACACTCATCCAGTCCACATTCCATGTCAATAAAAATATATAACAAATTACCAGAAGACATAAGAAACCAAAATAAAACTGATAGGTATATTTTTAAATAAACTAAAGCAATAGGTACTTAATTTAAAAAATCTATTACACAGTGCAGGAATATCTAACGGATACATTCAATGATAATATATAATTATGAATAACTGATGTTTAATAAGTAAAATAACAAAAATAAATTATACTAGAACACATACATATAAACACAATAAATTATACTATCTAATACTTTAAACGAGCAATTCTTGTATATCACTATCATCACTACATAGTAAAAACAAAGTCGCTTCCCGCTGTCTGTCCCTATGTATGCTTAGATCTTTAAAACCAACGGATTTTGATGCGCGTTTTTTGAATAGATAGATCGATTCAAGAGGAAGGTTTAAGTTAAGGTTTAAGTTACTTAGGCCCGCTTGTACCAAAACTATGAGTTAAATAAAAATAAAAAAGTACATTTCGTTAAGCGGGGAGTGCTCCGCATTTCCGCTATTGTTTTCTTTTGTTCTCACAAGCTATGTTGTGCGAACTACAAATGTGGCAACATCGTGCGTGTGGGCATTGGAATTTTGCAACTTCGGACATCCGATGTCGGTTGATTTAAATTGTGCAAAAGTAAAAAACTTTTGTATACAATAAATCACGGAATTTTTCTGCTCTTTAAAATTAATCTCGGGATTTGAGGCATATCCACGTTATTCTTTCGCTGTATGAAATCAGTGTAAGTACATAAATAACTCTACCTAATTCCGACCTCTGCTTTTCAATAAATTCGTTACACTAGATAATAATTGCAATAAATTCGGAACACAACGAGGTACAAATATCACAAAGTACAGAACGTCAAAGGTATCTTATCATTATCTTCTTCTGTATCATATAAAACTACATATGACCTAGGATAGAACTAAAAAACATTGTCAATAAAATAGATGTGCAAAAACAGCCTCAAACAGCCAAAGCGCCGCCGGCCGCCCGTGCGTCTTGTAACTAGATAGTAATAATAACAAACGTTATTTACCGTAGGCTTAGGTAAACATAGGTACGATACATAGGTACTTTCCTTAGTAAGTTTATAAATAATTAAAGGTAGTTATACGATTTCTGAATGTAGCTGTAAGAGACAGAGAATCAATCTTAAGCTAGGAGATGATACGTACCGATTTTGAAGGACGATTTTTTCTTGAATTGGTTCCTTTTCTTTCCATAATACCTGTCCTTATGCTTTCCCATTTTTCCTATTACAATAGGTAGTTAAATATTTCCTAAAACAATAGTTGATGTTATATAACTTATGTAAGAGCAGCAGGTAGAGAGCAGCGGTGGCCCAGAGGTAGCGACCCCGACTTACGAACAGTAAGTCGTGGGTTCGAACCCAAGCAGGCGCATTACTTTGTGTAATTTATTTCACCACCACTGCTCTCAACAACGGTGAAGGAAAACATCGTGAGGAAACCGGGCATGTCCTAGAACCAAAAATTCGAAGACATGTGACATCTACCAATCCGCACTGGGCCCGCGTGGTGGATTATAGCCCATTCCCTCTCATAGAGAGGAGGCCTGTGTCCCAGCAGTGGGAACATTTATAGGCTGATGATGATGATGATGAACTTATGTAAATATACAAAATTTAAACTCGTACGATTAACGAAATTTGTTACCAAGATAAAATTCAACTCAATTCAAGATATCGAAAATACCTTGTTTTTCTATACAGCAGAGTGTGTTTATATACGGTATTTCGCGATCGATCCGCTTGCTCTGAAAAGTGACGTACGGTCACTCTGAGCTTTCGAGGGGTAGTGATTTTTTGTTGACGCGTGGCATGTCACAGCGCTGTCATAGTAATTTTGTATGGAAAATTCGAAGTTCATTTTTAATAAAATATATATTAAATCTTCTGAACAATACTATGAAAAAATGAGACGCAAAACTTCTAGATTACATATTCAAGATTTGGTTGGATTAATATCTCCAGAATATTTCTACGCAAAAATACATGAAATCCCCCGAATGCCAGCACGCGTTTTTGTAGATTTTTGCTCAACTTTATACAAGTCCATTAAAAAAACTAAACCATATTTCAAAATTTTGCCTCGCTAACATTGTAAACACATTATCCGTGATAATAATTATGTAGATTATGATTGTGTAAATAAACTGTTTTCGGTAATATCAACTTAACCGTAACTGTCCTTTTTAACCGACTTTCTTCAAAAATGCGGAGGTTCTCAACTCGGCTCTTTTGATTCGTCTTGACGAGTACTTTGTCTCTAAATGGTATCCAGGGTCTGATGATGGAGCTGGAAGGTGGTCATATAGGAACTTCGTTATTAAACGACATAACCTCATCGAGTTTGGGCTCTTTTTTTGGGCTGATTCGTCTGGTTTTTTTTTTTGGGTTTGTTGAGAATAAATAATAACATGATTATTTATTTTTTATGCTCTAACTATTGTAGAATATTTTCGTGCGAAATCAAGAAATCAAAAAAGTGTGTCTGTGACATGCACGATGCGACAAGGTCATGGAGAGCACACACCTCAGGGGCTTGTGGATAATATACATCTTACTATGCGAAATATTAGAGGATCAGCTTCATATTGGCACAAATGTTTATCTGAATTAATTGCAATGGTTAGAACTTTAGGGCCTCCATCATGGCTTTTAACATTTTCCTGCAATGATTTGAATTGGTCTGATATGATAAAAGCCTTGCTAGTCGCCGATGGACGTGACATCGATGACGCCGAGCGCTTGACATTCCCGGAGCGCTTAGAACTAGTGCAAACCCAAGTAACACATCAAAGCAGTATAACGGTCGACTTACAGCATTTCTGTATCGTTTTAGCATTTTGAGTAAGTTCTATAGTAGCATTACAAACGATTATACGGTTACTGTAATGCTTATTTGGGCACAAATTATACGGCTTTAGATCCTAAATAGGTTCACAATAGTTGTTTAACTGCATTACAGGCGAATTATATTAGCATTATGAAGGTCAATGAAGATACCAATCGCATTACACACATTCACAGTTACAATTTAAATAATCCCTACATGATTGACATGACATTGCAAACACATCTCTAATACCACGGTACAAATGTTATAATAAAATGAACGTTGTAATTTAACTACTTCAAACTGAGTGAGTGCATGACACCATATTTGTTTGCATCAAAACAAAATTTATAATATAAATATACTGGATAGGTTAGGATAAGTTTTCGACTCTTTTGTTATTTCATACCTTCAAATATTATACGCAGTGTAGTGTTAAAGCATCAGTACCACCGTTGACTCCAGTTAATTCGTAGATAATAAGATTTTAGCTATAAGTATTTTATCAGGCGTTTACCTTACTGTCCTTACTTTCTTTTCAATGTCAATATAATAAAATCAAAGTTGGCTCACTGCGTGCTACATCCTGAGTTTTTTAATTCCCAAAATTCCTGCGAAGTTCCTTAAGTTTTATACATGGTCCTTCGAGCCGGATAATATATTATCCACATACTAGCAAAGTGGAATAAGCTGAAATTGGATATTTTGGAAATTTTACATTGAAAGAGTACTGGTGTGAGTGACGAGGTGACAAACACGTGTTTGGAAGAAGATTGATTCGGACATTAAGTGAAATAAAACAGGAAGTGTTTAAGCATTTTTTAATTAAATTCACCCAACACTCATTAATATTAAATCAGGTAAAATAAAATATAGGAATTAAGTATTTTAATAAGGTTAGTAACATATTTCATATTATATTTACAAAGTTATTTACTTATTTTACTCTTTGTGTGTACATTTACAAGGAATTATTTACAGAGCAATAGGTTAAATCAGATTTGGATAATTATAGTTAACGCGTGCTTAAAATACAGTACAGTAGTGTTATTGTTAACCTACATTAGTTAGCTATTTAGTTTCAATATACAAATATAATTTCTAATTTAAACCTTTAAAATTAATTGTTGCTTTGTAAACTTTATAAAAAGTAGATAATTGTTTTGTTTGTTACTTTATTCTTTGGAATAGTAAACCTTGCATACTTTCCTATTGTAGTTATTTGCAGTGATAGACACAACTAAGTCAACTCTGTACAATTAATAACTTAGCCTAATTTTGCTTACAGTCTCATTAGTAATTAGGATAGGTATTTTTGTTACGCATAGTTTCGTTATTTAACATTATAATTGTGTAATTACAGGTCTACGACACTCACCTTCAAAATGACTGATATTAAAGAACTTAAAAAGAAGCGAAGCAGTTATAAAGGAAGGTTAACAGTATTTGGAACCTATTTAAGTAATTTAAAGGATGCCGATATAACCCCCTTTCAGGTAATGGAGTTGCAATTGCGAGTCACTAAATTAGAGGATCTTTATAATGAATTTAACGAGATTCAATTGAAAATAGAATGCATGTGTGAAAATATTGATATTGAGACAATCGAAAGAACTACAGTTGAATCTCAATACTATGGGTTGCTGGCTCAAGCTAAAATTATGTTAACTAACCTTTCAAAATCTGAGCAAGACGAAGTAAAATCGAATTGCAGTAGTAGTAAGCGTCAGTTCGTCAAGTTACCTACAATCCAATTACCCAAATTCACAGGATCATATGATAACTGGCTCGAATTTCGCGATACCTTCGCAAGTCTCATTCATAGCAATGACGATATAGATGAGATTAATAAATTTCATTATCTGAGGTCATCTTTAGAAGGATCTGCTGCTATCGTGATCCAGTCAATTGAGTTTTCTGCTCAAAACTACAATGTGGCATGGGAGCTTCTTTGTGAGCGATTCAATAATGAAAGGTTATTGATTGAGAATCACGTTACAGCGTTGTTCAATATCGAATCAATCACTAAGGAGTCCTCAACTGCATTAAAAGGTATTGTAGACAATGTTAACAAAAATATCAGAGCGTTAAGAACATTAGGCGAACCTGTTCATAGTTGGGACACATTACTTATTCATATAATTCGTCAGAAACTTGATGGTAAAACATTTCGAGAATGGGAGGAATACAAAGGGCGTATCGATAAATCTAGACGAATCACCTTTGATCAGTTCATTGAGTTTATGCGTAATCGCGCTGAGTTAATAGAAACACTGGAAAAGTCTCGTCATTCAACAACTAATCTAAAACAGAACACTAAAATAAAAACCTTTGTTACGACAGAAAACACGAGTAGTTCTTCATCACATAGTTGTCCAAAATGTAAAGGTGATCACAACCTCAATTCATGTCCACAGTTTCTATCATTAAGCGTCAACGATAGAATGTCTTTACTACCTAGCTATAAGGTATGTTATAATTGTTTACGTCACGGTCACTATCCCAATAATTGCAAGAAACCAGGGTGTAAAATATGTAAACGCAAACACCACACGCTTATTCATAACACAGATTTCAAACCAAAACCTGTTTCAAGCAAATCAGCTGATGGTACGACCGATAAGGCTAAGGTTGAGTCATCCTCCACTGCCGACGCAAACAATGGTCACGTAGCGCTCTCAGCTAATATCTCTGCGCATTCGCATACGAGCAGCACAGGCGACATCCTGTTGTCAACTGCATTACTTAGGTGCTACGATGTCAATAATAAAGAACACATCGTTCGAGCTCTTCTTGACTCTGGTAGTTCGTCGTGTTTGATGACACAGAATTTATTTAATAAGTTAAATCTACCTCATTTCAACACAGATAAATCTATACAAGGCATAAATAAATCCATATCGCATGTGGAAAAAATGTGTCGTTTGCACATTAAATCGTTGCATGAATCGTACGCCAATGATTTAATATGTTTTGTCTTGCCCACAATCACTGATAACGTTCCCGCTAGACAGGTATATGTTAATATACCCTCAAATATTCACTTAGCTGATCCGTATTTCCACACACCCGCTTCTATTGATATTATTATAGGAGCAGACGTATTTTGGAGTTTATTAGGATCTAATAAGATTTTACTGGGTGATGGGAAACCAACACTTTATCAAACTAGACTTGGTTGGCTAGTTTGCGGCCCGATTAATGGCGGCTATAGTAACAATTCACCTCAATTTTCAACAATTAAATGTAATTTTACAAATATTAATGATCATTGTGAAAGTTCTTCCACTTCGAGTGAGTTAGATGACATCCGAAACCAACTGACGCGTTTCTGGCAGCTCGAGGAAGTTTGTCATGAGTCATCGACTTATTCAGCTGAGGAGAAGATGTGTGAAGAACACTTTATAAAAAACACAACGCGCTTAGAAGATGGCCGTTTTAGCGTTAAACTACCGTTAAAGGAATCTTCAAATAGTTTAGGCAATTCATATCATCGTGCAAAACGATGTTTTCTGTCACTGGAGCGCAGAAATCTCAGCCAACCCTCACTCGATAAAATGTACAAAGATTTTATGACTGAGTACATTTCTTTAGGCCATATGTCAGAGTGTAATGTTGATGAACAGCTGTCATACTTTATTCCTCATCACGGAGTGCTGCGCGAGTGTAGTAGTACAACCAAATTACGAGTAGTTTTTAATGCTAGTGCACCCACTACCTCTGGTATTTCTTTGAATACAATACAAATGGTGGGGCCTACCGTCCAGGATGATCTGACTACAATTATTCTTAGATTTAGAATGCATAAGTACATCATCTCTGCTGACGTAGAGAAAATGTACAGGCAGGTGTCTGTACATTCATCCGATAGGCACCTGCAGCAAATTATCTGGCGTGATGATGATTCTAGTCCTCTTAAAGTTTACCAATTGAACACAGTAACTTACGGTACGGCTAGTGCACCGTTTCTCGCTACTAGGTGCCTCAAACAGGTCGGACTTGAATGTCAGGATCAAAAGGTCGCAGAAGTTATCCTTCATGATTTTTACGTGGACGACCTTTTGACTGGTGCAGACGTGTTTGAGGAGGCTCAAATGTTGCGTCATAAGGTGACGAATGCTCTGGCTTCTGCTTGTATGCCTTTAAGAAAGTGGAAATCTAACGAACCCAGTTTAATTTCAGAATCGTCTGGCGAGTCTTATTTTGATTTCCACAAGGAAAGCGATGTCGTCGATAAGACACTTGGTCTTAGTTGGCGAACTGACACAGATGATCTGTGTTTTCCTATAAAAGTTCCTGAACGCATAGAAAATACTAAGCGTGGCATTTTAGCAGTAATCGCGCGAATATTTGATCCTTTAGGATTGTTAGCACCATGTGTCGTGAGCATGAAGATGTTGCTTCAGAAGCTTTGGCTGGACGGCATAAAGTGGGATGACCAGCTATCACCTGAGGTTGGAACAACATGGGCGAATATAATTAAAGCCTTGCCTTGCCTTCATAATTTACGTGTTTCACGTCGTGTGGTCTGTGACGCATACAAACATGTTGAATTTCATATTTTTACTGACGCGTCGGAGCGAGCTTACGGCGCTTGTTTGTATATTCGCAGTATCAATGAGCAGGGTGACGTCGACGTGCGATTATTAATCGCTAAAAGTCGCGTGACTCCTATTAAACCATTGACAATACCGAGACTTGAGCTCTGTGCTGCTGTGCTAGGTGCACGGTTATATCAGAAGGTTGCTAATTCCCTACGCATTACACCAGTTAGTGTGGTTTTTTGGACTGACTCCATGATAGTGCTGAGTTGGTTAAAAATGTTACCTATTAAATTAAATACTTTTGTTCGCAACCGTGTTGCTGAAGTATTGGAATTATCCGGTGCAAGCACTTGGAGACATGTGTCGTCACACGACAATCCAGCTGATTTAATAACCCGCGGAGCGGAACCTACCGCTATGCAATCACTGGATTTGTGGTGGTTCGGTCCATGCTTCTTAAAGTGTGACAGTAATACATGGCCACCTTCTGCTATAAATCCAGGAATCATACCAGAGATTAAATCTAGTATTTTAGTTAATTTAGCTCAAGATCATCATGCTAACGAGCATTTATTTAAAGGACTCATCGAATTTAATCGTTTTTCCAATCTTATTAGATTACAGCGTTCTGTTTGTTACGTTCTTCGTTTTATTAATGCATGTAAAAAGCGTTCATCAAATACATCTTATTTAAACTCTCAAGAATTACAAAATTCATTAAACTTTATTATTATTCAGTCGCAAAAGGAGTCCTTTCCTGAATATAACTTACTATTAAATAATAAAAAATTACCACATAAAAATAAATTATTAAGCTTAAACGTGTTTCTAGATGAAAATAAAACCATTCGTGTAGGTGGTAGGTTGAATAACTCCGACTATTCGTTTGAAAAGAAACACCCAATATTATTACAGTCCACTCATCATTTTGTGAAACTTTTATTTAGATTTGAGCATATCAGGTTAATGCACGCAGGTCCTCAGTTATTATTAAGTACAATTAGAGAGACTTACTGGCCACTTGCTGGCCGCAATTTAGCCAGAGCCTGTTTTCGACAATGCCTTCGATGTCAGCGACTAAAGCCACAGGCAATTGTCCCTCAGATGGGTAATCTTCCATTAAGCAGACTATCACCAGCCGACTTCCCTTTTCAAAACGTAGGAGTTGACTACGCAGGCCCTATAATGTCGTCTAGTCGTCAAGGTCGTGGATGTAGATTAGTTAAGGTATACATCGTTATTTTCGTATGCTTCACTACAAAGGCCATACATTTGGAGTTGGTGGGTGACTTGACGAGCAGTAATTACTTACAGGCTTTACGTCGGTTCATGTCTCGAAGAGGAAAACCTCTCAACATTTACTCTGACAACGGAACATCGTTTGTAGGAGCCTACAATGAGATAGCTGATTTTTTGAAACGCAATTGTGACTCCTTATCTGATAGTGTGGCTAAAGAGGGAATCCAATTTCATTTTATTCCTGCTTACGCTCCACATTTTGGCGGTCTTTGGGAGGCGGGTGTCAAATCGACCAAATTTCATTTGTTCCGAGTGTTGGGCAATTGTCATCTTACATACGAGGAGCTTAACTCCGTTTTGATTCAAATTGAAGGTATTTTAAATTCTCGGCCGCTCACACCGTTATCGTCGAATCCAGAAGACCTGTTGCCTCTCAGTCCAGGTCACTTTTTAATCGGACGACCTCTCACGTCTCTTCCTGTAAAGGACATGCGGGACCACTCCACTCATCATTTGACGCGCCATCAACGCATTGAACAGCTACGGCAGCATTTCTGGTCGAGATGGAGCAAGGAGTATGTCTCCGAACTTCAGCAGCGTGTAAAGTGGCGTACGGGCAATGACAGCCTGAACCTGGACTCCCTCGTTGTTATCAAGGAGGATAACCAGCCGCCGTTAAAGTGGAGGTTGGGCCGCGTTATTGGTCTTCATCCTGGCACAGATGGCATAAGCAGAGTTGCCGACATCAGGACCTCAACTGGGACTATCAGGAGGGCATTCTCCAAGATTTGCCCGTTATTGGAAGATCACAACTGTTGAAAGGCGAGCTTCCAACGGCCGGGGGCATGTTAAAGCATCAGTCCCACCGTTGACTCCAGTTAATTCGGCGCAATTCGTAGATAATAAGATTTTAGCTTTAAGTATTTTATCAGGCGTTTACCTTACTGTCCTTACTTTCTTTTCAATGTCAATATAATAAAATCAAAGTTGGCTCACTGCGTGCTACATCCTGAGTTTTTTAATTCCCAAAATTCCTGCGAAGTTCCTTAAGTTTTATACATGTAGTTTACTGTAAATGTCTATATAAGTTTCATTGAAAATTTTCACGCGATTTTGATATTTTGTGGTTTTGTTAAAAAATGTTATAAAAAGATATATATGAAATAACCAAAACAATTGTGTATTCCTAGTATATAAAGAATTTTGCATAATTAACATAATAGTATTCGTTGGGCTGTATTAAATCAAGTTATATCAATATGATTTAGGTCTATTGCTTTTATAAATAGGTCCGAATGAAAATATATTTTGGTTATAAAATATTTACAAGATGGTGTCGGTCTATGGCAGCCCGGTGAGACTTTAAAATGGCTAATTAATGCCGCCAGTAGTATAAATACTCACACGTGAACAATTATTAAGCCAGAGGCCAGAGAGAAAAGTTTTGATGAACCTCTGTTGTGCCATTGTTCATAAAGTAGTTCTATATGGGTTCACCAGTATACCAGTAGACTTGATGTAGACTGAAATAGTGCCATTAGTTGAACGCAATTTTGGGGATCCTTGAGCAAGTCAGTAAAATCCATTTCAGAATTTTGTATGCTTTAGAATGGTCAAAAACTTCAGAAAACGCACTATTATCTTTTTTATGCTTTTTAATAATATTGTTTTCTTATTTTCAGTAATTTTTGTACCAACTATACAATGCCGTAAAAAATAGTACAGATGATAGAGAGACGGAAAACAATGTTAGTTATTTTACCTTCTTTTGTGGAAGGAAAATGGTAACTTGTGGTGGTAGATACAGACGTGAATGACAGGCATGGTTGCACCCCGGACGACCGTAGTTCAAATCAAGAAGTAATGAAAATAAAGAAATCCTCCATAAAAATTGTTGTTGTTTTGTTGATCATATATTATAATAATATGTGCTTTTCCCCAACATGGCTGACAAATGTTTTTTTTTACGTAAACAGTAAAATTAATGTATATACGAATGTATATCTAGTGCCTTATGCATTACAATAACTCACATGTCTTTGCTTGAAGACCTGTTAGCTGTACAACCGAACTCAGTTGATCTTTAAAAATGCAAGCAATTACATTGATTCACGTTTATGCTGTTCAGCAGTACTAGGCTTTTACTTACCACTTAAAAATGCTATTGTAGGCCCTAAGGCACTATAAACAGCTGAAAGCTGTATAGCGGATTTATGTGGTATTATAATAGCTCATGTTTATGCTATTAAACAGCATTAAGCAATTTTTTACTTTTTAAAATACTATTGTAAATCCAAATGCACTAAAAACAGCTGCAACCTGTACAGCTGTCTTGTGGCTTGCTGCACTAAAACTAAAGGCTTTACAAAAGCATTTTGATATGCCATTAGCCAACCATTATACAGTGTAAAGCATCATGATGGTTTTCAAAATACCAATATAAAGCGTCAAGCTACTCGGTGACCTTATATAAGAGTCTCTACGGATCTAAGGTTCTATATAAGTTTACTATTTTTTTTACATAAAATGCTTGCTGTGTTCCTTGGGAGACATCCGGTAGTGATAGCACGACAGTTCACACTGCGTGTTAACGCCCTCATGCAGTTCTCAAAGCGCCATCAAGAATGCTTGGGTGGTCCTATTGAAGACTTTTGGTATCGAGTAGAGTTCTAAAACCGCGGTAGCCCACATTTGCACATGCTTGTTTGGTGTAGTAATATCCCGAATTTCTCTACTCCGCAAGGAATAGCCGTACTTGAAATGGTGGTTTCATGTTTGTTAAATTCTAACGACCACGTGTTGCGCAAATTAGTAGAGGATTTGCAACACTGTTTCCTTAAAATCTAACAAACTTTTCAAACGTACAGACGCCAGCACATCAAGTTACCCGAAACTGTCAAATTTTCCCAACCAACCTTGAACCTAATGATTTGATCATAAAGTTGAAAATATATTAAAGAA
Organism: Lycophotia porphyrea; assembly: GCA_950005105.1. Classification (NCBI taxonomy): domain Eukaryota; kingdom Metazoa; phylum Arthropoda; class Insecta; order Lepidoptera; family Noctuidae; genus Lycophotia; species Lycophotia porphyrea. The sequence continues at coordinate 230,477 of OX465402.1, forward strand.
ATTTGAACAACACCATCTTCGACATTAATACTATAATCGATCGTCAATTGTTTATTTGTGACGTCACTACCCGGGAAGCGACCGGAGTGTCACCGCCGGCGCTCCCGTGTTGCCATGTAAGTTAACTCATTTTACACATTAGTGCTTTTTAGTACATTTAATTTATTTTTTACCGGTGCAGGTGCATTATTTTTCCTTGTTATAGCTATGCTGTTAACAAAGATTTGTGTTAGATACCACAACTAAAAAGGATAAAATAAAAGCTTTTTTGCAAAAAAAAAAACCGACTTTAAAAAAAAACCACAAAATAAAAACTTTTTTTGAAAATAAACATAACCATCATCATCATAATTTTTTTTTTGTTATTTTATTTTTACGTTTTTTTTTTTGTTATTTTCAATAAAAAATTAAGGGGGGTATTCCACTCGTTATATATACACGTGAAGACCTTAAAATCCACATAAAGACCGGCTGTCATCAATTTTGATTGCTGATTCTTATATTACAGTCTTATATTACAGTAAGTTGTGTTTTTAATAGAATCAATTAATTGAAAAATTATAATAAAATGATAAAAATTTACTAGTTTCTGATTTATTCCTTTGTATTCACCCAATTACCCATCTGGATGACAAATTTGAACATTCTAGGTCATCTGGAACTGGGTTAGAGATTTGATCTATAGGTCAGTCAGTGATAAAAATGACGTTTTTTGGACGTTAATATCTAAATAACCGTTTGATGTGTGTTTATGAAATTTAGACCACATATGTATCTCGCAAGTCTCAATATATGAGCCAAATTTGACATGTTTATGTGAAATAGTTTTCGAGTTATGAGAGGGTCAAAAGTTGTTCCAAATGGTTCGTGCACACGGTGCTGCTCGCCAGTTCTGTTAGCTAGAACTTGGCTTGACATGCTACCGCGTGTCTAGATTCTACGTTTAGTGGCTACAGAGGATCAACTTAACATGCATGTTATCCCAATTTGGAGGTTAATAAAAAAAAATTGCTTGTGTGAGAGGGTCGCCAAAGACCGAATGGATCAATAAAATAAACAAGAAAATTTAGACATTATCGTCGGCAATTCAAAAGTATAAACTTCCATAGACAATGATGGGTACTGCCTATCCCGTTGAATTTCTCAAATCCCTGGAGTTGTCTTTCGGGCCGACTAGCTGGAGCTTAAAGTTGGCGTTCCAGTTCTGCTGATGCGAAACCTTAATGCACCTAGACTGTAACGCGCCACCAACACCAGGCTTCGTACCACAGAGCTAAGAGAGAACGCAGTAATATTATAAAAGCCACCATTGGAGGACCTGCTAAAGGAGGAGACAGTGTTTGAATTCCCCGCTTACCCATTATTCCAAACTTGCCATTTCAATTTAAGAGGTTGGAATTTCCATTAAAATTTGCTTTTACAAGGATGATCAGCAAATCCCAGGCCCAGGGCCAAACCTGACAAGTAGCAGGCATTCATTTGTGATAATATGTTCGTTGTGCACATGTTTCAAGTGCCCAAAACTTGCACGTGCTTACGGAAAGTATAAGTTATTTAATGTTGTATACAGAACGGTTAGCATAATCAACCTATAATGTTCCCACTGCTGGGACTCACGGGAGGAGGCTCTCTAAAAGGGGGAATGGGTTATAATCCACCACACGGGCTTTTATTTAATTCTACATAAGAGTCTTAACGAAGGTGTAAAAAGACTCTTAACGAAGCCGAAAGGCACTTGTTCTCCCCGTCATTGCGATCATTTTTTTTTTCGTTCTAGACCATACCAGTGAACCTTCTAGTTATGGAGATATTGGGGGTCAAAATTCAAATTCAAACCATTCATCAGCACAATGTTTTGAATGCGTTACATTGACCCCTACGGTAGGACTCACGAAAATCATGTTTTACGGTAAGACTCCTACCGTCGTAAAACGTGATTTTTCACCCCACAAAAAAAAACTATAACTTCATTCTTCATTGATTGACGAGAGCGAGCTGTGTAATGAATTCGCCATCGATTTAAAAATACGGGGTATAACTTTTAGCGTAGGTACAGGTACCAACTAGCAAAACAGCAAATGGAATCGCAGATTTAGTAGATATTCCACTTAGCGCAACTGCAACTATACGTAATAAAACAAGTTTAGAGGACTGGCGATCTTACTCGCCTGTAATAAGTTAGGGCGACTTTTTAAACGTACCTACATACATTCCCACCACCACTGACCGCGTATTCGTATCATCATCATCATTATTTCAGCCGAAAGACGTCCACAGCTGGACATAGGCGTACGTATTTGTATAGCCATGGTCAACTCGGTTTAAAAATAAATGATTGAGAAGAAATAACGAATAGAAATAGCATAAGTGCAAAATGTTTCTGGGACCGGGATAGCGCCTCATCCCGTTCTGAGCAACATTATCTCAAAGTCATCGTGCCCTAATGTATGGTAATAAATAACAGTAAACTCCAATAAAGAAAGCAGGACAGTAAATATTGAAGCGAACTGTAGCCGCGCGCCCTCTCCGCACCGGCCGCACCCCTCTGCTTTATCAGCAATCGTCGGCTTTTATTATCTTACTAGCACTTCGCCCGCGACTTCGTCCGCGTGATTTCGAAAAAACAGCCCATAAGTATTACTCGACTTAGTAGCTTTTTATAGGTGAAAGAATTTTACAAAATGTAAGTCTGGTAGACACCTAATGAAATTAAATAGGTATCTAAATTAAAACTGCTCTCTTTAGAATTTTTGAGGTTATTTTCCGGTAACAAAATAATCTGATTTGCGGGTGATCCAATTCGTGATAAACCGCCCATATAACTGGCCATAGGTAAAATATTCTTTTCTTAGGTAAATGCCAACCAAAGATAATGTTTGTCACTGGGACTTGTTAATAGTAACCAGGGTAAATTATGGAAAACTGGAATTGCTTGAACTATATACCTAGGCAGGTCCGTGGATATCATTGGAATTCTCGTGATCCGCGCCAACTGGCCAGCTCCTGGTCCAGTTATCTTTTATTAGTAGCATTGTGCCATTGCACAGGTTAGGTGGGCTTAAATTTCTTAAAAGTACGATAGGCGTTCCGATTTTCAATAGCAGTTCGTAAGGTGGCAGGCTAGATTGATTAAGGGAGTTCCAAAATTCTTGCGGATAGTGGACTGCATCCTCGATTTTATACACTGTATCAATAGACATGTAGGTTTTGACTTAACCGGGGGGGACTTTTTGTAAAATTACTTTATTGATATTTTTGATAATTGACTACCTTGTTGGTATAGTTGTCGAAAGCACGACTGCTGAGCATGAGGTCTTTGGTTCGGTTCCCGGGTTGGGCAAAGTGTCATTGGGTTTTTCCATCGGGAATTTCTCAGTAGCAGCCACGGAACAAAGTCAATGCATCTATTATTATCTATATACATAGTTGCTGCAATCTGTGAACTATCCTATCCAGACTCTCTTTTTATAATTTCGCAGCGTTAGCGCCCAAGGTTGGAGAAGAAAAAGACCCGTCTCCAACTTTGAGCTATTGTGGAAAATCGCTAACCATATTTCCGATAAGGTGGGCTCTCATGTTACGTAAATAAAAGTTTGAGTTATACTCCATAGGAGCGATGATTTTAGACATGCCTTAATGATGTCCGCACGTGTCCCTTTTGTGACGACGGAAAGTGTCTGCCGAAAGACCAGCAATCATAACAGTTACACCATCCACGACAGCGACTGAAATTTTCAAGTCCTTAAGTGTTCGATCCACTGCTTCAATATGAGCTTGACTCATGGTACATTCTTCCCATATTATCAGTGACGTAATCTTGTAACAACTGACCAAGGGGCATGTTCTAATGCGGTTCGTGAATGTTGGATGGCATTTTGCGATTTAATTTTATATTTTCTTCGTAACTATTTAACCGATCAACATACTGTAATATATCCTTGTGATCAAAAATTTTTTTTTTTGTATAAAGTTTAATATTTTGTTGTTTAAAAAATCGTCCAAATGTATGTCGAAAAATACTTTTTAAATCATAAAAGCTGCTATATCTGCTAAAATATAAAAGATAGAAATATGGTGTCGCGTACTTTTTTGTAGAACTATTTAAAACGAACCAGGTTGCCCTACATTATTTTCAATTATATACAACGGTTTAGGCAGCGCATGCAAATAACTCTGTTTTGAGAGGTATTTTTTTCCGCCTGGCCCGACAATAATTGTGATAGCTCGGCTACTATGCATGCTATCAATAAAATTTATAGCCTATAGCACTCACGAATAATGTAGCTTTCTAACAATGAAACAATTTTTAAAATTGGATCATTATTACTGAGATTACCCCCTACATACAAACATACAAACTTACAAACAAATTTTACCTCTTTATAATATTAGTATAGATACATTGAGGGCGCTATGTTTTGCCTCCAGGGCGTACAAAAGTAATACATGCAAAATAAAAAAAGTTTAAGTTAAAAAAGACAATACAAAGTAAACCTAGCGATGTATTGTAAAGAAAAATATTATTATGATACTGTTAATGATCAAAATTGTCTCTACGATTAAATTTAATTATATCATCCCATTTTATGTATTTTTAAATTGCCAGCTAATTTCTAGAAGTAAATGAAACTAATAGTTTATCACAAAAAAAAAATCTAAGCAGGTATTCATATTAAAATACTAAATGAGTGCTCTATCTATTTAAGAAAACAACACGAAAATCAGTGCAGTAATTTTTGAGTTTATCGCGAACAGACAGATAGACACGGCAAAGAACTTTGTGTTATAATATGTAGTGATGTTGTGTTCGGCTTCCAGTACAACCGGATGCAGCTGAATACCAGTATTTTACATGGAATGACTGTCTATCTGCCCTCCACAACCCATTTAGTTCTGGGTAATACGATACCCCTTGGTAAAAATACAGTGAAATTAGTGATAGCCTTAATTTCCACATCAGGTGTTCCAGATCTTCAATTTTTATACGTCAACAGAGAGTGCTCATCAGGCTGAACAACTTTTACTAAGACGTAATTCCTATATATATTATAGTGTAACTGGGCTCTTGGAGTTCCACAACAGGTGTTCCACATTTTCAATTTTTATACGTCAACAGAGAGTGCATATCAGTCTGAACAACTCTTGCTAAGACGTCATTCCTATATATGTTATAGTGTGGCTGGGCTCTTGGAGTTCCACATCAGCTGTTCCAGAGCTTCAAATTTATTCTCTTAGCAGAAAATGCTCATTACGTGGAACAATTTTTGCTATGGTACCATTTTTGTATCTCTTATAGTTTAGCTGGTCTGTTGCAGTTCTGCATCAGGTGTTCAAGTTTCCAAGATAAATTATAGCCTATATGTTGCCCAGAATTAATACCTATACAAAAAAAAAATCATTCAAATCCGTCGAGTAGTTCCGAAGATTAGTGTGTACAGACAAACATACTGAATTTTTTTTTGGATTCGTGCTCTATTACTGTTTCTAAACCCCCACATTTTTTTTTTTTAATATATTCAATATACAGACACAGTTTTTTTACTGTCTTATTATATGTATATAGATATAGATATAGATAATCTCTCGGTCGCAAGAGGGGGAATCTTGTTTTTTTTTTCTAAAAATATTCTGATGCCTTTGAGGTGCTTACAAAAAGGTTACAGATCGCGGCACGTAAGTTGAACCAAAAAAGCGGTCGCCCGCTCAGGTTCGATTATGGATCGAGACCGATTGAGACCCAAAAATGTGTTACTGCGCATTCAAGGTCAAGTTTCGTGCCGTGAGCACACACACACATTTTCGGGTCTCAATCGGTCTCAATCCATAATTTTAACTGCGTGACCGCCACTTTGGTTCAACTTACGTGCCGCGATCTCAGTGGCGTAGCTACCTTAAGGCTAGACGGGGCAGTGCCCCGGGGCCCCTCGGACTCTGACTTACAAACTATAAATAGAACTAGTGAAATTTTCGGAATATAAATAAATCAGATTCAGTAAGGATAAGGTAGTACTTTCTATTTCCATGCATTTAGTTTAGTATGTTACTAAATGTCGGGCATTTCGGTCCTGTTACTGACTGTCGTCAACAAACTTAAAAAAATTAAGGTTAAAAATGTGCCTCTGAGTACTTTTACTGCCACTACAAACTTACACATTTTCTTTAAGCCGACGCGCGCGGTTCATACTTTGAACCCTGCGAATAAAAAATTATCACAAAGGCTCCTTTTTTCTGATTCTGAATTTTATTTGCACTGGATTTTCGCATGATTCACTGGTATAGACAGATGCGGAAATAAATTAGGAGCCCCTTGTCCCGAGGTCTTGATTTGCAATTATAGCATAGATACTTGTGTTGCAAAAAATGGAAAATGGGGATATTTTGATCTCAAATTACAGAATTATCTTAATTTATTTGAGCCAATGATGTAAAAATTTTCGAGCTCGCTTCGCTCGCTCTTGCAGCCTAGTTTCTCTTGGATCTTAACTTTGTCTATAAGTCGCCCTGATAACTCCAGGTGGTCCAAACAATTCTAACCTGTCCAAGGTACAGTGGGCTGCATCAAATGCGTACCCCTGTTGGGAACGTATGTGCTTTCAAGAGGGGTACCCACATCGTGATGCTGACTGTACATAGATATGTTAAAATTTTCAGACTAACAACACCTAATATATCTATTTTTGCATTGTAATAAGTTGTTACGTGTACCTAATATTTGCCAGCCCCAGTGGCAGAATGTGACCTTAATGTTATTTGAGACCTTGTTTTGTACCATGTTCGGACAAATAAATGAATTTGAATTTGACTACTTTCACTTGAATTTGTCTAAAAGTAAAGTAAAGTCGACCAAGTAACTCCTGTATGAAGGACCGAAACAATACTATCCTGTTCGAGGCAAGGTGTCATAAAAATTTCGAGCTCGCTTCGCTCGCTCTTTCAGGCTACTATCTCTTGAATGCTGATTTTGTCTGTAAGTCGATCAAGTAATTCCTGTATGAACAAAAGGTCGAAACAATTCTAACCTGTCCAAGGTATGGTGTTTAAATATTCGAGCTCGCTTCGCTCGCTCTTGAAGTATTGGTTTATTTCGTTCTTAAAATTGTCGCCCTAAGTCGATTAAGTAACATCTATTTCTGAATAAAAGGACTAACGAAAAGCTAACTTGTCAAGAGAGGAGAGCTTACATTTTCTTATAGTCCCTAGATTTTTCAAGTACTTATATCTATTCAACCATCTAAATTGACCCCGACACGAACTGTTCACCAATTATGTAAGGAAATTGTAACTAAATATGCAATGCTAAAAATGAGAGAATGCGACATTACGAAAATGTTAACCGCAATTTTATTAATCTATGATGATGAAGTAGTTTTGCACCTTTGAAGTATTTAAGTAGTTTAGTTTAAATAGTGCCCCAATTTCATTTTAGCCCCGGGGCCCTTGGTTACCTAGCTACGCCACTGCACGATCGTACCTATCCTTTCTGGAGTTGATGTTTTAACGTATTACTGTCGCTGGGGAAAAGCAAAATATTGTCTACAGTCCGATGTCGAACTTACCTGCGGAGCTGGAGCAAAAATAACCAAATCTTTTGGGTCTTTGTACTGGAATCAGAATGCTCAGACTTGCTAGCAAGCTCGAAAGGGTCAGTTCGGGATGTTTGTGTGCACGGTCGTCTACGTTTTCATTAGAGCCCCTCGAGCATCGGCGAGGCGGCGGCGACGGGGCGGCCGGTGGCGGCGCGACCTACCCGACAGATAGGTTCTTTCTAATGTTATTACGAAGGAATCCTTCGTAATCTTAATCCTTCGAAAGGATATACAATTGTCACCGTTACGAATGGCTTCCCTGCCGGCTCCGGAATGCCCTCGCTGCTTGTGCGCGTCTCTTTTACGATTACTCATGAATTTACTGATCGGCTTTTTAGTATTCCTGTCCAAGTTTTTTTTTTTGTTTTAAAATATTCCTTGTTTACAATTCAAAACCATGTTTCTCGGAGTTTCTAACTTAGCGTTTTATGTGGCGCTGGAGGAAGATAATATAATATTTTTAGTCTAAGGCAAAAGGTTTGTTTTAAATTTTCGTTTGAATCTAAGTTTATAGGGCAATCCCGAGTTATCTAGAAATTGTCATTCGGAGTCACACCGTACGGTTTAGATAAACATTATGCAAGTGTGGCGAGGCGCGGTGAGCTCGGCCATACTCGGGCAAGCTCGGGATTAACAAGCGTTACCTGTGAGTCTGTGACTGTGAGCACGAGCCACGAGCAATGTGAGCGATTAGCACGTCGTCGCGTCGGTAGAAATTGCCGGCGCGCGGCGGCCGGCTAGTGCCGGTGCCGGCCGGGCCAGAGCCAGGCCGGAGCCGGAGCGCTAATCGATCAGCAAATCGACACGACACGAAAACTTCTCTAGGGAAGCACTGGTTCGTGGTACATTTGACTTTACTTGGATTTAGATAAACATAATAAGATGTTTGGTACTGAGAACTTGTGATGTATCGAAGAACCAACCACATGGGAATGTTGTTGCTACTACGATGCCCAATGTCGCAGGAGTAATTTTTTAAAATTAAATTACTTTGCCCCACACGAACATATAAACTCACATACATAAACAACCAGACCCGGAAAAACTACCTGTAGACCATACCAATATTTGTACTGTGCGGAAATCGAACCCGTGACACACAGCGCAGCAGGCAATCGCTCAGCCACTGCGCCAACCGCGCCCGCCGTCAGTAATAGTTTTAGTGTTACCGTAGATTTAAGGCCAGGGCTGATTGGTAGTTGATATACTACCCCTCTTCCTTATCCCAATTTAGTTGGGGTCGGTGCAACATGTCTTCTTCTTCCGTACTCCTCTATTACTCGTCGTCTCATCAGACACCTCCTTTCTAGCCATATCATCCTTCACGCAGACCATCCATCGTTTCTTTGGTCTTTCTCTACTCTTGCAGCCATCAATAAAGCACAACAACAGACAGCACAATAAAAATGGTTTCTACAAAACAGTTTGAAGCAGCGCTTCAACCCTAGTTCATCTCGTGAGTTATCGCGGCCGCATTGATCCCTCGTGCGCTGCGACTTGGCAGTCTCGAGGGCAGCCGACACGACACAGACCGACATCACGGTAATAATATCTACAATAGTGTATCTTCATACAAACGGTCGGAACGCGCCACGAGTCTGGTATGAACTCGGGACGCAACAGTCGCGAATGCACCGCACCGACGAACGAACGTTGTGATGGTTTTTTAAGCAGTTAGGGTCAGTTCACACCGGGCTACGGGACTGTTCGAAAGAGATACCGCGGCCCTGGAACACAAAGAGCAAGGAAGGAACATAGATGGATGATTTCCCATCCGAAAAAAAAGGGTCAGTTCACACCGAGACGCGACGCCACTCGACGCTGCGCGAACATCGACACAAAATATAACTTTATTTACTATACAATGATTTACTAGAATATCATTATTACTACACGAAAAGATACACATTTCATTGGATGGGTCGCGCGGCGGTGGCGGCGCGCGGCTCTTTGTGAACTGACCCTAAGCGTACGATTTATGAATATTTGATTGAAATAAGTAGGTACCTACTTACTAAAACGATTTATCTATACTTAATTATTGTTTTATTCATCTTTATACATATTTGTTACATTTTTGGTTACATGTTTGGTATCGGGAACAGGGTCCAAGCTACCGGCGGGCTTCAGAGAGAGGAAGCTCCTAACGATACGCGCCGTATCCAGGAGTACCCTTGATCCAGCTGCCTAACGAGAGCCTCCTCAGGTGTTGGTCGAGGCTCTTGGCAATTAAGCCATGGGCTGATACAACTACCAGCACAATGATCGCTGAGTCCACATCCCACATGTCGACAACCTCGCGAGCCAAGTCAAGATACTTGATTCGCTTATCTTTCTCAAATTTCACGAGTTTCTCATCATGCGGGACCGTTATGTAAACAATCATTGCCATAAACTATTCTGATGTTCCCGGTGTCTCGCTCTGTGGCACTCCATCAGCATGGGTGACTAAATTTAAGTACTTGGGTCATTGGGTCACTGATGATCTTAAGGACAATATAGATATAGAGAGGGAGCGCAGGTCGTTGGCTGTTCGATGTAACATGCTGGTTCGAAGATTTGCACGTTGTACAAATCAAGTTAAAGTCACTCTTTTCAAAGCTTTCTGTCAGTCATTCTACATGTGCAGTCTTTGGACCAGTTTTACGCAGAGGACATACAGCGATCTGCGTGTCCAATATAATAACGCGTTTAGGATACTATTGGGGCTGTCGTGGCGTTGTAGTGCGTCCACTATGTTTGCGGAGGCGCGCACAGACGATTTTTACGCCATTATTAGAAAAAGGACAGGCTCCATAGCCAACCGGCTACGCTCCGCCACCAATGGTCTCCTGAGCGTGTTCTCAGATCGGTGGGACTCCCCTCTGCTGCTTCACTGGGTGAGGATCCATACCAATTAATCTTGTTCTTTATTATTTCCTTATTACTAACACTATGGACTCATGTCTGAAATCAAGAATTTGAATTGAATTGAATTGCGCGCCGCTCTGATCGATCCACCACCACCACTATATCAGGCTTATTGGCTGCAATAGTCCTGTCAGTAATTATGGATTGATCCCAGTACATTGTGATATTGCCATTCTCGAGAACTGGGTCGGGTACATACCTGTAGTACGGCACTTTTATTCCACAAGGCTGTATTTTAGAGCAAGTTGCTGATGGAAAATCCTGGCTACAAGGTTGTGTCTATGTAAGTACTCTTCGTCAGCCAGACGAGACCACCCGGAGATAATGTGACGGATTGATTCGCCTGAACGGTGGTGTACGAGCTACGCTGTACATGCACTAACTTGTCCTATTATAGTGAAACGTTGCAGATTGTTTAATCCAACATTAATTGTACATTATTACTTTAGAACATGTTATTTTTAGTAGCAATTAAACCATTATACATATCGGTTGTCTACTCAATCAACATAACATCCCAAAACACAACATTAACATATCATTTTCACTGTTGGGAGTTACGCCCCAACATTTGGTCCTTCGAGTCGGATTTAGTGTTGTGTGACTTATATCTTTTACCGTCGCGAATCGGTTGGACTGGTCTCTCACAAGCGAGTCGCCCCAGTAACCAATTGAGAAGGCGCAAATCGTAGAATAGAAAGGCTACACAACACCAAGAACCACGAGTGTGGAGCAACAGTCGACGCTCGGAACAGAAGAGTTCATCTTGAAGTCAACAAAAAAAAAACAATATAAACAACATGTCGTCAGCTGATTTATACCAGAATCAGAACGAACTCTACGACAACATAAAGAAGATCGGAATAAACACGAAGAAAGATGGGAAATCATTAAATGACCTCTCCCGCTCTGGGCAGAGCGGAAGGGAGTGTCAGACTTGTACTGACTAAAACCCATCCATGTTCCTTCCTTGCCCTTTGTGTTCCAGGGCCGCGGTATCTCTTTCGAACAGCCCGCAGCCCTGGCAGGTATCGGCCCTTGCCCCTCCCTGTTCACTGACATCTCTTTGAGGCGCGCGTGGAACACGAACGCGCCGTCTACACGGCCTGTCGTCAAAAGACGGACGGACGGCGAGCTAGCCCATTACTCACCGTCCACAGGTCCGCGTCTACGGTGGCCGGAAGCCACCACGTGACCCCTGACACCCGAGGCGTCTCCCGCGGCGGCTGGGACGAGAGGTTCTCTCCCACTCACGCTCCGCCACCTGCTTCGCAGAAGGAGGTGACGGCGTCCCATTCCCTCCAAGCATTCTTGATGGCGCTTTAAGAACTGCATGAGGGCGTTAACACGCAGTGTGAACTGTCGTGCTATCACTACCGGATGTCTCCCAAGGAACACAGCAAGCATTTTATGTAAAAAATAGTAAACTTATATAGAACCTTAGATCCGTAGAGACTCTTATATAAGGTCACCGAGTAGCTTGACGCTTTATATTGGTATTTTGATAACCATCATGATGCTTTACACTGTATAATGGTTGGCTAATGGCATATCAAAATGCTTTTGTAAAGCCTTTAGTTTTAGTGCAGCAAGCTACAAGACAGCTGTACAGGTTGCAGCTGTTTTTAGTGCATTTGGATTTACAATAGCATTTTAAAGAGTAAATAATTGCTTAATGCTGTTTAATAGCATAAACATGAGCCATTATAATACCACATAAATCCTACAAGGGCCTACAATAGCATTTTTAAGTGGTAAGTAAAAGCCTAGTACTGCTGAACAGCATAAACGTGAATCAATGTAATGCTTGCATTTGTAAAGATCAACTGAGTTCGGTTGTGCAGCTAACAGGTCTTCAAGCAAAGACATGCGAGTTATTGTAATGCATAAGGCACTAGATATACATTCGTATATACATTAATTTTACTGTTTACGTAAAAAAAAACATTTGTCAGCCATGTTGGGGAAAAGCACATATTATTATAATATATGATCAACAAAACAACAACAATTTTTATGGAGGATTTCTTTATTTTCATTACTTCTTGATTTGAACTACGGTCGTCCGGGGTGCAACCATGCCTGTCATTCACGTCTGTATCTACCACCACAAGTTACCATTTTCCTTCCACAAAAGAAGGTAAAATAACTAACATTGTTTTCCGTCTCTCTATCATCTGTACTATTTTTTACGGCATTGTATAGTTGGTACAAAAATTACTGAAAATAAGAAAACAATATTATTAAAAAGCATAAAAAAGATAATAGTGCGTTTTCTGAAGTTTTTGACCATTCTAAAGCATACAAAATTCTGAAATGGATTTTACTGACTTGCTCAAGGATCCCCAAAATTGCGTTCAACTAATGGCACTATTTCAGTCTACATCAAGTCTACTGGTATACTGGTGAACCCATATAGAACTACTTTATGAACAATGGCACAACAGAGGTTCATCAAAACTTTTCTCTCTGGCCTCTGGCTTAATAATTGTTCACGTGTGAGTATTTATACTACTGGCGGCATTAATTAGCCATTTTAAAGTCTCACCGGGCTGCCATAGACCGACACCATCTTGTAAATATTTTATAACCAAAATATATTTTCATTCGGACCTATTTATAAAAGCAATAGACCTAAATCATAATGATATAACTTGATTTAATACAGCCCAACCAATACTATTATGTTAATTATGCAAAATTCTTTATATACTAGGAATACACAATTGTTTTGGTTATTTCATATATATCTTTTTATAACATTTTTTAACAAAACCACAAAATATCGAAAGCGCGTGAAAATTTTCAATGAAACTTATATAGACATTTACAGTAAACTACACTGCGTATTATATTTGAAGGCATGAAATAACAAAAGAGTCGAAAACTTATCCTAACCTATCCAATATAAATATATTATAAATTTTGTTTTGATGCAAACAAATATGGTGTCATGCGCTCACTCAGTTTGAAGTAGTTAAATTACAACGTTCATTTTATTATAACATTTGTACCGTGGTATTAGAGATGTGTTTGCAATGTCATGTCAATCATGTAGGGCTTATTTAAATTCTAACTATGAATGTGTGTAATGCGATTGGCATCTTCATTGACCTTCATAATGCTAATATAATTCGCCTGTAATGCAGTTAAACAACTATTGTGAACCTATTTAGGATCTAAATCCGTATAATTTGTGCCCAAATAAGCATTACAGTAGCCGTATAATCGTTTGTAATGCTACTATAAAACTTACTCAAAATGCTAAAACGATACAGAAATGCTGAAAGTCGACCGTTATACTGCTTTGATGTGTTACTTGGGTTTGCACTAGTTCTAAGCGCTCCGGGAATGTCAAGCGTTCGGCGTCATCGATGTCACGTCCATCGGCGATTAGCAAGGCTTTTATCATATCAGACCAATTCAAATCATTGCAGGAAAATGTTAAAAGCCATGATGGAGGCCCTAAAGTTCTAACCATTGCAATTAATTCAGAGCAACATTTGTGCCAATATGAAGCTGATCCTCTAATATTTCGCATAGTAAGATGTATATTATCCACAAGCCCCTGAGGTGTGTGCTCTCCATGACCTTGTCGCATCGTGCATGTCACAGACACACTTTTTTGATTTCTTGATTTCGCACGAAAATATTCTACAATAGATAGAGCATAAAAATAAATAATCATGTTATTATTTATTCTCAACAAACATTCAACCAAACCAGACGAATCAAAAGAGCCCAAACTCGATGAGGTTATGTCGTTTAATAACGAAGTTCCTATTTATGACCACCTTCCAGCTCCATCATCAGACCCTGGATACCATCTAAACACAAAGTTCATATCAAGACGAATCAAACGAGCCCGAATTAGATGTGGTTACGTCGTTTTATTAAGAAGATCCTATGGCCACCTTCCAGCTTCATCATCAAACCCTGGTTACCATTTAGAGACAAAGTACTCGTCAAGACGAATGAAAAGAGCCCAAAGTTGATGAGGTTATGTCGTTTAATAATGAAGTTCCTATGACCACCTTCCAGCTCCATCATCAGACCCTGGATACCATCTAAAGACAAACTACTCATCAAGACGAATCAAACAAGCCCAAACTCGATGCGGTTACCTTGTTTGATTACAGAGATCCTATGGCCACCTTCCAACTTCATCATCAAAGCCTGGTTACCATTTAGAGACAAAGTACTTATCAAGACGAATCAAACGAGTCCAAACTCGATCGGGTTGCGTCGTTTCCTTACAGAGTTCCTATGGCCACCTTTCAGCTTCATCATCAGACCCTGGATACCATCTATGGGCAAAGTACTCATCATGACGGATCATACGAGCCTAATCTCGATGGGCTCCTATCGTTTCATAACGGAGTTCCTAAGGCCACCTTCCAGCTCCATCATCAGATCAGCTCCATGTCATCTATATATTGTACTATCACGCGATATACATAAGCTTGCAAAATTTCAATTCAATCGGGAATCGGGAAGTATGCCAAATTAAACATGCAAGACTTCATGCGACGTCGCGTGATGTAACAGTTAACGTGAAAAAAAAAACCGACTTCCAAAAACACACAAAAAAAAACTAAAATAACGAGTTATTTGCATGCGCTGCCTAAACCATTGTATATATTTGAAAACAATGTAGGGCAACCTGGTTCGTTTTAAATAGTTCTACAAAACAGTCCGCGACACCATATTTCTATCTTTTCTATTTTAGCAGATATAGTAGTTTTTATGTATTAAAAAAAAGTATTTTTCGACATACTTACATTTGGACGATTTTTTAAACAACAAAATATTAAACTTTATACAAAAAGATATAATTTTATGATCACAAGGATATAGCGATAAGATTTGCCCTTTACAGTATGTCGATCGGTTAAATAGTTACGAAGATAATATAAAATTAATAAATGGCAAAATGCCATCCAACATTCACGAACAGCATTAGAATATGCCCCTTGGTCAGTTGTTACAAGGTTACGTCACTGATAATATGGGAGGAATGTACCATGAGTCAAGCTCATGTTGAAGCAGTGGATTGAAAATTTCAGTCGCTGTCGTGGATAGTGTTACTGATACTGACTGATACTTTAATGTTTGCTGGTGACTTTGGCAGACACTTTCCGTCGTCACAAAAGGGACACGTTCGAACATCATTAAGGCATGTCTAAAATCATCGCCCCTATGGAGTATAACTCAAACTTTAATTTACGTACTAACATGAGAGCCCTTATACTTACCTTATCGGAATTGTGGTTATTTTCCACAATAGCTCAAAGTTGGAGACGGGTCTTTTTCTTCTCCTACCTTGGGCGCTAACGCTGCGGAATCATAAAAGAGAGTCTGAATAGGATAGTTCACAGCTTGCAGCAACTAGATAGATTAGAATAGATGCATTGACTTTGTTCAAGGTCACTGTATCGTCTCACCTAAGAACGATACAGTCAATGAAATCAATAATATACAAATTGGGTTAGGCAGAGGTGTACCTAATAGTACACCTACATTTCGCCAGTTATGCTTAGTTCCATATTCTAAGGGGTGAGTCTATTGCCATCAACCTGAGCTGCTACTGAGAAATTCCTGATGGAAAAACCTAATGACACTGCCCAACCCAGGAATCGAACCCAAGACCTTATGCTCAGTAGTCGTGCTTTCGACAACTAGACCAACGAGGTAGTCAATTATCAAAAACATCAATAAACTAATTTTACAAAAAGTTCCCGGTTAAGGCATACAGTGTGTAAAATCGAGGATGCAATCCACTATCCGCAAGAATTTTGGAACTCCCTTAATCCATCTGGCCTGTCACCTTACGAACTGCTATTGAAAATCGGAACGCCTATCGTGTTTATAAGAAATTTAAGCCCACCTAACCTGTGCAATGGCACAATGCTACATACTAATAAAAGATAACTGGACCAGGAGCTGGCCAGTTGGCGCAGATCACGAGAATTCCAATGATATCCACGGACCTGCCTATATAGTTTAAGCTGCTCCAGTTTCCCATAATTTGCCCTGTTAACTATTAACAAGTCCCAGTGACAAACATTGGTTGGCATTTACCTAAGAAAGGAATATTTTACCCATGGGCAGTTATAAGGGCGGATAATCACAAATTGGATCACCCGCAAATCAGATTATTTTGTTACCAGAAAATAAAACAACCTTAAATATTCTAAACAGAGCAGTTTTAATTTAAATACCTATTTAATTTCATTAGGTGCCTACCAGACTTAAATTTTATCAAATTCTATCACCTATAAAAAGCTAATAGGTCGAGTAATACTTATGGGCTGTATTTTCGAAATCCACGCGGACGAAGTCGCGGGCGAAGTGCTAGTATTTTATATTAAAGCTATTTACCTCAAGAAATACCTATGTGGTAGATATAATTTACAAATGCTTCCTCTCTCCTAACTCACTTATTTTGCTGTGCCCGACAGGGTTCATATTATCTAATTGTAAGTTTACCACTTAAGAATACCTACATGTGGAATGCAATAGAAGTATTGGGTATTGAGTTAGTACTAAGCTGGTAGGTCTCAGAAAATTCCTCTTAGTAATTAGGAGTACAACCCGGCCCGAATCTCCCCAACCCCGATAACATTTGATTCGGCGATCTCGCAGATTTATAATAGGCGTGTGGCGAGGCACCTGTCACATTGACTGCGGCGCGGCGCGTTGGACACAGACCGATAGCGCAAAAACGCCCTCCGAGATAATGAAGACTAACTATTAATTGGGTCGTGGCACCGCTGTAACACTGACTGATCGTTTAAATGTCAGTGCAAAAACTCGATCGTGTATCGATCAGCGTCGGGCAGAGCGCTGCGGCAGCGGTGCGGAACCGCTGGTCGCCAGCCGCCATATCCGCGCGACTACTTTTTGTCGGTGCACACAGGCCTCGGCGCTGCCTGACACCGCTGCCCTCCACTGTGTCAATTTAAGCTGATCCGGGCAGAGGCGCCTCGGTGGTGTTCCCGTCCAGAAATCCGGATCACAAAGAACCGCTCGACCCAGTCCCGGGATTGTCGTTTTATAATGGACAGCGGAACGGATTAACCGCAATTCGCGCATCAGCCAAAGTTTTTGCACGGTTTTTTGGGCATTAAATTGGAGTAGCTGAAGCCAGGTCACGCGTCGGGTCGACCGCGGAATTAATTGAAATCTACTTTCTAGCTAGCATATAACAAAATATGTGAACAGCAGAACAATGTGGCTGAAAACTCGCATTCACTCGAGATAATGAAGCTGGTTCCATTCTAAATGTTAATAGCGCGGGCGCGGGCGGGGCTCATTAGGGCGGAGGTATCACCCGCGCCGCGCCGCGCGCTGGCGACTGCGCACACTTTTTATCTGTCGACAGCTGCGGAACGTCGGAACGGCTTGAATACATTATAAACACGAAACAGGGGCGGGGCGTGCGCTGCTGGAGCTGCCAGCCGCTCTGTATTGTGATCATCACACCAGCTACCTCGAGTCGCGTGTGCCGCCTGCGACCTGTGCCGCCCGTGCGTGCCCTCACAGCTGCGCTCGGTGGGCTTGTGTGTGTAGCGATTGTATTAGCTTACTACGAACGAAACTATATCACCACTTGATTGGACATGTTGCTCTTGTTACACGACGGTTTCAAATTTTAAACCATACACATGAACTTTCTACTCACTACTAAGAGTACAAAGTGCTAATTAATCGACCTCAAATAAATTGGGATAAGGGCAGGTGAATGATGATGATGATGCTAACTTCTACAAAAAGGAGTATGGGGAACCGAAGTCTGAAATGATGAGTATGTGTTATTGAGTTCTCCACCAGGAATTCACAGTAGCAGCTACGAAATCTGAATTCCTACCCGGTTGATGGTAATAGGCTCGCCTCCTATTTCAAACAAAATATAGGCTTAAACATAAGTGGTGAAATGTGGGTGTACTATAATTATTAAGTACACCTCTGCCATCTGGAATTACAGGCGGGATGTTATGTTATATCTGTATGTATCTGTCTAGCCATTTCCCAACTGTGTTGGGGTCAGCTTCCAGTCAAATCAGATGCAGCTGAATACCAGTACTTTACATGCCTATCCGACCTCCAAAACCCAGTTAAAGTACTGGGTAATACTACGAGAGAACTGGCAACACTGCCCGAGTGACATGTCAAATATTTGTTCCGTTTTTTTAAATTAAATTTCTTAGTTTAAGAAGGATTTTCTCAGGGGTTTCATATTTTGGGCTATTGAATGAGCTCACGTATGTTTTATAGTAAAAAGTATATAATCAGGGTAAACAGTAAATGACACAGGACTTGGAAAACAAAAGAAACAGGAATAAACAGCAAACTTAAACAATTTGTACGAGCGTATAGCGAATGCTTTTAAACCGCGCGCGAAATCGTCGTCCACTGGCGGCCAGCTTGGCGAGTCACGGAGTCGTGGGCGGTATTACCAGCGCACAAAAAAATGTTTGAAAGGCAGTGCTACATTAGTAATTAAGTTGTAATATGGTGTAATTATACGTGATATCGTATTTTAAATGTATAAATACTCAGGAAAATTGGTTTCCTGATAATCAATAAAGGATTCGTTTAAAATGACGTTACCGGTAACCTAAAAACCACAGCTGATGGTCTAGCTACGGATATATACGGGGAGTATTTCTTTACTTTTATATTATAGCACACAATAATCCCAAAATTTTCCCCTGTTTTCCCCCCCCCCCGTTTTTTTTTTCAAAGATTTAAAGTTTATTTTATAGAACGTTGACTAATATCAATTACATTGTATATACATTTATATTATATACAGACTACAAATAGAACAAAAATAATGCTAAAAAGGGAAGACTAAAAGTAAGTATTGTACCTACATATTTACAACGACAACAATCTCAATTCTCATAAAAAAAAAAAAAAAAAAAAAAAAAAAAAAAAAAAAAAAAATAATAATAATAAAAATAAAATATCTCGACTTGGCACACGAGGTTGTCGACATGTGGAATGTGAACTCGGCTGTCATTGTGCCGATTGTCGTAACGGCCAATGGCCTTATGGCTAAGAGCCTCGACGACCATCTTTCGAAGCTCTCCTTAGGCGGTTGGATCAAGGGCCTGATTCAGAAGGCAGTACTCCTCGATACGGCTCGCATTGTGAGGAGGTTCCTGTCTCTGGAGCCCTAACCACCGGTAGCTTGGACCCTGTTCCCGACACCGGCGGACCGCTATTTTTTTATATTTTTAAATGTTTTTTATATGGATTTTTGTAAGAAATATTTAAAAATGTTAAAACATGTGTATATATAAATGAATAAACGGAATAATAAAAAAAAAATAATAATAATTAAATTCTCTCATATCTTAATTTTCTTCATCGGTCTATCCTATTAGTTCTCATCGTTTCATTATTTCCAATTTTCAGTAACCAATCCGGAAACCATGCCTGTGATGAGCCGTAAGGCTACTGCTCAGGATATGGAGCTAAAATTGGGAACGGCCCTCCAAGAACTTAAGGACTCAAAACTCCAATGTCAACAACTGTTACAGGAGAGAGAAGACAGTGAGGAGGAGGTCAATAATATAAATAACAAAAACTCCAGCTTTAAATGTTGTCGATGAAAGGGATCAGCTACGGGCGGTCACGGATGGGTTTAGCAACTGTAGTAACTTGTATGAGGAGGTTTTATGTAAAATTAGGGACCTAGCGGATGAATTAATCCATGCTAATGTTAAACTTTTAAATTTGAACAAGGAAAAGGATCACACTCAGGCTATAGCTACTAACCATTCAGTATACAATGAATTAGTAAATACAAATTGTAACCCTCATTCCATTATAACAGTAGACCTAACAGAAAATTCCTTACTAAAACATAATTAAAGCCATAAGTAAGATTAGTAAAAATAAAATTAAGAAATATGCAAGATTGAATAAAATATTTAGAAAATGTAATAAAACATCCAATTAAGGAAAGAACGTGTTTCTCTTGTTAATAGATTAAATAACTATCAGATTCAATTGGAAGATAGTATAAATATTTATGAAACAGATAGCGCTTGCAATCTGAAATACAAGCCTGTATTTAAAGAATATGTCACTAAAGTCTTTATATTATCAATATGAAAGCTCTAACAACCAGTCAACCAAATTAAAGAGCATATTCTTGCAACAAACGTATTGGTAGACAAAGTGGTCTTGCTGAGCAACACTCATTGTACTTGTCGGAGTGTACCCAGTATTAATCGCCTCCAGCCTGAGGCAACGGAGGACCCGTCCCAAGCTGTGAGTGCTCAGGACTGCATCAGCCAAGATATAAGACCTGACATTACAGTTCATGTTTCACAAGTAGTAGAAACAGAAAGTAGGTCCTCCATTTGTTATGGTTTCCACAGTTATGGTCTAATTGAATTAAATGCTTTGAGTTTGAGTTTGCATTTATGCCATACATAAGGTTGCAAAGAAATGGAGCGTGTGTGGACATTTTGATCTCAAATCACATATCTGAATTCATTCAAGGCATGATGTTAAAATTTTGGTACCGGTTTCGCTTCCTGCCGACTTCCTCTTGAATCTTATAAGTCTATAAGTCGCCCATGTAGTCCTTTGTCCTGTTTGAAAGAGGTCTACCCTTTATAGCAGAACTTTTTTTGTCATATTATTATTTTGCATAGGAACGGATAGCATTAACTTCATTTCGCAGAAAATCGTTTGGCAGACACTCATTTATCATCCATTCAAAACTCATAATTTTGTAAGTCAGAATCATCTTTAGGCATAAATTTCATATGCATAAGAATTAAAAAGTAGAACCATCATATCGCAGAAATTTCACGTTCAGAATCGTCTTTTGGCATACATTTTATATCGATAGTCATTAAAAGGTAGAACTATCATTTCTCAGAAAATTCACAGTCAGAATAGTCTTTTGGCATACAATATTGATATATTGACTGAGCATTTTTTTTTACACTGAAACTGGGTTTATGAAGGCAATAGGAGCTAATTTAAGATAAGTTTAACGTAAATTGTCCATATATTTTGTCTAATTCATTATTTGATTATCTTTCTGCACGTATTATTTATAAATCATTCAATAAAACAGTTGATAGTGAACATATGCGGTTTTTATTTCCTTGTGAGAAGCATGCAAACATGCTAACAAGCATACCCAGCATAACAACAACATACATTTATTTCAGGCTACTTAGGCCCATAGATATAAAGGGTGTAAACAGACTCTTAACGAAGCCGAAAGGCACTTAAATTATTCTCCCCGTCATTGCGATCATTTTTTTGTTCTAGACCATACCTGGGGGGAACCTTCTAGTTACGGAGATAATGGGGGTCAAAGTTCCAACATTTTCACGAGTTTTTTTTTTTTTAAATACATGTTTTGATTGTAAGATTTTTACTTTAAGCAACTCCAGGATCCCCTTACTATTTAATCCAACCATCAGCACAATGTTTTGAGTGCGTTACATTGAGTCCTACTGAAAAACGTGATTTTTTAGCCCAAAAAAAAGTAGTTTCCCAGCACTAATTTTTGTTTAAAGTTAAGTTTGATAAACATAATGCTTGGTTGACGGCTTCATGAAGAGTCTGTTTACACCCTGTATACCTTACCGACTAACATACATGTAATATAATACAAATTGTGTTAGTAAATAAAACCTTAAAACTATGTTAGTAACACTTCACTTGCGCACTATGTCACTGCGCGTTCATGTGGCACTTGCCCGTGGAAGCGACGGAATACCACTCCCTGCGGCCAAAAGCCTCCATCAAGACGAGGTGCAGATAGCACGTAGGTGTTCGCACCACGAACGCCTTAAAGTTGACGTTGCGGCGCGACTCAAGCAGCTGCACTCTCGCCACGTATTTGGTCTTTTGACGCACGTACTCCACGATGTCCTCCGCCGTAGTGGTGTAGTGCAGGCGGGAGATGTACACCGGAGTGTTCGGCTTCGCGGCACGAATAGGCACGTTGGGCTCCGATGGAGCCGTACCGCAGCGGTTCTTGTTGGTACGTTGACGGCGTTTCCTCCTCAACACCGTCACAAAACCATCATCAGCCCGAGACGGTGCCTTTTCTGGGAAGGGGTTCCCAGCGGGAGCAGTTACGCCCGCGACCACGCTAGCGAAATCTCCAGGAAATCCCCGAGATTTAGCAGGCGCTGCAGAAACAGGCAGTGCGTCGAGCGGTCTTACGGCGGCGAGGAAAGTCGGGAGCGGGGCAGTGGGGCGCACGAGGAGCGAGCACTACTGGTTCAGCATTCTTCGGTAACGACGGCGACAAAACTGCTGACGCGAAACTAGCCGTCGATACATCGTGGCCAGCGGATAAACCATGCACGCACCAAGCATGCAGCATACAAGCAAGTATGCAGCATGCAAGCAAGCATGCAGCATGCAAGCAAGCATACAGCAAGCATGGTTCAAGTATGCAGCATACAAACAAGTATGCAGCATGCAAGCAAACAAGCATGCATGGTGCGTGCAAGCGAGCATGCAACATGCAGCAGGCATGGTTTCTGTCACGGCTCCGGCGTTGTGGGGCTCCGGCGGTCCCACGCGAGTTATCGTCGCAGATGGTTTTAATGCTCACCAGCGGCGAGCTTTAGGACCGCCTGCTCCTCAGCTCGCGGCCCGCCTCGCCCCTCTGCGCCTACGCGGGCTTAAATTACACTCTAGGGGTAGGGCAGACAAGACTACGTGGAGTCGGTTTTGCAGCGATTCGTTTCTGTCACTAACTTTTGTAGCACAACATAATTATTGACTTTTTGAGACAATATTTTAATTTAAGGTTAAAAATGCTTATTTATAGAAATGTCAATATAATAAAATTATTCCCAATGAAATTCTGCCATCTTCACAGTATGCCAAGTGAAATTATACTAAACAACCGTCGCACTAAATAAATATTATGCTAAAGAAAATTATGCGAAATGATAACTTTGCCAAAGGTAATTATGCCAAATAAAATTCTGCCATCTTAAAAGTATGCCATTGTAAATTCGGATATTATAAACATTCGGCCATAAAATAATTATCTATACTTATATTATAAAGAGGTAAAATTTAAAAATAAAAATAGAAAATATTTTTATGATCACAAGGATATCATAGAGATAAGATATGCCCGTTACAGTATGTTGATCGGTTAAATACTTACGAAGATAATATAAAATTAAATCGCAAAATGCCATCCAACATTCACGAACCGCATTAGAACATGCCCCTTGGTCAGTTGTTACAAGATTACGTCACTGATAATATGGGAAGAAGTCAAGTGAGTCAAGCTCATGTTGAAGCAGTGGATCGAACACTTAAGGACTTGAAAATTTCAGTCGCTGTCGTGGATGGTGTAACTTTTATGTTTGCTGGTGACTTTCGGCAGACACTTTCCGTCGTCACAAAAGGGACACGTGCGGACACCATTAAGGCATGTCTAAAATCATCGCCCCTGTGGAGTATAACTCAAACTTTTATTTACGTACTAACTTATCGGAAATATGGTTAGCGATTTTCCACAATAGCTCAAAGTTGGAGACGGGTCTTTTTCTTCTCCAACCTTGGGCGCTAACGCTGCGGAATTATAAAAAGAGAGTCTGGATAGGATAGTTCACAGATTGCAGCAACTATGTATATAGATAATAATAGATGCATTGACTTTGTTCCGTGGCTGCTACTGAGAAATTCCCCATGGAAAAACCCAATGACACTTTGCCCAACCCTGGAACCGAACCCAAGACCTCATGCTCAGCTGTCGTGCTTTCGACAACTAAACCAACGAGGTAATCAATTATCAAAAATATCAATAAACTAATTTTACAAAAAGTCCCCCCCGGTTAAGTCAAAACCTACAAGTCTATTGATACAGTGTATAAAATCGAGGATGCAGTCCACTATCCGCAAGAATTTTGGAACTCCCTTAATCAATCTAGCCTGCCACCTTACGAACTGCTATTTAAAATCGGAACGCCTATCGTACTTTTAAGAAATTTAAGCCCACCTAACCTGTGCAATGGCACAATGCTACTAATAAAAGATAACTGGACCAGGAGCTGGCCAGTTGGCGCGGATCACGAGAATTCCAATGATATCCACGGACCTACCTATACAGTTCAAGCAACTCCAGTTTTCCATAATTTACCCTGTTTACTATTAACAAGTCCCAGTGACGAACATTCTCTTTGGTTGGCATTTACCTAAGAAAAGAATATTTTACCTATGGCCAGTTATATCACGAATTGGATCACCCGCAAATCAGATTATTTTGCTACCGGAAAATAACCTCAAAAATTCTAAAGAGAGCAGTTTTAATTTAAATACCTATTTAATTTCATTAGGTGTCTACCAGACTTACATTTTGTAAAATTCTTTCACCTATAAAAAGCTACTAAGTCGAGTAATACTTATGGGCTGTTTTTTCGAAATCCACGCGGGCGAAGTCGCGGGCGAAGTGCTAGTATTAAATAATTTTAATGCTTTAAAAATATTCGTTTAAAGAAGATTATGCCAAACGTGTAATGCTAAATAAAATTTGGTACCCGTTTGAAAGGTCGAATCAACTCTACCAAGGTAGTGTTTTATAATGTTTAGCTTGCTTCTCTCCGTGTTGCAGACTACTGTCTCTTTAATCTTATCTTCGTCTAAAACTCGACCAGGCAACTCCGTGTGAAGGATCGAAGTCTAAACTGTCTAAAGCAGTGTGTTAAAACAATTTCGAGCTCACTTGGCTCGCTGTCGCAACCTGCTACCACTTTTTTTTTTCTTTTTACGGTTGGGAAATCATCAAATGACTTCTCCCGCTCTGGGCAGAGCGAAAGGGAGTGTCAGACTTGTACTAACTAAAACCCATCCATGTTCCTTCCTTGCCCTTTGTGTTCCAGGGCCGCGGTATCTCTTTCGACCAGTCCCGCAGCCCTGAACCTGCTACCTCTTGAATCTTGTCGTGGTCTGTAAATCAAGTAACTCCTGAAGGGTAAAAAGCATTCTAAACTATCCAGGGTACGGTGTTACAATTTTCGGGATTGCTTCGCTCGCTCTTGGAGCCTTAGATCTTTTGTTCTTAAAATTGTATCTTTAAGTGAATTAAGTGCCATCTGCTTCTGAATAACAGGACTAAAGAAACGCTAATTTTTCGGGAGTGGAGAGCTTACTTTTTCTTTTAGTGTCTAACCTTTTCAAATAAATCGACAAAATTCGTAACTTCTACTTCGATATGTATAGAATATGTAACCAATCCTAGGTGCTAATATTATTAAGGTGGTTATGCATTTTAGATTCTTAGAAAAACTTTAGTTGCATCCATAAAGAGTAAATTGAACCCTTAAAAATCCCCCTATCATTATTATTCTTAGGTAGCATGGTGTCAGAACATCCGCGTTGACGGATAGTAGCTATCGGGTCAGAGTCAGAGCGCCTGCGACTGCCAGCCTAGTAATACGCGCGTTCGAGGAAAACTATCCGTGAACTGAAAAATAAACAAGATCATTTAAAACTGAGCGAGGTATCGAGCAGCGAGCTATTAAAGTACGTGTTTAGATCAATACAGACCTTTACGAATAGTTACTTTACTTTCAAAACTACTTATAAACAATCAACTAGGTCCTGTTATTGTTTTTAGAACGGAATTAAATCCATCCTTGGGAATTGGGAGGTGGGAGGTTGCCGAGCCGAATACTGGGAAATGGATTTTGTTTTATTCAATGCACCATGTTGGAAATATTTTAATGACAGGCCAAAACCTGCTTAAAGGCTAAAGCTCCGAATTTGGTATTATATCGTCTGAGTGACAGGCTGTACTTATATTAAGCGCTTTCAGAACCCTTTCTAACCAGATTACTGTCAGTCTGTGCGATGCCGCGCTCGACGCTCGTAGGAGCTGTAGCTGCGTGCGCCTGCCGATGTCGGCACACGTCAGCGACCGGCTGACGGGGACCCGGCCTTATCTCCGACTGCTGTTATCCGACCACCTTATATCAAGCACTACGCGCCAGTCGCAACCGACAACCTCGCGCAGTTTCTATATCATTTCAGGAATTGGGGCGGCTTCGCATTTAACTGTACAGAGCGACAAAATAGTCGCAACATGCAAATGAGTATGCCATTACAAACATAATATCACACTTATGATTCGTAACGGGTTTAGCAGAGTTACTGTGAATGCGCAAGTACTATTTGGTCCATGTTTGGCATAAATAAGGTGAGTTAAATTTGAGATAGCTGCACTATGTAGTAGTACAAACACATAGTAATGGCTTAAGTACCATCGTGTACGTATCTGGATAACGGACTAGGCAAAATTTGATAAAAGAACTTTAAACTAATGACAAGTGATTTTATGTTCTACACTATAGTATAATGTTCCCGGATAAACAGCAGCAGTTACATCCGTAATACGCGCAGTGTGTGACACATGCACTGAATCAATGGCGGTCTAGTGGTCTATGCATTTCAAAGCTAACTTTTCCAAATAAAACTTCGCCGACGACGCGACGGGCCACCGCTTCACATCGTCGCTATTTCACGCCAACTGATGACTTCGAGGACAATCTCCGTCGCAGTCCTGTGTCCTGGTAGATCGTTCCCACACTGTCCAGTGCGCCGGCAGACGGTCGTCCTACTGTCAGCCAACGCGTTGAACGCGTCCCTAATGACAGCACAAACAAGCCCCGCCGTGATTTCCCCCGGGAAGCTAAAAGCGGCGGGATGACGGGATGTCGCCGCGAACGATATGTTACGTGAATTACTCACCGTTGCACAAACATGCTGCTGTTTCTATGGATAGAATTACTGTCTAAGTAGTACATCCTTACATGGTAGCACGTCTAAGAGCTCGTTTCCACTTGTCGGGTATCGGATCCGTTTATTAATCGGATGTCGGCGCCTTTGTTCACACACACAATTAATAATCGGTTGTCGGCCACGTTCGAAGCTAGTGCTAATTTTAAGCATTCTACGCGAGAGGACTGTGCACGATGGACGTCGACAAAGTTCTTGTTGTGTTATTTAAAAAGAAAACGAGAAAAGACAGCCAAAGAAACAAAATATTGGGTGAACCCAATTCTGAGAGAAAGATTTCATTTGGGTACATTTCAGAACTTAATAACAGAATTTAGAAGTGACCGAATTAAGTTTTACAATTATTTTAGAATGTTGATAACTACATTCAATCATCTATTGGCTCAAATAGTCCACTCATTTCATAAAATGTCCTAAGTCAGGTCAGGTGTAGCGGGGAGAGGGTTAACGACCCCGACATCAGACAAATGTGAACAGCGCCATTCTTAATCATAGGCGAGCGAGATCCGACACGATTTTTTTCCGGGAGTAGAGGGCTGGCAAAACACCCGACATTTCTTGTCGAAGCCGACACAAAATCCGTTTCCGATAAGTGTGAATATCTTATAATGCTCTGCCACTATAACCTCCGATTAATATACGGATCCGACACCCGAAAAGTGGGAACGAGCCGTTACGGCACACATGGACGCTGACAAGTTTACTTTGCTGACATAGCTACAGATGAAACATAATTAATGAACACATAAACAATCTCAAACAACAAATCAGCAGGTTGACGCTTGAACTGATAAGCGCACATCGAGAGATTGAAATACTATCTTTAGAAAACCCAAATCTCAAGCATTCCAATGAAAAATTAATTACAGAGAATGAACTCTATAAAAAAGTTACCCTTAGCCCCAGGACAAAATCGAGAATCTCCACATGTTTTTTTTTTACGGATGGGAAATCATCAAATGACTGCTCCCGCTCTGGGCAGAGCGAAAGGGAGTGTCAGACTTGTACTGCAGTTTTAATTTAGATACCTATTTAATGTCATTAGGTGTCTACCAGACTTACATTTTGTAAAATTCTTTCACCTATAAAAAGCTACTAAGACGAGTAATACTTATGGGCTGTTTTTTCGAAATCCACGCGGACGAAGTCGCGGGCGAAGTGCTAGTTACCAAATAAGAACTTATAATGTACCTATGTTTTACAATAAATAAATGAATCTGAATCTGGTAGAGCGTGAGAGTACAACACATCGGAGTCGAACGCTCACGGGTTTACGCAACATTGATTTCTGTTTCAGGGAAATGTATTTGTACGGGTTGTAGTAGTTAACTCCGTACACTGATTTGTCGTGAAGGTTTTGTAAGTTTAGTTAAGAGAAACACGTTCCACTAAGATGCACTAAATAATAAAGTTTATTTAAGTTTAGAGTAAATTACAGTACTAGAGTGGAAGGCGATTATTTCTGTCAGTTGATGCGCTTTGGCACAGAGACACATGGCTGTGATACCTTCCAAACAAAAGTAGTCTCAGCTGTGGCGGATAAAAAAAAGTGGTTAGGTTAGGTTAGGTTAAGCTTGGGTTAGGTTAGGTTTGTTTCAATAATGTTCAGTAAGTAGACCTATTTGACTTGAAATAAATAGAGAACCCTGGAACCAAATTTGATGCGCTTTGGTACAGAGGCACATGGCTGTAATACCTTCCAAGCAAAAGTAGTCTAAGCTGTGGTGGATAAAAAAAAGTTGTTAGGCTAGGTTAGGTTAAGCTTAGGTTAGGTTAGGTTTGTTTCAATAATGTTCAGTAAGTAGACCTATTCGACTTGAAATAAATAGAGAACCCTGGAACCGAATTTGATGCGCTTTGGTACAGAGGCACATGGCTGTAATACCTTCCAAGCAAAAGTAGTCTAAGCTGTGGTGGATAAAAAAAAGTTGTTAGGCTAGGTTAGGTTAAGCTTAGGTTAGGTTAGGTTTGTTTCAATAATGTTCAGTAAGTAGACCTATTCGACTTGAAATAAATAGAGAACCCTGGAACCGAATTTGATGCGCTTTGGTACAGAGGCACATGGCTGTAATACCTTCCAAGCAAAAGTAGTCTAAGCTGTGGTGAATAAAAAAAAGTTGTGAGGCTAGGTTAGGTTAAGCTTAGGTTAGGTTAGGTTTGTTTCAATAATGTTCAGTAAGTAGACCTATTCGACTTGAAGTAAATAGCGAACCCTGAAACAGAATTTGATGCGCTTTGGCACAGAGACACATGGCTGTGATACCTTCCAAACAAAAGTAGTCTAAGCTGTGGCGGATAAAAAAAAGTGGTTAGGTTAGGTTAGGTTAAGCTTAGGTTAGGTTAGGTTTGTTTCAATAATGTTCAGTAAGTAGACCTATTTGAATTGAAGTAAATACCGAACCCTGAAACAGAATTTGATGCGCTTTGGCACAGAGACACACGGCTGGGATACCTTCCAAACAAAAGTAGTCTAAGCTGTGGCGGATAAAAAAAGTTGTTAGGTTAAGTTAGGTTAAGCTTAGGTTAGGTGAGGTTTGTTTCAATAATGTTTAATAAGTAGACCTATTCGACTTGAAATAAATAGAGAACCCTGGAACCGAATTTGATGCGCTTTGGTACAGAGGCACATGGCTGTAATACCTTCCGAACAAAATTGGTCTAGCTGTGGCGGATAAAAAAAAGTTGTTAGGCTAGGTTCCGGGAGTCGGCTACCGTCGGTCCCGTCGACGTCGAACAGGAGGCGCAGTGGTTTAGCGACGCGATGACGCAAATCTGCGACGCGTCTATGCCACGCGTATCCTCTCTGTCCACAAAGCGTCGCGTGTACTGGTGGTGCATCGAGGTCGAGCGGCTGCGCGTCGAGTGCGCCGACGCCAGACGCCCGTACACGCGATGTCGGAGGAGACGTCTGCGGGATCCCGACGAAGAAGCTGCGCTGTATGAGGTGTACCGCGCGGCGAAGGAGGCTCTGTGGCTGGCCATCGGCGAGTCGAAGACGCGCTCCAGAGAGGAGCTGCTGGCGACCCTAGACGGGGATCCGTGGGGGCGCCCTTACCGCACGGTCCGAGGGAAACTTCGGCCGTGGGCCCCCCCGCTAACGGAAGGTCTCGAGCCGCAGTTTCTGGAGCGAGTGGTGTCAGCTCTCTTTCCTGAGAGAGCTGAGCACGAGCCACCGCCGATGGCTGTGCCCTCAGCTGCAGAGTCGGAGGTAGAAGAGGAGAGCGAAACCGTCCCAGAGGTGACACAGGCGGAGATGAGCGCGGCCGTGATGCGGCTCCGGGCAAAAAACACTGCTCCGGGGCCCAACGGAGTGCCTGGCCGCGCTCTAGTTCTCGCCCTGAAGGAGCTGGAGCCCCCACTGAGGGGACTCTTCTCTGCGTGCCTTGAGCAGGGTCAGTTCCCTACCAAGTGGAAGGCTGGTCGACTGGTCCTACTCAAGAAGGCGGGGCGCCCGGAGGACTCTTCGTCCGCTTATCGGCCCATAGTGCTGCTGGACGAGGCGGGCAAGCTGCTCGAGCGAGTAATCGCAGATCGCCTCGTCAGCCACTTGTGTACAGAGGGGCCGAACTTGGACGACAGCCAATTCGGCTTCCGGTGTGGGCGCTCTACTATTGACGCCATCATGAGAGTGAGAGTCCTGGCGGAGGAAGCGGTGTCCCAGGGCGGGGTGGTGCTGGCGGTGTCCTTGGACATCTCCAACGCGTTCAACACCCTGCCCTGGAGTTGCATTAGGGAGGCCCTGCGATACCATCGGGTGCCTTCCTACCTCCGCAACATTGTGGGGGCTTATCTGTCGGGAAGGTGTGTCACCTACATGGGACGCGACGGCGCAGGCCGTCGCGAGATGTCGTGCGGTGTTCCACAGGGCTCGGTTCTGGGCCCTCCCCTGTGGAACATTGGATACGACTGGGTTTTGCGGTGCGAGCTCCCACTGGGAGTGAACCTGACGTGTTATGCGGACGACACGCTGGTCACGGCTCGGGGGAGCTCGTACAGGGAGGCAGCGTTGCTGGCTACGGCTGCTGTCTCACAGGTGGTGAGCCGCATACGACGCCTGGGCCTGGAAGTGGCCCTCAACAAGTCGGAGGCCATCGCCTTTCATGGCCCCCGACGGGCGCCGCCGTTGGGATCACACATTGTGGTCGGTGGGGTCCAGATCGCTGTCGAGTCAACCATGAAGTACCTGGGACTGGTGCTCGACAGCCGTTGGGACTTCGGCCCCCACTTTCAGCGGCTGGTGCCCAAGTTGATGGGCGCGGCGGGCGCGCTGTCAACGCTGCTTCCCAATTTGGGGGGGCCGAGCACCGCCTGTAGGCGGTTGTACATAGGGATCGTGCGATCGATGGCCCTGTACGGGGCCCCGATATGGGCGACCGATCTGACGGCCCGCATTATCGCAGTTCTGCGCAGACCGCAGAGGGTGATGGCCGTCAGGGCCACACGGGGATATCGCACGATCTCCTACGAGGCGGCTTGTGTACTGGCCGGATCCCCGCCGTGGGACCTGGAGGCGAAGACCCTCGCGACACTGTACCGGTGTTGCGAGGAGGCCAAGGATCGGGGCGAGAGGCTGGTGCAGAGACAGATAACGTTGTACCGGTCTCAGCTCCGACAGGTCATGGTGGCGGAATGGCGGGGGAGGCTAGAGCTCCCTACCGCCGGCCTCGACACAATCGAGGCGATCCGGCCAGTACTCGACGACTGGCTCGGGAGGAAGCACGGCTCCCTGACGTTTCGGGCGACGCAGGTGCTCTCGGGGCACGGCTGCTTCGGGAAGTACCTGTGTCGCATAAGCAGGGAGCCGGACGCCCGGTGCCATCACTGCGCCCACTGTCTAGAGGATACGGCGCGGCATACGCTGGCCGAGTGTGTCGCGTGGGATGAGCCACGCCGTGCCCTCGTTACAGAGGTAGGAGGAGACCTGTCGCTGCCGGCCGTTGTTCGTTCGATGGTCGGCAGCGCAGAGTCCTGGGACGCAGTGATATCCTTCTGCGAAACTGTCATGTCGCAGAAGGAAGCTGCGGAAAGGGAGAGGGAGATGACGAGTTCCCTCCCATCCCGCAGCAGGCGCACCGGGCGTCGGCAGAGGGCAGACAACGCCCTCTTCCGGCCCCCCTAAATAGGTCCAGGGGCGACGGATCTGGGGACATCCATCGCCCCCTATCACACTGGACCCGAGACGGCGGCGCGTCGTGTTCCACGCGCACCTCTCAAAGACGTAACGGGGGGATTATCACATCTCACTCCTCCCCGAGACGAGGCCCGCAGGTCAAGCGGGCCGGCACTAGTCCGGGGCAGCGGAAGTCGCATTAGATCCCGTTGCCCCCCGACGCAAGTGTGCGAGGGAACACCGGTGTGGTTTTAGTCAGTACGAGTCTGACAGACCCCTCCGCTCTCCCCAGGGCGGAGGACATCCATAGAGGATTTCCACATCGAGAACAAAAAAAAAAAAAAAAAAAAAAGGTTAGGTTAAGCTTAGGTTAGGTTTGTTTCAATAATGTTCAGTAAGTAGACCTATTCGAGAATATATCTACTTGTAATATTAGAGAATTTGATGCGCTTTGGCACAGAGATACATACATGGCTGTTATACCTTCCAAACAAAAGTAGTCTAAGCTGTGGCGGATAAAAAAAAGTGGTTAGGTTAGGTTCGGTTAAGCTTAGGTTAGGTGTGGTTTGTTTCAATAATGTTTAGTAAGTAGACCTATTCGACTTGAAGTAAATACCGAACCCTGAAACAGAATTTGATGCGCTTTGGCACAGAGACACATGGCTGTGATACCTTCCAAACAAAAGTAGTCTAAGCTGTGGCGGATAAAAAAAAGTTGTTAGGTTAAGTTAGGTTAAGCTTAGGTTAGGTGAGGTTTTTTTCAATAATGTTTAATAAGTAGACCTATTCGACTTGAAATAAACAGAGAACCCTGGAACCGAATTTGATGCGCTTTGGTACAGAGGCACATGGCTGTAATACCTTCCGAACAAAATTGGTCTAGCTGTGGCGGATAAAAAAAAGTTTTTAGGCTAGGTTAGATTAAGCTTAGGTTAGGTTTGTTTCAATAATGTTCAGTAAGTAGACCTATTCGAGAATATATCTACTTGTAATATTAGAGAATTTGATGCGCTTTGGCACAGAGATACATACATGGCTGTTATACCTTCCAAACAAAAGTAGTCTTAGATGTGGTGGACAAAAAAAAGTTGTTAGGGTTGGTAAGGTTTTTTCCAAAAAAATTGAGTTTCCTCCTGACCAAAAAACTTAAGTAATTTTAAGCAAATTGCGAACCTAACGCGTACGAAGTCGCGGGTAACAGCTAGTTCAATAATATATGTAAGTAGCTAAGTAAATGAGTACCTAAGTAGACAGTCTAGCCTAGGAAACTACCTATTACTTTTTTTTAACGCGGGCGTGGTTACCTAAGTCACTCGTGTGTCACTTTTTTCACCTTATCCACTTATTTATTAATTAATCCAGGTATTTTACTCGATGCAAAAAGCGAAATACATACCTATTAAAAAATAAAGAAATTACGTATTACTAGTAGGTAAGTATATAAATTATTTTACAGTCTTACCTTTCGAAGTTTCCAGATAAAATTTAAAAATTGAGAGATATCATTTTTTTTTAATTACCTGGAAACTCCGAAAGGTGGATGCGTTTTTGAATAATTCAAGCAACCAAAGACAGCATAATATACTTTATTATAACCCTTTAGCATATTTAATAAATACTTGTACCTACTTTTATCTCAAATCGCACGCTTTCTGCTTTAAAAACCAACACAACGGTCGTTCGTCAGTGCGGTGCATTCGCGACTGTTGCCTCCCAACTGAACACCGCCTCGAGCGCGTGTAGGTATGGCTCGCGTTCCGACCGTTTGTATGAAGATACAATACTGTAGATATTATTACCGTGGTACAGTATAAATAGTTAACTTCATCAGACCATCACTTAATGGTGATATTCAAGCGTCGGATTTGGGCAGGAGTCTCTCAGGTCGGTTGACGAGATGTTGCGATTACCAAACCTGAGCCAAAAGTCTGGTGATTACTATACCTGTACCCTGTACCAACAGTGACGTCACGGTCACTGTGGCGACCGATGTTACGATGCAGGGGGCCAACGTTCAGCCCTGTTTACGAACAACAATTAATGCAAGCGTGTATAAAGTATCGTCCATAGTGAGTGATGCAGTGCACCTACGTAGTACGATATTGAGTATCTATCGTTAATGTATCCGTCACGATCCGCGGCACAGAACGTTCTGCTCAACAGCTCCGATAATCCCGCACTAACTACTTACCAGTGCCCAGTGACAGTCGCATTATCTCTCGTTTTTGAATCTGTTCATAACATACTGCTGAAATATATATAGGTACATGTTTCGTACATAAATCTATAACTAAAACAATATATGCCGTAGAAACTGTGCTTAGTAAATTATTATCTAGTTGACGTTGACATTCCTTAATGTTAAAATTGTAACCTCGATAAATGCCCCGCGGCTGCACTGACGATTGGAGCGGGCGCGGGGGCGGGAAGGAAATCATTCAATAATAGCTTGAGCTAGCATTTACGCCCAGAGGTGAAGGAAAACATCCATCGCTCGAAACTTGGACTTATATTGAATAAAAGTCGGAAATGGCCGACCCGCCTTCAGCAAGATCCCTTGAACAGTTTACTGTAGACCTTCGAGCGTCGGTCGACTTCACTTCCAGGTGGCACGAACCAAGTAACGAGCACGTGGGAGCCGCGGAGGAGCTCGTTTATACCGCGCGCCGTACACCCGGTGGCCGGGTGATCTGTTCTACACTACAAGCAATGGCGCTCAAATACAGTCGCAGCGAATATTTTCAATTGCACGCTGAAAGGTTCGTTGCAGTGAAACTGAACTTTTGTGCATATTCTGGATCTACAGTTTACACATCAATAGGTACTATATTTACGTTTCATTGATCTGCCTCATCTACGAGAAAAATGCTCATCATAATGATGAACGACTAACGCACATAATGCAGTGGTCACGGCCAGCGCTGTTCAATCTGAGTTCAAAGCGAGCCGCAGGCGAGCGGGGCAGCGGGCCGCACATACAACGCACATAGCACGGCGCTGATTCATGGCGACGCAAGCGCATGTAGCACTGCTGTATTACAGCGAGCCATCGCGAATGCGCGCGCAGAAATGTCGCGTCATAAAACTCTCACAAAAGGATCATTATGAAATGTGAAAGTGGGTACAGAGATTTTTGGAAGTTCAGATTACTTAATCAATTCAGTATAAGGCCGAAAAGAATTCAGAATACGTTGACAATAATATAGCCTCCGAATCAATCCTCAATCACCTTTGTTTGATATCGCGCATTGTTTGCCATTAGCATCGAGTTGTCCTTTTGCGGAGACAAGTGCGCGTGTCGCAGCACCGAGTGGGTTGAAGGGCGCGGCGGGCGGCGCGGGCGTTGCGCGTCGTGTGCGTGCCGCCGCCGGCCGCGACGTAATGTATCATTGAATTTCATTTGATATGCTCTGATTACAACAATTCTAAGCGGTTATGTGAAATGCCTGGCGTGTAGCGAGTAGCGCGCGACGTCCTATCGCGACATTATAACCTACTAGCTGTTGCCCGCGTCTTCGTTCGCAAACGCGACTACTTAGCATGAGGTCCAGGGGCGTGCCGTCCATAGAGGCAATTAGGCCTAGCCTACCCTACCAACAACACCAAATGCATTTATTATAACTATGAAATAAAATAATACAATATATTAAAAAAAAGTTAAAACGCCTGTAGAATACTTATAGCAACCTGTGGCGCCCGTGTGACGTAACGCACGACGCTCCAAAGCGTGCCTATAGGCAAGCAGGCGCACGGCCTCAGTTCCATTCACAAAACGCACACTGGTGCATATTTTCGTGTGTATAAACGGCACACATGTATAAATTATGGGTGTAACTCCTTGAACAGGAGCTGTGTTGTGATTGGCTAGCTAGATTATGAATTAAGATCAGGGTTCCCAATTTGTGGAGATTTCCCCGATTTACGGGGAATTCGAGAAACAGACTACACTTAAACACGATAGTTTCCTTAATGACTAATAGAGACAGTAAAAAAACAGGGTGGTATTCTCAAATTTATAAATTACGAAAAAATGATAAATTGTAAGGAATAGCAAAAGCCCTTTAAAAAATAAAAACTACAATCGTGAATTTTATTTTCCACTTTGTTTTTTGGGGAGTTAGGAAAATAAATATTGGCAACTGTGCTGTGTCTGTCACTTTTATTGGCAACTTAGAAATTAAACTTTTCTTTTAGTGTTTCATGTGACAATTTATTGGTTTGGATTTTTATATCTTATTAAGTTATAACCATCGCAATATCAGATGTGTGTTAACAGATATTAATAATTATCGGTTGATCGTCCCAAATTAAACCGATTTGTTGTGTTATTTGTTTATTTACTTATAAAATGGTGTTCTGTTGTGGAGTTTGCGCTGTTAATGTATGTTTGTTAGAAGTTAAAAGCAGTAAGTTTACGCAATTATCATAATATATCATATAAATGATAAGATAATTTAAGCAAGTTGTGTCTCAAGGTAGATGTGTACCCAAATTATGAGAATTAACCTAAAAATATGTATACCCATTTTTTTTTGGGTATCAGTATGCATGGCCTACCCGACGTGGAGAACCACTGCACGCCACAGATGAGGTCCAGGGATCGATTTCCAGGTAGGGCAAAGTGTTAAAAAAAATGTTTATTTAAATTACGCAAAGTTATAACATGCATGATTTGAAGCATGTCGTGACATTTGACTTGACCCCTTCACCCCTCTCCTAATCTCACGTGAGATTGATCAAAATGCGTCATCATCTTCACCATCATCATTTCAGCCGAAAGGCGTCCACTGCTGGACATAGGCCAAATGTCGCCACATTGACCGGTCCCGTGCGACTTGCATCCAGTGGATCTTCGCAACCTTCACCAGGTCCACCTAGTGGGAGGCCTTCCAACTCAACGTCTTCCGGTTCGCGGTCGCCACTCCAGAACTTTACGGCCCCATCGGCCATCCGTTCTGCAAGCAATGTGTCCTACCCACTACCACTTAAGTTGGGCAGTTCTGCGGGCTACATCGGTAACCTTGGTTCTCTTGCGGATGTCCTCATTTGTTTGTTTGTGGTTTTTTTTTGTCCTGTCCTCATTTCTGATTCGATCGTTTTCGGAACCAACTCGAGTTACTACAAATACTGCTACATGTATTGATAATGTATTTTGTTGATGCGACTACTTAGATAGATCCATTGTAAATTACCTGCCTTCTGATCACAGTGGTCAGACCGTTATTTTTAAGTCCTACACACCATTACAAAAAATTCAGATAAAATCTAGACAAATGACACCCAGTAATTTGAATAAATTTAATGATAACCTAGTTAGTAATTTAGGCATTCCGGGCTATATTATTGAAAATGTTAATCAATTTTATGAGGAATTCTTTTCGGTAGTTAACACAGAGTTCAATAATACACTAAAAATGAAAAGTAAAACTATTTGCCCCAAGTTTATCTTCAGTGACTGGGCAACTAAGGGTATTAGGAAAAGTAGGGAGCGATTGTTTGACCTGTACGGCCTTAAGCCTTACATCAACTCGGAAACTTCTAATAAATATGTTGCAACTTACTCAAAAAATTTTAAAATCACTTGTAAGGTAGCTAAAGCCTTATTCATTAGCAACAAGATTAAATCCGCCGATAATAAAATAAAGACGGTTTGGAAAATTATCAATAGTGAGACTAATAGAAATAAAAAATATAATAATGATATCACACTAGAGACTTCTCGTGGTCTTCTAAGCACAAAAAACGAAGTTGCTCAACAATTTGTAGACTTCTTCACTAGTATCCCACTTAAAACTACTGAAACCTTAAATTCCTCACCCTTGCTTTCTATTGAGTTATTAAGAGCGAACGTTCCGGCCTGTCCGGTTGAGTTTAAATTTAAGCATGTAAACCCCATAGCAGTCATTAAAGCTTTTAAGGAAATCAAAATCAAATTAACCGAGGATCTATGGGAATGTCGGTTAAAGTTTGTCAAGCTATTATTGAGACTATTGCACCGTACTTAGCCTTAATATTTAATTTGTGTGTGGACCAAGGAGTCTTCCCGGACCTTATGAAATACAGTAAAGTAATACCACTTTTCAAATCCGGGGACAGAAAAGACACCAATAACTATAGACCCGTATCCGTGTTGCCGGTTTTCAGCAAGGTCTTTGAAAAGGTTATGCTTAATCAAATTCTCAACCACTTTAACGCCAATAAAATCTTACATGAGAAGCAGTATGGTTTCACCAAAGGACGTTGTACGACTGACGCCGGTGTTACCTTATTAAAACACATATTTACTGCGTGGGAAGAGGCACAAGATGCCATAGGAATCTTTTGTGACCTCTCGAAAGCATTTGATTGCGTAAACCACGAAACCCTACTCATTAAACTCGAACATTACGGTTTAGGGATACTTGCGATTAGGTTAGTGAAATCGTATTTGAACGATAAACATCAGCAAGTACACATAAATACTGTCAATTCAATGAGTTTAAAAGTAAGTATGGGTGTACCGCAAGGTTCAATATTAGGTCCTTTCCTCTTTTTAGTTTATATAAATGATCTACCCCATTTATTTAAAAACCAACCACAAATGGTGTTGTTTGCTGACGATACCTATTTAATAATTAAGATAAACAGACGTGCCACAAATCTTGACGACGTAAATAACGCCCTACTGCAGGTCCATGATTGGTTCACCGCGAATAATTTAGTATTAAATGGGAAAAAAACGAAATGCATAAGATTTGCTCTACCGAATGTCAAAAGAATTGTTAGTGACATAGTATTGAATCAAGAGAAACTAGAATTCGTCGAAGATACTGTTTTTCTGGGGA
This sequence comes from Lycophotia porphyrea, assembly GCA_950005105.1. Classification (NCBI taxonomy): domain Eukaryota; kingdom Metazoa; phylum Arthropoda; class Insecta; order Lepidoptera; family Noctuidae; genus Lycophotia; species Lycophotia porphyrea. The sequence goes on from OX465402.1 coordinate 269,719, forward strand.
TCACGCTCGACTCAAGGCTACAATGGGGTCCGCATATAACATCTCTTGCAGGACGGCTGAGTTCAGCAGCATATGCTGTTAGAAAAATCCGTCAATTTACTGATGTAGATACCGCGAGGCTAGTCTATTTTAGTTATTTTCATAGAATTATGTCATACGGTATTTTACTATGGGGACGGGCTGCAGACATCGAGTCTATATTTATTCTGCAGAAAAGAGCTATCAGAGCCATTTATGATCTACGTAGACGCGATTCTCTAAGAGAACTGTTTAAAGAAATTAACATCATGACAGTACCTTGTCAATACATCTATGAAAACATCATGTAAATTAGAAAAAATCTGCATTTATTTTGTAAAAGAGGTGACAGGCACCACTATAATACTAGAAATAGGGACCAACTAGTTCAGCCAGGTTTCAGGCTAGCTAAAGTAGACTCATCTTTCATGGGGCACTGTTTAAAATGTTACAATAAAATACCTCCCCACATTCTACAACTGAATGAGACGAAATTTAAATCTTGTATAAAACGCACACTATGTAGGCAAGCATATTATAAGTTGGGAGATTACATTGATGATAAAAATGCTTGGCTCAATGCTGGTCCTGCTCCACAACCATAGGAGCAAATCAATTGATTACCATGATAAGTATTGTGGAAGCTGCAGAAGATTGTAAAAATATCCTTGCATTGTATAGATTCCTTCTTTTAGTATTATATAATTGCATAGCACATATGTGAGTACTATGTATTGAAAAGCTACCGTTTACATTTAGCTATCTTTCATTGGCTTGAATGTGCCCTGGCAGTTGAGAGAATGTCATGCTCACTCGAATGTCTTGCTGATGGTGGCGGGTGTGTCGGGTCATTTGGTTCCCTTCAAAATGGTTGAGTTGAATGGCGCTGATCCATGCGTTATGTTCGTGAACGGGCGCTGTCAGTTGGGACTGGTCATCTCTTAGCTGTCACGGTTTATTTTAATTAAGTACTTTATTTTTAAATTATATTTGATTTATTCTTTTACTCTGGACACTCTTAATTCGCACGCCTCTTTACATCGTTCTCACATACATGTATAATCTCAACATGAATGATGTATCCAAGATTTTGTAATAATATTTTGATTGAAAAGAGTGTCCATGGAGTTTCTTGCCTATTCTTCTCCATAGAGATCTACGCTTTGGAATGGGCAACTACAGTACTTTCACAAGTTATTATGCCTTGTGACTGTGACTGTAGCTTAGCCTTCTTTGTTTTTCCGACATTCAAAAGTGCCTGTAAGGGTCTAATTGAAATAAATGCTTTTGAGTTTGAGTTTGAGTTTGTCAATACATCTATGAAAACATCATGTATGTTAGGAAAAATCTGCATTTATTTAGTAAAAGAGGTGACAGGCACCACTATAGTACTAGAAACAGGGACCAACTAGTACAGCCAGGTTTTAGGCTAGCTAAAGTAGACTCATCTTTTATGGGGTACTGTTTAAAATGTTACAATAAAATACCTCCCCACATTCTAAAACTAAATTTAAATCTTGTATAAAACGCACACTATGTAGGCAAGCATATTATAAGTTGGGGGATTACATTGATGATAAAAATGCTTGGCTCAATCCTGGTCCTGCTCCACAACCATAGGGGCAAACTAATTGATTACCATGTGAAGTTATTGTGGAAGCTGCAGAAGATTGTAATAATATCTTTGCATTGTATAGACTCAATATCTTAGTATTATATAATTGCATAGCACATGTGTGAGTACTATGTACTGTAAAGCTACCATTTACATTTGGTTATCTTTCATTGACTTGAATTTACCCTGGTGGGTGAGAGAATGTCATGCTCACTAAAATGTCTCGCTGATGGTGGCGGGTGTGTCGGGTCATTTAGCTTCCTTCAATATGGTTGAGCTGAATGGGGCTGATCTGGGACTGGTCATCTCAAAGCTGCCACGGTTTATTTTAACTACTTATTTTGTTTTTAAATTGTTGATATAATATTTTACTCTGGACGCTCTTAACGTGCACGTATTTCTACATCGTTCTCACATATATGTATAATCTCAATATGAATGATGTAACCAAGATTTTGTAACAATATTTTGATTGAAAAGAGTGTCCATGGAGTTTCTTGCCCATTCTTCTCTATAGAGATCTACGCTTTGGAATGGGCAACTACAGTACTTTCACAAGTTATTATGCCTTGTGTCTGTGACTGTAGCTTAGCCTAATTTTTTTTTTCTGACATTCAAAAGTGCCTGTAATGGTCTAATTGAAATAAATGCTTTTGAGTTTTGAGTTTGGATCACGCAAGTAAACTCCGAGCATAGCCCTCTCCATTGCCCTTTGGGTGACTTTAAGCCTTCTGATGAAGTCCATTGTGAGCGACCAGGTTTCGGTCCCGTATATACGTAATCACTGGCAACACACACTGATCCTAGACTTTCGTCTTGAGACACTGCGGTAAGTAGGACGAGAAGATACCACGTAACTTCCCGAACGCTGCCCAGCCGAGTCGGATTCAACGATTGACCTCTTTCTCGAAGTTAGACCTACCTAACTGGACCGTTTGTCCCAGGTAGACATAATCGTCTACAACTTCGATTGTAGAGTCTCCAATTTTGATAGGAGTGGTTGTAACATGGGCATTCAACCTGACCTTGGTTTTGTCTATGTTCACTTTAAGGCCCACTCTTTCGGAAGCTCTACTGAGGTCATCGAGCATTGCACTGAGGTCCTCCATGGTCTCAGCCATGACCACTATATCGTCGGCATACCGAAGGTGAGAGATGTACTCGCCATTGACGTTGATGCCTACCTAGCCCTCTCCAGTCCAGAATCTGAAGTTATCGTCTAGTGAAACGGTGAACAGTTGCAGAGATATGAGGTCTCCCACACCTCACTGCAGAAGGATAGGTTCCGAGGTCTGGTCCTGAAGTCGGACTGACATGGTGGCGTTTTTGTACAAACACTTCAACACCTCGATGTACCGGTAGTCGATTTGGCACCGTTGGAGACACTGCAGTACAGCCCAAGTCTCGATCGAATCGAAGGCTTTCTGGTAGTCCACAAACGCTAAACAGAGAGGCAGGCAATACTCTTCGGTCTTCTGTATAAGCTGCCGCAGCGTATGTATGTGGTCTACGGTGCTAAAGCATTTTCAGAAACCGGCTTGTTCGGGAGGCTGGAAATCGTCAAACCTGCGCGCGAGACGATTCATGATGACTCTTGAAAACAACTAGTAGACATGGCTCAGAAGTGAGATGGCCCTATAGTTCTACAGCTGGGCATTGTCACCCTTTTTTTGAAGAAGAGTACCACCATCACCTCTGCACCATGCCTGTGGCGTTTTCCCCTCGAGTATGACAGAATCGAACAGCTTCTGAAGTTCAGCCGTAATTCCATCATCACCCGGTGCCTTGTTGTTTTTAAGCTGTTTCAAAGCCATCCTAATCTCGTACAGGCTGACGTCCGGGAGGTCTTCGGTATAGTGTCGGGTTAGTCTAGCTCTTGGGTTGTTGGGAGATCCACAACGGGTTTACTGGTTCACGTGTAAAACTGCCTATAGAATCTCTCGATCTCCCTCAGAAGCTCCGGTTTGGCGGATACGATCCTGCCATCGTCGGTCTTCAGTTTCGTGAGCTGGCTCTGCCCAATAGCCAGATCTCTTGCAAATACCTTGGAGCCTTTATTTCGCTGAATTGCGTTTTTAATACGCTCGGTATTAAAGCTGCGGAGGTCCTCTTCAAGGATTTAGAGATCCGTCTATTGAGCTGCCGGTATTTCCACGCCTCGTCTGAAGACTGCAGAATCATCTCACGCCGTTCCTTCATGAGCTTGATAGTATGCTTAGAGTGTTTTTTGTTCTTGTCTGCACAACGTGTCTTGAAGAACATCGACCATGTCGTATGGACAATTTCCACGAACCCGTCGTTGTATTCGTCCACTGAGCTTCCTTTTGGAATTCAAGCTCTTTCAGCTCTCGGGGTTTTGGATCTGGATCTGTGCTTGACAAGCGTAGATTTCATCAGTCGAGACCTTTCAAGCTTGATATTGATGTTCAATGTGCCTCTTACCATGCGGTGATCGCTCCCAGGTTTTCATCAAATTGATCACAGAGACATGATTGAACATTTGGTTTTGGTATTGGTTGACATGATAAAGTCAATCTCATTTTTAGTTGCACCATCAGGGCTCTGCCAGGTCCACTTCCTGTGCTCTCGCTTTTTGAAGAAAGAATTCATCATATAGAGGCCCTCTTTTTCCATAAAACTAGCCAGTTGGTGACCCCGGTGATTTCGACGTCCAAACCCAAATTTCCCCACATGCAGCTCATCGCCGTCTCGTTTAAATTTGAAGCTTAGTACTACGTAAAAAAAATCGCAGCGCTTTGAATTTTTCAGGGATTTTGCGGTTGAAACTTTGAGGTTGAAAAATTACCGACGATATCTTCCGTTCACCCATTTTATCCAAAGTTATACCGAGTTATCCAAATATCCTTAATTATGCGATTTTTTGTCTTTTTTTCAGTCAAAGCTTTCAATTCAAAAAAATATTTTTCGACAAAAGTCATTCATGGTATCTTATAAAAAATATTGAGTAGTTTTCAAAACCCTCCTTCGATTTCCTATACAATCATTATTTTTAGAGTAATTGATTGTCAAAGTTAAAAGTACTTTTTTGCTTTGACTGACGATAACTCCGCGGCATACCTCAAATGAAAGGGCATTAAATTTTCTAAAAGATTTTTTTTGTGAAACAATGGGAATTTTTTTTTTGAAGCCGGTAGACCTTTTTTAAGACGAGAAAAAATGTGGAAATTTTTTTTTTTGGTAGTTTCCTTGGCATTTCTAAATAAAAAATGTGCATGGTCTTATCTAAAAACTAGACACTTGGAGCTACAATTTCCTTTTTTATTTTTTGCTGTATGATCATTTTCCTCGGAGTTAAAGCTTGTTGAATATCACCCAAAAATTTAGTTTTTTTTTTATATCCCTTAATTTTTGTGACTAGTTTAATTATGAACTAACATAAATGCGACCAGTAAGTTACTTGGTATTCATAATTTTTGGCTCGCTTGAGAGTGTTTCATAGATATTAGATACTAGCTGTTGCCCGCGACCTCGTACGCGTTAGGTTCGCAATTTGCTTAAAATGGGTTTTGTTTTGGTCAGGAGTAAACTCCATTATTTGTATACCTGGTAACTCTAGTATGTCTACTCCGAATGTATCTACTATGTATCTACTATGCCACTTTTGCATTTGTTCTCATGCTTTCATGCCTTGGATAGTGGGAAAAAATGTATGGTGCGAGTAGGTACCTATGTGTGTTTTTTATAATAACTGTATTTTGTATCTCCCCTCTTTTTGCTAATTAAATTTAATTGTACATTGTATTATCCTAATTTTATTTATTTAAAATATGAAGACATGACAACCTCCCTGCGGTTATTAGTGTCAAGCACTACAGGTTTGCACCAGTTTTCTTTGCCTCTCATTTTTCTTATTACTATTCATTTATTTCAGATATGTAATTTTGTATACATCCTTAAAATTGTTAGTAACACAGAAATGCTTATGAGAACTAATGTTAGTAATGACAAGACATGACACTTAACATAAAGAAAAAAACATGACCTATTGGATACTCCCATACTCGAGCGCGTGTTTACCGGACTGTGTATAGTCGTATCCAGCGCTCGAACATTGGAGAATCCCACCGGTCCGATAATACGCACAGGATGCTGTTGGTACTAGCACGCATGCGTGTTAGGACAAATGTGCAACGCTTGCGCATGACTGCAGCGAATCTGTCTACGTGGGCCTCAGCAAACATGCCCGAGGCCCTGCGATACCGCAGCAGCTCCATCAGCATCCTGAATGCAATGTTGTACTGCACTCTCAGGTCCCTGTATGCCCTCTGCACAGGCTGCACGTGTCACAGTATGAAAGTATACACGTGTAAAAAGAGTGACAGTATATAAGAAGCACATGGATTACTTATTATCCCAGAAGTAAGATCACGTGGGCAATTCCCGAACTCCACGCAGCCGAAGCCGCGGATATAGGCTAGTTCATTATATAGTTAGTACACCCAAATATAATATTATGACTAACTGTGCCTGCGACCCTCGTCCGAAACACTCATCATTCACAAGTAGGTACGTTTTCTGACCAATTTGTTTATTGTTCATTAACTGCTTATGGCAAAGAGGTCTGCTCTAGGTCGCGACTCTTGCGCACGTCGCCATATATACGTGATTAACATAGGCGCGTTAACTGCGGGAAAACTGATTGCCGTGCCACGGAGAGTGCTGTTTATTTAGCGCGAGTGCGAGCGAGGTGCGGTCGTACATACATCGTGTCCACGGTGGTATCCGGATAGGCTCTACGTGTGTGATCAGCTCACGTGATTCGCTCCATGTAACGTTCTGCTCATCAAAGCAAGAGTGACAATATATGGCTTAGAAACAAAAGAGAGATGGATAATCGATCATGGATGGAAGCATTCATACCATGTTGTCACACTGACTTCTCACTAGTCGAGATAAAGTTATGTATCCTTTATTATATTAGATTCCTTATTACATCGAGGATGGATGCTCCGCTCCGCCTGTCAGTTACTGCCGTTCAACATAATCCTGCCGGCCTACCTACAGCCTACGTTATTTCACGGAACAAACTACCCGCCGCACCTACTCGCAGACTTGCTCCACAAATACAATCAGACTTTTCCCAGCAGGTAGCTCCAGTCCACTCTCTCGGCCCTATGCTGGTCCTATCGATCCAGTGAGTAGTAAATGGAGCGATCGCGATGCTACAGCGCCGACACCCTCACACGCGGCGCGCGGCGGCGGTCCTCAAGCTCACGTCTTCAAATTCAAAACTTAATAAAAGAACTTCATACGTTTCACAAAGTTGTCACAGCGACTCGTCGTAATTGCCGTCAAAGCGGCCTGGAGGACATTTCGTATCCCCACATACCTAAATAGGTTGGCTACACATGAGGTGCGAGGTGCGGTGTGTGGTGAGCAGTGGCGCACGGGGGGCGGGGGCGCGGGCGGGGCGTCTCCAGACACTAATGTACTACAGCGATAAATGCCTACACTTTCGCGTGGCCTCGTGGCCACTCCGCCAGTCGACTGTCAAGTGTCACCGCTCGCGCGCAGAGCTCGCGCGCGCAAACTTATTTTTATTTCAATGAGCCATGTCACACACATTTTTGCGTTGTACCTATTTTAAACCCACCTACTTACTTAAGTATTTTAGATTATCGTGATGTTCACAAATAAAATTTGATTCCTTTTTTATTGAATTAGACCCAGTTTAAAATAAATTTAACGTTTGATTAGATAGTTTTTAAAAGAATTATTACGAGAGCAACTTGAAAATGTTATTTTTTTGTTTGTTGTGATATCTTAACGATTTTGTCATGTGTCAAATGAAAGGTCTAGGTCTAAAACCATTTTATCCGTTCGAATCAAGTAAATCGGTCCACGCGTTTAGGAGATACTCGTAATTAAGAATTAGTTTAGTAAAATGAGGAATGTTAAACAAGTAGGTAGGTATCTCGGTAGCCTAAAGATTAAAGGTTTGTTTTCATTTGTTAATTACAAATGACGGTTTAATAGTCATTGTCTATCTACCTAATGGACCGTGTAATCATACGCATCACTCATAAGATACATTACGTGGTCAAGTAGGTAGATAGACGACTGCGGCAAGCCGACAACCCTAGCGCCACAGCTAGCGCGTCACTCCGCGCCAGACAGCGACAGAGTTAGAGTCAACTCACACCCGAAGAGCGGCGAAGGGCAGCGAAGCGGAGCGCAGTTTCAGTGTCATATGAATTTTAACTTTATTTTCATTACTATAATACTTAATATCGCATGAGAAACTCGAACGAGTCGCGCGAATTCGCCGGAATTCCCGCGGCGCCGCGGGAATTCCGGCGAATTCCATAAACGGAGCCGTGCGACTGCGCGATTAGTCGCGGGAAGTCTCGAGAATGCTCGAGCAGTCGCGAGCGGCCGCTGGCAATATCCCGCCCCTCGAGCGCGCTCCCCGCGCGCGTCTGTTGCGCGCGAGCATTCGCATTCATTCCTTGCAGTGCAACGAATACAGAAGTGATGGAAATGGATGAAGAAAAGCTTATTATACCCATATTCACTGCTTAAACACAAGTTTCCTAGAGTTTTGTTGAAAGTGAACTGCGCATAGGAGAGCAACCCGTGAATTAATCGCGGGCGGGCTCGAAAAGGCGCGCGGAGTCCCGCTACTCCTCGAGCATTCCAGCGACTTCTCAAGCAGTCGCGGGAATCCGCGCGCCTTCTCTACCGAGCGGGTCGCTGCGCTTCGCTGCGCTTCGCTGCCCTTCGCCACTCTTTCGGTGTGACTTGACCCTTACGCGTTAGAAAAGACCGGCAACGTTTAGGTGAATATCGCGGTAGTTTGTTGCGTAGTAGCAAGAGTCACTACTTCTATTAATTGTTGCGCGAAGTGCCGCTTCTGTACCTTTCTTATTCTGTGACTTGACGGACAAATGATAGAACGTAACAATATAAGCAGTTGGCCTGAAACCAAATCTGACGGATCAGATAGTTCGCGGTCGAGTAACGTTAAGTAATCGTATGCATTATGGTGGGCGTACGTATCGCCAGTCGCCACACAGGCGATCTGTGCCATGTTGTTTGTAAACTATGAGCATCGCTGAACCGTCGCGAGATTCTCATTGGTAACCGCCGCCGCGCGCCGCCGGCGAATATACAGGGTGTAAACGGATTCTTCGAAAATTTGAGCCATATCTTGGACAGGTTAGAATTGTTTCGACCTTTTGTTCATACAGGAGTTACTTGATCGACTTACAGACAAAATCAGCATTCAAGAGGAAGTAGACTGCAAGAGCGAGCGAAGCGACGCCAAGTACGCTACAAGTTACAACATATATAACACTCTTGTAAAACCTCACCTGGACTATCTAATTGAAGTATGGGGCACAGCGGCCAAAACCAATATTGAAACGCTAAAAATAGCACAAAATAAGTTAATCAAGACTCTATTCCACTATGATTACAGTACACCAACACAAAAAATATACAATGAAACCAAGTTAATGAACATATCACAAACATACATATATAAGAACCTCAAGCGGCGTAAACATAGAAACCTTTGTGGTAACTATATTTTCGAGCCGTTTGGGGTTGAAACTCTGGGGCCGTGGGGTCCGAGTGTTCATAGCCTATTTAAGGAAATTTCGAAACGCCTAGTTGACGCTTCCCGTGACCCAAGGGCTGGCTTTTACCTTGGCCAGAGGCTAAGTGTTGCCATACAACGTGGCATCGCCGCCAGTCTCTTGGGAACATTACCAGCTGACAGCGTTGAGGAGGAGTTTTTCGATGCCCTTTTATAGTTTGTTGTTAGTTCATTTATTTTAGTTTAATAGTTTTTAATTTTTAATGTATATAGTTAGCTTAACCTAATAAATGTTTTTAGTAAGAGTAAAAAATATAAAAATATAATATAGACCAGGGTCGATAATTTTTAAAATGAAAAAAAATAGTAGGATGAAACCCATTAGAAAAGGAGGAGAATATTATAAAAATGAAAGGAAAAATAATTTACGGGCGATCTGAGGTCGGGAAGGGGATGGGGGTGAGTTTTTAAGGGCAAAAAACGGTTTTTCTCGATTTCCGGCAAAACTAAAAGTCCTATGGAAAAAAGTCAAATGGCAAAGTTGTAGGTAATAAAAAGATCTAAAACTTTTGTATTGACACTTTTTTCACATAACCTCAAAATTTATGTGAAATATTCAAAAAACCAAGTTTTTGGTTTTTTATTTTTATCTTTTACAAATTTGTTTTTCTTTTCACGAAATTTGGTGAAAACTTACCTTTTTATGTCCTAAATACGCTGTAATTTATTTGATTAGAAATATTTATTTTTTCACCTTATTTTGAATTAATATCGAAAAAGCACCCTAATTTTCAATCGAAAATTCACCCGTCAAAATATCAGCTTTTTTCAAAAAGTTGGTATGTTTTCTGTTCGTTAAAATCTCTAATTCCCGATGGTGAAAAAAAATAATATGTTAGTATAGTAAATCTTCTCAGAAAATGCAAAACAGGTTCATCCATACTGATAATCTGAAAAGACAAAATCGAATTGCTCAAATTTAATTTAATTTAATTTAATTTAATTTAAATAATGCCTTCACAATTTTATCGTGAGAAGGTATACCCCCATGAAAAATAATATAAAAAAAATAAATGACAAAATGTATAAAAAATCTATTTTAAATATATTAAAATCTATAAAAAAATTATAAATATATTAAAAAATATGTATAGTAAATATATTTTTAATAACTAAATTTTGGCCGATTTTCATGTATATTTCATATATTTTAAATATACTTTAGATTCAATCAAAATATATCTTAAAAGACATAAAAAACATAGCTAAAAAGATTAAAAAAAATATATTTTGAATATATCTGAAATATATTTGAAATGTATAAAATATATATGAAAATCGGCCAAAAGTTAGTTATAAAAAATATATTTTTAATATATTTATACATTTTTTATAGATTTTTAATATATTTAAAATATATTTTTTATAAATTTTGTCATTTATTTTTTTTATATGTATTTTTTTTTCATGGGGGTATGCTCAGATAAAATTGTGAAGGCATTATTAATTCGATTTTGTCTTTTCAGATTATCAGTATGGATGAATCTGTTTTGCATTTTCTGAGAAGATTTACTATACTAACATATTTTTTTTCCACTATCAGAAAGTAGAGATTTCAACGAACAGAAAACATACTAACTTTTTGAAAAAAGCTGATATTTTGACGGGTGAATTTTCGATTGAAAATTAGGGTGCTTTTCCGATATTAATTCAAAATAAGGTGAAAAAAATAAATATTTCTAATCAAATAAATTACAGCGTATTTGGGACATAAACAGGTAAGTTTTCACCAAATTTCGTGAAAAAAAAAAACAAAATTGTAAAAGATAAAAATAAAAAACCAAAAACTTGGTTTTTTGAATTTTTCACATAAATTTTGAGGTTATGTGAAAAAAGTGTAAATACAAAAGTTTTAGATCTTTTTATTACCTACAACTTAGCCATTTGACTTTTTTCCATAGGACTTTTAGTTTTGCCGGAAATCGAGAAAAACCGTTTTTTACCCTTAAAAACTCACCCCCGTCCCCTTCCCGACCTCAGATCGCCCGTAAATTATTTTTCCTTTCATTTTTATAATATTCTCCTCCTTTTCTAATGGGTTTCATCCTACTATTTTTTTTTTTCATTTTTTATTATCTTTAAAGGCTTCTACCCTGGTCTAATAAGAAACATACTTAATAAAAACATTATCACACAAATACATTTTACAAAAGAACATCAAATACACAAAATTGGACTCAGAAATGCAAATGACATACAATTATACCCACCACGCACCAGCTATGGCAAGAAAAATGTGATGTACGAAGGTGCTGCATTGTATAATAAACTACCAAATAACATCAAAAATTCAAAATCCATGTCAATATTTAAGAAACACTTAAAATTACATATATTTAAAGCAAGCGCACCTTAGTACATACATTATATACCACATCTAGTTGCGCGCGTGTATGTTTACATTTTGGCTGTGTTCAATTATTAGCGGTTACCCTACACTTTTAGAATATTTTTGTACCTATGTACAATGTACATTGGTATAAAAATATTGTACTATGTGTTATGTGAAGCAGGAGGGTGTTTTCTTCGTATCGGTATCTTAAGCAACTTCAGAAGTTTCTGCCATTTGAAACTAAAATTACTCTTGCTCAGTCTCTTCTTCTTCCTCTTCTAGACTATGCTGATGTCTCTTTTCTCGACGCGACTGAGGAACTGCTTAAACCGCTCGAACGTCTGCAGAATCTGTGTATCCGCTTCATTTTCGGGCTTCGTAAGTACGACCATGTGTCGGAATTTCGGAAGCAGCTGAAGTGGCTACCTATTCGGCAGCGTCGAGATTGTCACACTCTTTCTTTTCTATTTTCCATTCTTCACAGTTCTAAGGCTCCTTATATAAAAACGATACTTTGGTACATAAGAAGAGAAATTCATGTCCACGTATGTTGTATGATTGTAGTGAGAACAGATAAAAAATTCATAATTTAACTTCCTTTCGCTTAAATAAGTGTTAAATAGAACTTCAGAGATTTGACATTTGTATTTCTGGTATTATTTAAAATGTTACTAAGACAGAGTTGAGTTTCTTCCGGATTTTTGTCATTTATACCTCCTAAAACCATTTCAAAGTCATTTTGTAGGTTTAATTTTTTATTTAGTTTTCTTATTTCTGCTTTTTCTGTGACAAAAGTTCCTTTAGGGATGCTCCTGACTTCCAGAAACACTTGACTTGATAATCTTTACCGATGAGTCCCTGCTGGACCGCAATTATGATCACGTTTTTGAAGTTATACTTCTTTTGGCGCGTTAGGAAAAATTGATGAGAGTAAAGTTTTACGGTGCGCGCGCACACCGTCACGAAAAATCGAAACTCTGAAGTTAGCTAGTCAACATTTTAGTTTTAAACGCTAAACAAGTATAACTTCTTGCGCACATGAGTACACACACAATTTTTTTTTTTATTTAATTCAAAGCATTCCGTTTTTTTTTTCACGCTTTTTAGTTAATTTTCTTGCATCGTTTGGCAATGTTACACGAGGATACGTTCAATTCAGTTTATGAGAAGTGTATAGGCTCTGACGGATTGATGTTTTTTACGGATTTTGATACACTGTTCTGTTGTGAAGTTTCTGCCTATATTTGCCTACGTGACGGTATGGTGAACTGAACTAGTGCTTGTAGTCGGGTCTAAGCCTAAATGATTCCCTTTTTCATTTTGAACATCTTTTGTGGATATTAATTTCTCTTCGTAAAGTGTTTCATTGCATTTTGTATTCCGTACAGTAGTAATTGATTGCTTGTAGAAAGTAACTGATATTTGTCGTAGGCGTACCTTTATTGTTTTGGTTAGTTTTCTGTTTGCGCCCCGAACGAGGAGTTATTTATAGCATATTTCCTTGTAGGCATTTATTATTTTAATGTATTTTTGTAGGTCTCTTTTCTATTTCCTGATGCGCGCTTTATAAATCAGTGGACCTATTTTTAATTTTCTCCAGTAGATCGACTTATCGCTTGGCTGGCATTTAATAAGGTATTTGGTTGACTCATCATGGTCTCATCAAAAAGGGCGGAACTATCTGCACTCATGTCACATAGTGAGCTAATAGATAATTTTCGGTTGCGGCAGGTAACGTTTTCATCCATATTCATTTTTGTAGTAAAATCCCGAAAATTTAATTTTTTCTACCAAGTTATAATTTATTTTTAACTATGGTAAAATTATTCTCAAGCATTTGGCCCTCTGGCGGCTAGTAGCTGTCCTGTTTAGTTCGTCTATATCATGCGCACTAGATGACGGTAAAGATGTTCATGTGATATACATCGACTTAAAAAGGCCTTCGATTTAGTATTTAGTAGATCATGACTTACTAATTGCTAAATTTCGTATTTAAAGAATACTCCCATCTGCGAATCAGTCTCGGAAGGTACTTGTCTCTCGATCGGGGTCACCAATTTGGGGGTATGAAGGCCAGGGTGTAAAGCTCTTCATCCCCATAGAAAAGGGAGGTTCCTCCGACCAGACGGGTGTATCTTAAGTGTTTTAACTCCAAACATACTATTAGGAGTGCCGCCGGGTTCACAATTGGGGCCTCTATTTTTCTTAATTTTTGTAAATGATTTGGGTTGCAGCATTAGTTTATTCGGAATATAAACTTTTTGCTGATGATTTAAAAATATATCATTGCGGACCCCTGGTGGTACCAGTGGGTATGGCCAGTGGCCATACCACTGGTACCTATGGTAAATATGGTGGGTCTATAACTATACCACAGAGAAAATAGTGTTTTGGACTACAAGAGCATAATTATTCAGGAGCTACCTATACTTAGGAATGTCTAGACATTCCTATATCGAACTATATACAACAAATCCGATATTATTCAGCTTCAGCTAGATTTAAATAACGTACACAATTGGTGCATACAAAATAAAATGTCATTCAATCAAAACAAATGTTACTTCATCAAATTTAGCAGGAAAACGAAAACGTGTGAATATTATTACTCGATTAATAACAGCCCGCTCCAAGAATTCGATACTATTAAGGATCTCGGTGTTTTAGTAGATAGTAGTTTACTTTTTAAGAGTCACGACCAAATTCGACGAGTCTATTTCAAAATGTATTAGATTGGGTCCTGTTTTTAGAAAAGGTGAAATTTAGTATCCCACATAATATAGGTAATTTTCACCCATTTACCGCATGTTTTCTCTTGCCAACTCCATTCGTAGTGAAATAGATGTCTTTGCTGGTTCTGTAACCTCAGTTAGAAATGAACTTAATTAATAATATAAAAATGTCTTAATTGTATAATATATTTTTGTGTTTTCTTTTTTTTAATTTTATATTATTTTTGGAAAAGTAGTAAAAGAAAAAAGAAAAAAAATAAAAAGAATGACAATGGCGCATGATTGCCAGGTATTTGGCTGTCTTAGTGTCACCCCTGACCCTGGCACGCTGCATCTCGGAGCCAAGGTCGCCGGTCGCAGCCTCGCAGCATCGGCACGCTCGTGGGCCACGCCGCCTGACGGAGCGACTAATTCGGTGACATGAAGCTATTGATAGTGGCCGGACGCAAGCAGTCGCGCGGTCACGATACTTGCGATCCCTGCCAAGCAAATGCACTTTGATCTGTAAATGGACGTCATTACAAGTCATGAAGTTGGTCACAGTGCTGTGCCGCCATGTTGGGCGCGCGTCAGCTGTGCGGCCACAATTAATAATGCGCCTTGTAAGCTTCCCGCAAGGTTCCTGTTTTAACTGCGACCGGCGTACGGCCTGGCGATGGCGTTTTCAGCTTATAAATTACGAGTAATCATGAGCTAGATATTATTAAAGCAGTGAACACGTACCACCGCGCACCGTTCGGTGACGGTGGTCTCACAATTAAGTACATGCCTACACGAAGTGGTGCGATACAAAGGTTTTTAAGGTGCTTGCGTCAGGGTAGCCCGCGAAATTCAATTTTTCTTACGTATTGTCAGGTTATATTTTGATGAAAAATGAGAAGCGCCAGTAACAGTAGTTACAGAATCACAATCATGAAAATAATTTATATAACCATGAAAGTCCATTTAATCTTATTGAATGACTTTTTCATGAAATATTCATTGAATAGGATTACATGAACTTACTACCCTGCCGCAACCACCTTAAATTAAATAGAATTTGTATAGAGACCTTTGGTCAGACGGCACAGAGGTGCACAGCGCGCGTGTGAGGAGAGGCAGTCACGAGACGCCGGGGACGCGTCATCACCGGGAGACGGGAGGCGGGTGTGTTATTCTTAGAGCAGAGCAAGCAACCATCACTTTCAAGTTATTTCGGTAGGTAACGCTAGAGCGCTGCTCAAGCATCATATTCCACATTCTTGTACTAAAAGTAGATAATAGTCACCAATGCCAGAATTTGGAAGAAAACGACGCGTCACGTACTGCATGAAGACGTCCCTTGGACAAGTGTATCATACTGTCAGAGTGAGGCGGTGCGTGTGGCGCTGTGAAGCGCTAGTCCGCTAGTAAATAGACAGCGATAACGGATAGGGACATTTCTCTAAGAATTCGGTTCGCACACTAAATAACTATTCAGTATTGAGAGGTAATCGAGCGGAGCGGGCGCCGCGTACACCATGATGAGACGATACTCACTGAACGACATGGAGCAGAAGTTTCACAGTCCACAGACGAAGTGCCGTTAACGCCAGGTGAGAAGTTTCGACAGGGTCAGGCACGTCAGGCACGTGGACACCTGCAGGCTGCAGGCTGCAGGCGCATCTAGTAATCCAATCATGCTCGTTATTGCATACCTTTCGGAGTGGAACCTTTACTCCTCTCTGCTGTGTGATGGAGATATAAAATGAGAATCCAGTCTGCAGTACGCCGCGCGCCGTTTGTACTAACACTTGCCGCGCAATACCGAGCTCGGAACTGTGAAGTCTACACTCTGCAGTATGCAGTTTGAACTGTGCAGTAACAATGTGCACTTACTGACTATTATACACCAGCGCTGATCAAATGTAATGGCTTCATTTCAAATATATTGTAATCTGTAAAATAAAGTTTCATAACTTTGGCTTAGAGAGTCCATAAAGTCTGAATGCTCAAAAAGAAACTTAATCTTTTATTTAAAAGCGGATGGGCAAAAATGTATGGAAGCTGGTACACCCTTCCAATAGCAATAACATATACGTCATTGGATAGGTCTTTTTAACTGGAACAACATTTATGCAACACTATTATACGCAACACTATTAATATAATTTTTACAACACTATGGCAGCTTTGTTGAAATGTTTGTCCATTCTGAGTTATAGGTTAAAAACAAAGATAAAAATGAATACCTATTAATCTTGTAATATCTTAATGTCTGAGAAAAATAGCACCAATGACGTTGTTTATTAATGTATTTAATCATCTGTATAAATCATCATCATCGAACTATGCACGTTGCACTACAGGGCACGGGTCTCCTCTGTGGAAATGTAGGTTTATTATTGTAAATCGTCTTATAAAATAACGTTATTTAGAAACATTGCCGGTGCAGTAAATCCCTCGTGAACCGCATATGCTAAATACCATATAATGGATATAATATGTGCACATGTACCCATGGTGCGCCGTCCCGCGTCCCGACAAACACGTACAGTGATGTTGTACTATGTTGTTGCTGCCTTCAATGTAGTTATTGTTTATTAAAATGTAGCAATAATATAGCCGTGCTCTGACGTGTCGGGACTGTATACGCCCACGTAAAAGCCACACTTCTTCATAGATTCCGTAATCTGGCAAGTCATCCAGTTGATTTTCTCTATAAGTCTCTATCAGATATAAACCATTTTGGAGATGTTATGTGTGACTAGATCATACTGCGGGGGCAGTATGATCTAGCCAGTTTTAGTTGGTATGTACCCAAAGCCAGTACAATTATTTGATTTTCGGTGAGCCGTGAAAAATAAATATTATTAAACTGTAAAAAAATTTCAATGTAATTTTTTAAAGATTTTCTTTAAAATCGCGTAGGAAATCGATGTGGTTTAAACAATCCTCATGGCATGGGCATGGAACGTTGTAAATCCGCCTCCTTGGTGGCTGACAGACAACTGTCTTCGTTTGACGTTTAGGTACATCTGTTTGTTTTGATTTTCGTGAAAGTGTTCCTACCGCATTTTCGCATTTATTAAAAAAAATATTTCGTGAAAATGGCATTTGCAAGTACAGCGCTTACTCCACAAAGCCGTTGTTTCCATTATGCATTGCAAGATGCTACAGACGTTCGCCAACTTGTATTTTTGTGTGGATTTCTCGCGAGGTGTGTGATGATAAAGCTTTGATAATGTGAACTTGATTATATTATTTACGTCGCATCCCTGTGTTGTAACTAACATGACACCAAGAACAACCGTAAGAATAGTTTTAGTAGGTATAGTGCATGTTACCCTCCTCTTCCTTATCGAGTAATTAACTAATAATACAGGTACAAGGGGAAGTGTTGGGGGGAGGCTTTTGCCCAGGAGTGGGACAGTTCAGATTAACAAAAAAAGTTATATTTACATCATTAATGATCTTTTTCAGGTGGAACGTTTAGAACGAGTCTGTATAGCTTACTGGCTGAGAGCTTCTCGAGCTGCTCTCAGGCAGAGGCAAATGGATGACATGAGAAATATGGAAATTCACCCAATGGATATAGGAATAGAACACAGCAGTAACATCCTACAATCACCCCCAATGCCTATGCCTGATATGCCAGATGTGTTGCACATGTAATGTCTATCGTGTGGTTCTTATCTTGGGCACACGACATCAAGATGAGGTCGATCCACCTGCATCTTTTTTCCTCCTACTCAATCCTACTACTCATTGATTATGATGATTAAAAGCAATAATTATTTTTGAAGTATTATGTGTTTTTTAGCAGCTGACTGCTAAAAAACACACGGCTGCTTAATCTTCTAGTCATTGTGGCTTTAATGGTGTTTGGGATGCCCCTAGGCTTACTTATCAATCAATAAATATTAAAATAAATAAAGTTCCACACCGTGTCTGTCTGTAATTCCTTGATTTTCTTCGAAACTTCTTAGCTTCTTACTGAAAGTATTTTGATGCAATTGTCACGATTTAATAAATTGATTCACGAGGAACGTTTCAATGTAATGGCTGGGCGATGCCGCGCTATTTAGAAATGAATATTATAAATCAATCTATCCAATCGTGATAATCGCATCAAAATCTTTCTAGTACGGAGACGGACGAGTGACTATTTTTGTTATTAAACAGTGCACTATTTTAACTTAAAATACCTATTAAACCTTTTCAAATATGACCATATTTGAGGTTATTGTTAGATTCACCAATGAGGTCAGCGTATGTTCTTCTAGGACGCCCTAGAAGAACATACGCTGACCTCCTTGGTGAGGTTCTTCAGAAAGGTCAGGTGCGTAGTACTCGCAAAAGGCGTGCGTGTATGACCAGATGTATGAACGTGGACGAGGCAAAAGGAGTATGTAAGGAGCGTAGCAGGTGGCGTTCTGTGGTTTCTGCCTACCCCCATGGGAAAAGGGCGTGAGTTTATGTATGTATGTATGTATGTTAGATTCACGTTTTCATTTTCGAATTTCTCAATATTCCGGTTAAACAAAGCTTAGCTAATATACATATATATATTTTTTTGTTTTTTTGAAAAACGTTGCTCCACACTAGGAATTTCTCCTGTATCGTGGATCGGGGGTGCGTTCACAAACATTTAACTCACAAACACAAACAGCCAGACCCGGAACAACTATTTGTAGGCCATACAAATTTTTGTTCCGTGCGGGGATCGAACCCGCGACACGCAGCGCAGCAGTCAATCGCTCAGCCACTGCGCCAACCGTGCCGTCAAATATTATTGCCATCGATTTCTGTACTCGGTACTGCTTCGGACTCATTAGACGAGGAGTGGAACCGCATCAAAGTAGCCTATACAGAGACCAGCTCCGCCGTTTTAGGGCATAAATGTGTGGAGCCTGATCGAAGACAGAAGAAATCTTCATCTGAGACTGATAGAAACCCATAACGACGCCATACGAGCCGACCTTAACATTTAATATCGTCAGAAACGGAAGGAAATCTATCGCAGTACCCGCAAGGATAGAAGGCAGTGGGCTGATGGTATTGCTGATCGTGCTCAACAAGCTGCAAACACCGACAACTTGAAGGAGCTGCACAACGCTACCAAAACCTTGGCAGGTAACAGCAGGTCAAAGAAGAAGCCGCTGAAGTCCAAAGATGGTCAGCTCATTGTGACATCAGAAAGGCAGCTACTACGCTGGCGTCAACACTCTGTCAGCTACAACAGCGCCTGACGCGCTGCAAGTCAGTTCCCCACCATCCCGGCTTCTAAACATCAACACGGAACCACCGACAGCCTCTGAAGTTGCGGAGGCAGTCCGCTCTTTGAAGACAGGCAAAGCACCAGGCCTCGATCTGGTAACGGCGGAAATGTTACAAGCCGACTTATCCTCCGCTGTCGACGTTCTGTCGCCTCGTATTGAAAAGATCTGGACCGCCGAAGAGCTCGCTGACGATTGGAACAAAGGTCCATAACTGTTCCTAAGAAAGGTGATCTTAGCCAGTGCGATAACTAGAGAGGTATTACGCAGCTCTCGATTCCCTCTAAGGTTTTCTGCAAGATCATTCTGGATAGACTGTCGAAGGCCGTGGATCCTCTTCTACGCAGAGAACAGGCTGGTTTCCGCAAGAACCGCTCATGTACGGACCAGATCAACACCCTCCGTATCATACTCCAGTTGGCCACACGCTCCGAAGGGACCCCGATCACATACCCAAACAAGCTTTGGACTGGAATCCCCAAGGAAAAAGAAAGCGTGGCTGTCCCCGTGACACCTGGCGTCGCACTGTGTTGGCAGAAGCGGCGAGCATCGGAATGACGTGCGGCGAGGTTAAGCGTGAAGCTCAAGACTGATCGCTATGGAGGACATCAAGTAAGTCAAGGTACTTAACGAGTTATCCTCTATAATATGTATTTTTTCTTCTTCGTCTGTGTGAATGATGTCATGATGTGCTAATATGTTATAGTTACAATGCAAAATTGATACTTGACAAGGATTTGTGTGAGATACCACAACTTAATAGAGCAAAAAGTAAATGAAACAAAAAAAGTCGCCGACTTCTGAAAGTAAAGTTATTTTCCACTTTTAATGTTTTTTTTGGAAGTCTGTTATTTTTTTTTGGCAAAACAGTTTTATACGTGTTTCGGTTCTTAGGCCGGCGGCGCCGCTTGACTGGAGTGCACCGCTCGTTGCCCGCTCCCGCGCCGCTGTTTTCGAGAACCGGTCCATTTAAATGTACGCATAAGATTCTGCCGCTCCCGCGCCGCCGCCGCCGCCGCCCCGCTGCCCGCAAGATTCGAGGCAGAGGCCTTACACTATTCGTGCCTATGTCCCCCACAAACGACTACCATTAAAAACGTGGCCGTGGTTCCATGGAATGCTGCCTGAGCTAATGCTGTCAGTGACGACGTTTGTCGTGATGGCATGATTGCCTCAGTAAACATTTCTTTAGGATTCTTCAACTCATTGTTCAAATTGTAGTTGATAACGCATTCCGAGCGGCGAGCAGTGAACAAACGAGCTGTCATAATCATAAAGCAGATACGTCTGTTTAATGACGACAGTCGTCTGCATAGCTCCGGTATCGCGACATACTCGGCCGGTCCCGCGCGGCGCGCATCTGTGCCCTTATTGCGTCTCGCGGACGTACCGCCTGCGCCGCGCTCTACGCCCATCCGGGCCAGCCGGGCACGTCGCCGGCTGCCCGCACAAAGTCACCTCCTATTCAACTAGTAATTCATGTTTTCTTAATGCGCTAAACATCTGTACCACGACCGTCTCCATAGAAAATGGACGTTTTGTTAAAATATACTCTAGTACCTGTGTAGTAGAGTATACTGACTGAATGTCTGTACATTCATTTAGTTTTGAATCGTAGCGTGTGTAATGGTAAGCACGGGCAACGCTCGATGTAAGATGTACCGCGATTGAATGTGCTCGAGATGTGGTGCGCGCGCCGGGCGGCGCTGGCACTTGATACACTGTAACACAAGACGGGCTGTCGTATAACTTACTGCCTATAAAACATAGGTAAATGGCCTGTCGTTGTGAGCCAGAGAACCCGCGAGTCGGCCTGGCGAGAAAACACATGCGCTACACGTTGTGTTCGCAAGACGTGCGTATCTTACAGCCAAGGCATTTATATTAGATATTGATCGATACCAGACTCGTGTTAAATGTCTGAGAGAAAACATTTCAATCAAGAAACCGCTAATGAAAGTGTGTAGCTTAACAATCAGTAATATTTAAAATTGCTTTTAACCTGTTCGTTACTGCTGTGCGCTCCTAGGATGGTAGTTGGTACGCGTGCGTAGCCACTAGATCGCGGCAGCGGTACAGAGTACAGACAGTACAGATACAGACGCGCACTCGCGCGGGTTCCCACGGGAACGACTCATGCGATGACAGGTAATGTGTTTAGGTCCGTCTGTCCGTCAGACTATTAACAGTGGCGTGCGTGTATAACAAGTTGGTAAAATACACTAACGCTATAAGTTCACTCACGAGCTACAAGTAGTACCTACCTAACTGTACGTTTATTAATTGTAAATTCTCTTGCAGAACATAATTATTTGTTGGAAAACAAATGCTCTACAAGAGAATTTCCAACTGAATGATTCGTTTGACCGAAATCGTTAAAACTGTTTACTTGTGTTCGTAGGTATGCCCCTAGCTCCAGTAAGTGAGCGGCTACTTGAGCAATCTGAGGGCCACGTAGTAGGGAGGCCTCCAGTCAGTACACGCTCCTATTTATGTATGTAGGTCACAACCACGGGTGAGTTGTGACAGGCCGGAGTCGAGGTGCTCACTCGCTCGGCGGCACCGATAAGGAAGCGGCGCATTGAGCGGCGCGCGGTGCCGATACCGTCTCAGCGCGCACAATGTCGCCTGTCAGCACACTCAGCACACAGCGCCCCTCGGGCGCTTCCTGTCTGCCTGTCGGACGCGCGGAGCTACAAAGCAACGTTCCCATCATAACGTACCTACTTACACTTTTTATGATCAACGTAAAAAGATACATTATTCATCAAACTTTTGTAGGTCGAACGTAAAATAAAAGACGTTACAGATGCAGAATAACGACAACATTTGATACTTTTCCGGCCGACATACACGAAGCTAATTTTTCCTCGCTCGTGAATATCTGAAATAGCCGAACAGCAGTGAGTGTAACGACCGCGCGGTTACACTTCACACTTATTTCATATGATCACTGCACAACTTTTCTTCGCAACTGTACACTACTACCGCACTCTGTTCATGTCGTTACTGCGACTCCGCGACTGTCCGCAGACGCGCGTCGATTCAGCATTTAATTCTCGAACTGTCGCACAAGACGCCTATATGACACTGCGATGCCACCTGGTGCAGTTAGGACGCGATGCACAATGTACATCAAGCTACTACAATCTGTCAGATTTCTTTAACAGGTTTTCAACTTTATCGTTCAAGGTTGATAGTACCTTCGGGTAGCTTGATGTGCTAGTGTCTGTACATGCATTTATTTAATGCAAAGGCTTCAATTAACACATTAACAGTGGCGCACTCACAATTATTACTGTAACGCAGCGATCAGTAAAAATAAAAGACGGAGAAAAAAAGTAATGATTGCACGTTGAAAGACGTATCTTCAATTAGTTACGACACCTGCACTTATGTACGTAGTTTACAGCTCACTAACGCACTGAGTGGCTCTGTGTTCTGTCTGTAATGTCCGTCAATCCGCGGAACTCGTCCGGAGCTAAGCTAACCGTTTTGTGAGTTGGCAGTATTTCTGTTTAGTAGCCAAATGTTAGAGGAATAAAAATTATCTACGGTACATTGCACAGTGATCAGTGCGCGAGCGGCGTGCCGGAACTTCATGTGATCAATGTTATTTTATGTATAATGATTAAGTAATAGGGCGACAACATCAGACGAGCGATTTAGTTCACAAAGTTAATGCAAACGTTGTGGGCTTGCGAGGTGTGTGTGTGGGGGGCGGGCTGACCAGGGTTGATATGATTTAAAGCAATACTTTTTTACTGCGACCAAATCAGCCAAAATGTGTCAAGGGACTTCCTCCGACATAAACTACGGCGCGCACACACGTGTCCAGTGTCCAATACCTACTGTTTATCTACTACACCGTTCGGGGATTGGTTGATAGCAATACATACTAAATATGAAAAAATGAATTTAATAACCGAAGAAGAATTGGATATAATCAAGCAACTGCTATGTAGTATGTATGTATCCGCTGGGGAAAGAATATTGTCGGCATTCAGTTTGGTGCTCAGCAAAATAAGAAATAGATTAGGCACCGAGAAGGCAGCCAAATTAGTCTTTCTTTTGAAAAAATTCAACTATGTAATTATTTTCTTTGTTCATTAAAATCTGTGTTTTTTAAAAAGTGATTTGATTTTACGTGATGTAATTACAAACATATACATATCTACATATGTTGTGTTTTTATTTAATTAATAACTAACTTTCAAATGAAAAAAGATAAGAATGTAAAAAAAAAACAAAAAACATCCGATTTAAATCAAATAAAACTTTCAAAATTTTTATCAACACTGGGGCTGACGCCCTGAAGCAAGAATTTAACATAATCGCATTACTGTCGAACTTTTATGATTGCACACAACGCGTGTACAAATATGGCCATATATTTATTTAATAACTGCTCCAAAAGAGTTGTTTAGTTATCTTAGTAATTCCTCCCCACCTCTTTCGTGCTCATCTAGTTGTTTCTAAAAGATGGCTGCGAGCGATAACGCACCCATTGTGCAATTGCTCATACACAATTATATCTTTCAGCTGCGAGTCCAATTACTAACTACTTGTAATACAGTACAATGTACTAAACCGTATTTTCTATTATTTTTTATACTCGCTATTTGTTTTTGAACTGTTGTGATAATAGACTGATAAATTGCAACACCCGCTGTATAACATTGTATAGTTGGCCAGACCGTGTGTGCAACTGTGCAGAGCCCGCACGCCCGCACGCCCACACGCCCGCACGGGGCGGCCGCAGTGTCGCAGAGCGCGAACAGGTGGACAGGCAGCAATTACTTGTTTGTTTTTATTTAGCAGCCAAACGTTCCCAATGCTAATATCGTAATTGTAAATCGGAGTCGCAAGACTCGTCTCGCAGTCGTCTGGTCGTCTGGTTGCGTCGCGTTGTGGTCGCAGCACGATCTCATCGCGCGCAGCAGGTCACACCGCCCGGCCGCCGCCGCGCGCCGCTCGCCGGACGCCTGTGGGCGTGAGCGCATGCAATTACAATAA
The DNA here is from genome assembly GCA_950005105.1 of Lycophotia porphyrea. NCBI lineage: Eukaryota > Metazoa > Arthropoda > Insecta > Lepidoptera > Noctuidae > Lycophotia > Lycophotia porphyrea. Next base: position 294,290 of record OX465402.1, read on the forward strand.
AATGTAAACTAATCTAACTGGACGGCCCGCGGCCTGTGCTAGTGTAGGGCTACCAGCTACTCGAATCAAATAATCTACCTAATATGTAGATTATTATTCATATTCCATATACATTATGTATATGTACTATGTACATCATCATCATCATCTTCCTGCTCTTGTCCCATGTCTCCCTCGCTTCCGCAATAATATATTTATATTATATTAGGGTACTATATTTGTATTAATAATATTAGTTTAGGGTATGATGAGGCTGGCGTACCTTTGTAAGGTAAAAGCCTCTAAATAAATAAAGATTAAAAAAAAAAAAACTTCCTACTCAAGAGTAGGAAAAAAAGCGTAGGAAACTCAAGAGTAGGAAAAAAAGCGGCGGGCGGCGGGCGGCGTGACATGGGACAAGTCCCATGTCACGCCGCCCGCCGCCCGCCGCTTTTTTCCTTCATAAAGTAATGAAATTAGTATTACGAACGAAATGCTGGTAATGTTTTGGAGACAAACGGAACATCAAGAACCTGCTACAATTTCATTAAAAGTAAGTGGGAATGCTTAAAGGAGAGGTAAACCTATCAATTCCGCAGTCCGCTAGCGAATACTTTATAATATGACGGGGTGTATGCCGGGGGCTGGCGCCTGGCAGCCCTAGGAATGTAGGAATACAGACGCTGGCGCACTCACTCACGTCGCCATGCAGGCAGGTGCAGAAGATCCACTCGATTCGTTACAGGTGGGAACGATGCGGAACAAAACTCAAAAAATATAACTTTAGCGTGTCAACTTGGAATTGATTTCGCTACTTCAAAGCGAAAAAACAAAGACATTCTAGTGGTCATAGTTACCCGTAGACAGACGCCAGCAGAACGCTGGATTCGTAAGTTTGTAAGCCTTCTCCTCGTCGTTGTGTGGCGGTGTTGCCTTATAACATACAGGGTGTAAACAGACTCTTCAAGAAGCCGTCAACCAAGCATTATGTACATCAAACTAAGTAACTTTACACAAGAATTAGTGCTGGGAACGACTTTTTTTTTGGGCTGAAAAATCACGTTTTACATTAGGACTCGATGTAACGCACTCAAAACATTATGCTGATGGATGGATTGAATAGTAAGGGGATCCTGGAGGTGTTTAAAGAAAAATCTTACATTAAAAACATGGATTTAAAAAAAAACTTGTGAAAAAGATGGAACTTTGACCCCCAATATATCCGTAACTAGAAGGTTCCCAGGATTGGTCTAGAACAAAAAAATGAAAGCAATGACGGGGAGAACAAGTGCCTTTCGGCTTCGTTAAGAGTCTGTTTACACCCTTTATAAGTCAGGCAAGCGTGTCGGTGGCTGGCGGCACCATTCGGCACACTCAGTTAAAATTAATTAAATCGCTGCGAGCAACGCATTTGTTATCGAAACGCTTTGCGAGCGCGATCCAATCAGACCCTCGGGTTGCGTGATACATGACACGCTAGTGCGAGCGGAGCGCGCACCTACTCGTGCTGTGTACTATATGTTCAGCGTGCAATCTATCATCTGACTGACATACGGCTGTGCACATTCTATAAGTTACGGCGGCAGTCACATAATAAACGAGGCAGTGAGGCCCAACATTCCAAATCTGGGCTTGTATCAGCAAAATCGTGACATTGCCTTATCTTCTCGGCTGGCTGGCCCACCGCCCTCTGGTGGCCGTTTGCTGAACTTTTTATTGAAAACGTAAACCCTACAGGGCCGGGCCGTATCAAAGTTACGTGATCCATATATTTGATGAAACATGTAAGACTAGATAAACGTACTTATAAAGTTCTGACATTCCGTCTTCCGAGTTCCGGAAAGACGGAGATCGATGGAAACATGCGGGAGTACTCTGACTCAACTGTATGGAGTTATGAGGCCTGTGTGGGTGAGGAATGTGCACAAGAACGCGTGTGTGCTACAGCGCTAGGTATGGGTGCGATGGCGGATGGCGGCCGCCACGCGCCATCCGCATTCCCGGCACCACCAGTGACACCACCACCGTGACACCGTACTACACTTGTGTTACACGACTCTGTGCTCGCATGCCATACAAAGCGCACTGTATGCCCAAGTCATTGAGGCGCTTGCCAAATACACAACTCTGTTGATGTCATTTATCACATACAAGTATGACAGAAGTATGTAACAATGCAAGCGACATAATAGTCTCCGTGTTCCGACATCGAACAACCATAAAAGTAGATGTTTTCTGTCCAGTGTGGAGTGTACCGTGTACAGTATCGCAGTATCGCTCGCGGCGTCTTATGTTATAAGAAAAATGTTTTGCTGTAGCATGGTGCACGTGGAATGTAATAAATCTTACTTCATCGTTTACTAACACTGCGTCCTGCTACCGTGAAACGCGTCTTATTTCCACAAACTGACGTTTATGTGTTCTTGTGTCGCATTCGTAGTTCATGCGAGCCTTCTCCCAAATAAGTAAAGGTTTCCAGTACAACCAGATACAGCAGTCAGCCGAGCATTATTGTAGAACCGTGTTCCCGCCAATCCGGTATAGTGTATACGGGTATAGACACTCGCGTTTTATCGGGTACTCGCATACAGGCAGAGCTCACTGAGCTCAGAGGGAGCAAAGGGGTGAGGTTGTATATAGGACGATAACCGGCTCTTCGCGTGGCGGGCGAATGTTAACGTTAGTTCACGAGTAGCGACGTCACCCGGGCAGCCCGCCGTCCGACGTTACGGCTCCCGGTAATGGAGTCCGCACGGCGCGGCATACTCCGCCAAATGGATCGAACCTAATATATATAGTTGAGCGTGCTCAGCTCGCTACACACAGGTGTGCGCGTCTCGCTGATGTAAATGACCGATTAGTGTCGCTGGCTGCGAGCACTCGTAATGCGACTGTTGCCTGCCTACCTGTGTAGTTGTGTACCTACCGTACGCGTACGTCCGTAAGGGCACAGCTTCACGTTCGGCGGCACGTCCGCACGAGAGGCTCGTTCACTATTCCGGCCCGGCGCGGCGCGAGGTATGTGTACTTACATACCTCACACTCGTAATAACTTGTGCCGACTGCGTCCAATCAAGTCGCTCGGCTGATGGGCTCGTGTGAAAGCCCCTTTAAACCGGTGAAGCGCGCCCATTAGTTCTAGAATTGATTCATCAATTTATTGTTTGACATTTAAATATCGATGCTACTATTACCGGCGGAGAGAGTTACAATCATAATAAAAAGCAGCATCAATAATTATTATGTTATTTACCGTAGTAGGTAGTAGGTAGTAGGTAGTAGGTAGGCACTTCATGATAAAATATTAATTCTCAAACATTAATTTCTTTGACTAATTTTATAATATTTAAAAGTGTTTGCTACATTAGTTAATATTATCTTTATTATTGATATCGGTTCAAAAACAGGTAAAGTCGTGCAGCGTTGTGTTTATGAACATGTTCCTATCGTTAATTAATACTTCTAAACTACACCTAAATTGCATTTAATTAAAATTATAAGTTATCGTCATGACGAATCGTTTAAAAGAAAAAAAATATTAATCAATTAAAACTCGGATTCTCCCGATTACGGTTGTTCGAACTAGTCGATGGAATGGAGGGATCAAAAACAATACTTGTAAAAAAAACCAGGTCTCGCAACTCAGTTCTTCTACCGTAAAATGTTGTGAGATCCATGTTATACCAAGTCGGTTACTATATTAACCTTCCTTGCTTTAGTTACTTCTGTCTTAAGTTATTACAAAATGAGTTAACCTAACAACATCTCATAGTGACCATATCAATATTAAAAATCTTTTATGTTTTAAATAAAATATACCTATTGACTTGGCCATCGTATGAACACACAATGTATCTCACAAGTAATACATATTATATTAAATACGATTGTTTAGTGCCATTGCCAAGTCAATCTATTTTGGTATAACATGGATCTCACAACTTTTACGGTAGACGAACTGAGTTGCGAGACTTGTTCTAGTTTTTTCCTTTTCGGTACCTTCTCCTTCTTGAATACCAACAACGGATTTTCTTGAAGCCCACTCTCTGTCTTATGAGCTTTTCTTATTTTTGTACGTAGTCTTCCTCTTTTTCTTTTCCGGTACTACTTGTTGAGCTTGAGCTAATTTTTTCCTCAAAGTACTCATAATACTGATTGATACAGTGTGCGTAAGATAAATAAAACGTGATTTGTGTGTGTGCCATGTAGCTGCAGTACCTGCGATGTCGCAGTGAGACCCAAAGGTTGCCTGAAAGAAAGAATCCGCCTTTCAGTGACGGACGGGAAGCGTGCAAGCGGCGCGGGCACGTCACATCCACCTCCGCCGGCCGCGGTTATGATTATTATTGTTCTTTCTTTCATGGCAATTTTGGGCTATTTAGTCTACTTAATACTTTGCAGGATTTTGGTACAACTTCATAAGACATGTCCCATTCTTGCTTTTTCATTCCGTTGACCATTTTACAAGTTACCTTTGAACATAATTATATCTAGGTACCTATCTACACCTATTATTCTATTATAATATACATGTCGCCACAAGAGTGTCTATCTGCTAAGAATATTAGTTAATCTAATTAATAATCAACTTATTTCTCATTCATCATAATATTGATCCTGCCATCTGTGAGTAGGCAGTATTATTACAATGATCCGTATCGATTGACTGAAGAGATCTGCATTAACTAATACTTAGATAGTTCGTGATTAAAATGGAATGATTAAAATGGATTTCCGGAAATGGTTTTAAGCAAGAGGGAATATGGTAGTAAAAGTTGAAGCTACTAATTAGCTTTAACTTAATCATGCCTTTGCATTTGTGAATATTGGTATTGTTTAATTGCTAAAATAGTTAATTGAGAAGTTTTCTAGTATTGTTTCTAAGTTATAATGAACTTACTACCTATTTAATTAATTACTGTACTGAGTGTAATTCAACATCCGCCCACCGAGAGAACGCGCCAGCAACGAAAAGTCTAGTTAGCTCGCGATCAATAGATAATTGAAGTATTAAGTAATTAAAAGTGTTTTTCGAAGTGAACAATAATATGTTGTGTAAATGAGAACTGTAACACGATTTAAAAGAGTGTGTAAGGAATTTCTTCGGCACCGTTCTTCTCCTTATGACCAACCGTGTTTGCGAACGGGCGGACTCTACTCTAGAAAGTGTATAAGTGTCTGTAACTAAATGATTTTTTAGAAATAAACGTTTGGAGTTCGCGTCAAGTGTTGTGTGTGATTTGAACTACCCACCTACCTATCTACCAACAATGAAGAATCATGATTGTCATGTCAAGACAATATGGCGGATGGCGTCGATATTTGGGGATAGTGTGATCCTTCTGCCTGCCGCTTTATACATATTATTATACAGGTACACTGATTCATTAACTGCAAATATAACTGCAATTAGTGTCTGTTAACTGGACCGAAATTTTTAAAAACAAAATATTTTAGTTTTTGCTTGATTTATACACTAACCAATAATTGTATTCTAAATTTGAAGCTTCTATGTGTGCTAGAAGTGCCTTAGAGTTTTGATGGTGAAATTTTGACTAGTTATAATTCTTAAACTACTGGTTCAAATTGAATTTAATATACCATGTTTATAAAATGCCTAATTGGTTACTGAAAATTCAGGCTTCTAGTTTTATCTACAACGAAGTTATAGCGGGTCGAAAATGGCCTGAACTGCTTCGAGAAAAGGATGGTAACGGCCGTGCCGCTTTTTTGCTCGACTTGGCGGGGGCACTGCCGTGCCCCCAGATTCTGCGTATCTGTTTACAGAGCCTATATTCTCACACCAAAAGAAGTACCGAGTAGCCGGTAGGTAAATTCATTTTTTTTTTAAATATTGCGATAAAATTATAATATAAATAAATTAATAAATAAGTTTTAATTAGTCAATGCTGTAAGTTGTTGGCTCGCCGCAGTCGGTCCGTCTGCCCGTCTCTATGACGGTAACAGTCTATCCGGCTCGAAGGACCAAATGTTGGGGTATGATGCCCAACAGTGAAAATGTTATGTACTTGTTATTCTTGTTATGTAGATTTGTAAGGTATGTTATGTTATGTAAATGAGTAGACGAGTGATTCCCTTGATGGATATATTGCTACTGTTTTATAATAACACGATTACATGCTAAGTTAAAGAAATGCATATCTAAACAATATCGATATGCATTGATGAGTATGACGTACAAGCTACACAAAGGTCAATGTACAGCGTAGCTCGTACATCGTGTGTCGTGATGTGAGCCGCACACACACACAGGCCACGAGATCATCACAAGCTTTATTAAAATAATATCTCGCTTATCTGTTCTATTACTGTAATTTATCGGCTATTAACGCTGCGCTCCAATCTTATGCTAATTCAACTTTCGGACCAATAAAATGTTGCTATTCGTAAAATATGCTGTTATGTCGGTGTTGCCAGTGTGAGTTGTGAGTAGCTAAGTGTCGGGTGCAATGAAGGTGTCGCCGCGTCGCACTGCCATCGCCAGCGCCACAGTTGCCACGCAGTTAACACCTGGAGTCGTGCGTCGTGCGTCTTCGGCGTTCGTAAATCAAACACTATGTACTTATAGACATACTTACTAGGTACCATTAGTGTACCATTTCACTCACACAAATCATTTCCCTTGGAACCCCTTTTTATTGGAAAACTTATACTCAGCTGGGAAGTCGGCGGCGGCGCGCGGCGGCTGTACAGTTCAATCTGCGCAACACACGAAGGATTAACCAACGTAAAGCCTGTGGAGCAATAGAACGCGAGTTATCTGTCGCGATCAGTTGATCACAGCGCGACACAACTCTGTAATTACTAAGTTATGTATCAAACGTATCGGAACACGATCTCGTCTGTGGCTCATTGTATACAGTCGCGCACAATGCTCGCAATTGGTGCACTATCAACAATCGCGCGATGACGCGGCGTTTCACCGGCGGCGGGGGGGCGGTGCCCCCGGGCCCATGCTGCTCTTCCCCTCCTCGGGCCCCTGCTGCTCTCCCCCTCCTCGGGCCCCCGGCTGCTTTTGACATAATTGATGAGTGCGAGTTATCGTTACTTCATTACGGCCGCTACAAAAGAAAGTTCGAACCTAACTAAACTACCTATCTGCTTAATTACTTGGACAATCTCTGCACGAAGACTTACGAGTGTCGGTCGCTGGAGGCGTGCGGTTGCAGCGGGACTGGCGCATGGCGGGACGAGCCGGGCGTGTGGCTTATTAGATCTCGTGTTCAGATATCTCCGTCTTTATAGAATACTAGCTTTCGTCCGCAGTTTCGATAATTTAGAATTTGACAATCAATTCGGGTTTTACTCAGCTTGTAATAAATCAATCATGATGCTAAAGACACGTGGCGCTATCTATTATTATAAGATCGTTATTGTTGATTTCCTCGGGAACAGTAAATTTTTTCGGGATAAAAGATACCCTATGTGACCTATGTCCGTGTCTGTACACCAGGTAACGTATGTCGTATATGCACAGGATGATCGGTTCAGTGGTTTAGGCGTGAAAAGGTAACAAACTTACTTTCAAATCAATATAATAAATATCAAATCAACAATAAAATCAAAGTAATTCATGTACTAAAGTAGTCTGTAATCTATTCTGTGCCAAGTTTCATCCAGATCTGTTCAGCCGTTCTGGCGTGATTGAGTAACAAACATCCATCCATCCAAACTTTCGCATTTATAATAGTGTATGTAAGAAAACATCGTGTGGAAACCGGCATGTCCTAGAACCAAACATTCGAAGACATGTGACAACTACCAAACCGCACTGGCCCATTCCCTGTGTCCCAGCAGTGGGAACATTATAGGCTGATGATGATGATGATGATGATGATGTAAGAAAACCGGGTGGAAAGACACCGACGTTACCATACCAGGTATCCAGTACATCATGTGGAGTCCCCCGTCCCCCCCCCCCCCCCCCCCACACATAGAACATTTTCAACGGTGTTTAAAAAAAAACACGCCCCGCACGCCCTGCGCCACATGCGCCACATGCGCCACATGCGCAACATGCGCCCGTCTACGTGATTTTCGAAGCCCTATTGGACTCTGTTGGGGGATGATTTTGGAAAAAATGTGATACACCTAATATCTCATAATTTTAACTGAAGAGTATGTACACAAATTTTCAAGCCAATCGACTCCGAGTAGAATGTTGCACTGAAAAATTAACACCCCATTTCACCCTCTTGAGGGTGGAATTTGGTAAAAACTTTTCTTAGTGGATACCTACTCTACACAAAGAATACACCCTCCAAATTTCATATCTCTAGGACCAGCGGTTTAAATAAAAAAAAACGAAACGAATGGTTTAGGCTGTGCGTTGATATATCAGTCAGTCAGGACTTTGAATTTTATATAGTAACTAGCTTTGGCCCGCGGCTTCGCTCGCGTTAATTTAGAATTTAACAATGAATTTGGGTTGTACTCTGCTTGTAATAATATAATTCAATCATGATTCGAATGACACGTAGTGTCATCTATTATCATAAGTACGTTATTGCTGTTTTCCTCGGGAACAGTATTTTTATTCGGAACGAAAGGTACCCTATGTCCGTGGTCCATGGGCCCAATAACAATGTAGCTGCTGTAAACTGTTGAGGACCTCTTGCAACTGCCTTCCGTCTCCATCGTTAGACCGTTGATGAAAGTCATACTCCAGCGAGGTTTAAAGTTCTCGTCAAGGTGCAGGAAATGAGCCGAGACACGATATCTGTAATCAGTTCCGGACCTCTTGCGACTGTCTTCCGTCTTCATCGTCAGACCTTTGATGACACTACTTCAGCTAGGTTTAAACTTTAAAGTTTTTATCGAGGTGCATGAAATGAGCCCAAACACGACTTTTTACTTTTTGGGGACCTGGGGAAATGGGACCAAACATAAGATAGACGCTATCCACGAAAAAATAAAGTTATGCGTAGTCATACATAAAAGAAAATATATGTACGTATCGAATAGAGAACCTTCTCTTCTTGTTTCCTCGGTTAAAAAACCAAACTCACGGCAACTGACACGGACGATACCGCACCGCGATTCAGAAAATGGAGTGAAATGAACAACGCCATCTATCTAGCACGAAGTTAAACTGCTAAAATAGAATCTGGAGGACTCACGCACGAAGGGTTCCGTACCATTATCTATACAACATTAGACAAAAACGGCAAAAAATCACGTTGGTTGTATAGAAAAAAAAATATTTTATTTTAATTTAATTATTTATTTTTAGAGTACAACTAAATATAAGTAAATACAACTAAATATTCTGTAAATATTTCAAGCGCCTGCCTATCGCCTATTAATATCGAGCAAAATGAAAAAAAAGCCCTTAAATATTTATTTTATTTTGTTTATAGTATTTGTTGTTATAGCGGTAACAGAAATACATCAACTGTGAAAATTTCAACTGTCTAGCTATCACGGTTCATGAGATACAGCCTGGTGACAGACGACAGACAGACTGACGGACAGCGGAGTCGTAGTAATAGAGTTCCGTTTTACTCTTTGGGTACGGAACCCTAAAAAGCTATCGAACACACTATTGGCTATGTAGATTTTCAAAGCAGCGTCACGAAGACTAATCTAGAATACCTTTTGGTATCATAACTTTTTTTAAAAGCAGGTCAGTCGATTTAAAATGTTACCTTGTGAGCTCATTTTTATTCGTTTGTAACATTTCTGATCAATACATGTCGTTGCATGCTTTTGTTAGAATTAACCGATTGCGGTAAAACAAAAACCAAATAATACCTCAAGTTACGCACCATTTTTTTATGTTTAAAAGGTACCTACGTTGGTTTCGTAACTTTACGTGATGCTTGATCATCGAAACAGACAGATAACAGAGAAAAAAAGTTCTGAGTCCTTTTACACCCTGGCAAATGTTTTTCGAAATATTTTCGATTACAAAAAGGATTTTGCTACAGATTTATTATATGTGTAAATAGTTAAAGATATGTATGGACAACATACTGTATTCTACGAAGCGAATGCTAAACCTCTCATAAATTAGCCGTGTCTATGCCGCGCCTCGGAGCCAAATTACTGTGAAGTTCAAAATTATGATGAGGTGCAGTCGCGCACATAGTTTGCGGCTACACTTTATAATCCACAGGCTTAACAAGACACAATACATTCGCGGTGAGAAGTGTTCGTTTGATCTCATCATGTATTGGGGGATCTCGTTCGTTACGCTCACATTCTCAGTAAAGCGCTCAGCAGAGCCAAGCGATTTCAAGCCAGTGAATAACAGACGCCACATGTGGCACCTCAGCCTCACACATGCGTCAGGGAAACTTCCAAGCGTGGTGAACTCGCCGCCGCCGACGCGACGCCAAAAGTTGAGGAAATAATAAACATGTGCAGAGAACGATCTCGAAAAATGGAAGCCATCGTTCACCGCGGAGCTGGCTGACGGAGAGCGATTACTTACGAGCTTACGAGCATGTACCTCACTGTACCTGCGGGGTGCGGGGTGCGGGGAGCGGGGTGCGGGGTGCGGGGTGCGCTATGACTGCGAGGTACGATCTATGTGCATTGAAGCAGAACAGAGAGCTGCGACGGCAATGTTATGCATTCCCTTTTTTGTCGGTATCTGCGCCATCAGCGTGTTTTGTTTCTTTATTGTCAGAGAGCACATGAGCCGAACGACTGGGACTAACGACTGCAATTGTCTACAAAGCGAGGGTAAATCACATACTATACAGTACTCAGTCGTATCGGAGGGCAGGGGACAACACATGTGTCGCTTCATATCGGCTGTGTTATCTGATGCGAGCTGTTTGCGTTTGATTCGGCGGAGCGTTGCGCGTCGTGCTCGTGCGTATCGGATGAATGATCCCCCGTATTTATGGCCGCTTATTAGCATTTCTGCTGCTATCGATCTCTCCGGCGTCTTATGATAATCTTATCGCGTCTTATATTCACATCCGATCACACAGACTTCCTTCTACAATCCGACAGATGCAGAGATTCGACTATATAAATATCTGTGCAGTCACCAGGGATTTTAACATTCACCTAAGAAACCCTAAACTATATCATATAAAGGGTGTAACAGACTCTTAACGAAGCCTAAAAGCACTTGTTCTGCCCGTTATTCCGATATTTTTTTTGCTTTAGACCATACCTGGGAACCTCCTAGTTACGGAGATATTGGGGCTCAAAGTTCCAACTTTTTCACAAGTTTTTTTTTAAATACATGCTTTTAATGTAAGATTTTCACTTTTAACACCTTAAGGACCCCCTTACTGTTCAATCCATCCATCAGCACAATGTTTTGAGTGCGTTACATTGAGTCCTACTGTAAAACGTGATTTTTCAGCCAAAAAAAACCCCAGCACTATTTTTTGCGTAAAGTTACTTAGTTTGATGAAATAATGCTTGGTTGACGGCTTCGTGAAGAGTCTGTTTACACCCTGTAGGTAACTTACCATATTTCTTTCGCGATTTTTTTTGCTTTCAACCGTGATTTAGTTCTATTTTTATTTTTTTTAATTGCCATTTTCACAAAACAATCACAAAAATAATTGTCTTAAACAACAAACTAAGGTTTACTACGGTTTGTAGAACAATAATTATTTACAATTTATTTTATTTCCGTAAGAATTCGTAGAAGACAAGAAGCGCGCGCACAAAAATTTAGCAAGAACCTTACTGAAATAACTACCTACAGCCGCGCGGTATGTACGCACGCGATAGGGCTGCCGCGCCTACACTATTTTAATTTCATCTACTTAGTTGAGTTTGTTTCTAGATTTTTGATTGTAAATGTATATTTTTTATTAAAAAAAATGAAATTTGGTGTGAATGAAATAGGAAGTGTTCAATAAAAATACAAGTTGTGTTTTTTTGATTAGTAGATTTTCGATTTGTTTGTGTTTGTCGTATGTCGTATGTCCTCCACATTAAAATGTTTTTCACCTTACCTACTAGAAAAAGTACCTAAATTATAATGTAGGTAAATCTCACTAGGTAGCTACCTACCATTTACTCTCATAATCATTTAATAAGATATTTTGTCTAATATATGTAAGTAGCTAATTACATGAGTACCTAAGTAGATAGTCTAGCCTAGGAAACTACCTATTACTTTTTTAACGCGGGCGTGGTTACCTAAGTCACTCGTGTGTCACTTTTTTCACCCTATCCACTTATTTATTAATGAATCCAGGTATTTTACTCGATGCAAAAAGCGAAATACATACCTATTAAAAAATAAATAAATTACGTATTATTAGTAGGTAAGTACATAAATTATTTTATAACACATTTGCTCGTAAAGGGTCTCTTATTTCACCAATTTCAACATCGTATTGTACCTCATTACGTACTTGTGCGATAATGTAATGTAAAACGCACGGTTTCAAGATGCTCCGTCAAAAACAAACGGTACTTTTTTAAATCTTAGCAAAGAGTTTGTATGTCAGAAAAGTGGCCAACATTTTATGAATAAAATTAACTTTGGGAGATAAAATATAATAAATTCACATTTAATTCTTTAATTTAATTAATTTTGACAATATATTACAACCATTTATCTGTGACAAAAACACAAAATTATTAATTTACTGTATTAGTAAAACTGGCTGTTTTTGTGTCTTTGCCTTAAAAAAAGCGCTGATGCGCGCGGCTCACTAATTTGTGAACAAGTAAAAATTATTCCGCGCGCTTTTTCTTTTCGCTGTATTGTTTTTATTTGAAAATGTCGTCAAGTAATGATGAATTTATGAATTCGACACCGCCTGAAGTCTCAGAGGCAGCGAAAAAGGCCTAAGCCTTTTGCCCGAAAAATACTTACAAGCTTATCAAAATTTCGTTTAAGAAAGTCCGAGTTTTATTTATTTCCTCGCAAATATGTTATAAAACGTCGTATGAGATACGTGCGCTTTGATAATTACAGCCTTTGCTTTCTTGTAGTCCTCGCCTACGGCTCAGGCTAGCAATATCGACTCGGCTGTAATTTCCAACTTACCGCACTTATATCATAATGTACTATTACAGTCTTACCTTTCGCAGTTTCCAGGTAAAATTTAAAAATTGAGAGATATCATTATTTTTAAATTACCTGGAAACTCCGAAAGTTGGATGCGTTGTTGAATAATTCAAGCAACCAAAGACAGCATAATATACTTTATTATAACACTTTAGCATATTTAATAAATACTTGTACCTACTTTTATCTTTGTGCTTTGTGCTTTAAAAACCAACACAACGTTCGTTCGTCAGTGTGGTGCATTCGCGACTGTTTTGCCTCCCAACTGAACATCATATTATAATCAGTGATCGGATAATCGGATGCATATTTACCTAAAGCTCATTTGAAGCGGCTTCTTAAAACATATTTTTTTAAATATAAATCCCGGGAATCCAGAAAATTCGGGAATTAAGTGATGTTAATGTACGTTAATAATCATTAAAAGGTTGAATGGTTTTTCTTTGTAATTTTTAATTATTATTCGTTTGAGATAAATGTTTTGAAGATTGAAGAAAAATTAAGAGGAAGTTATTGTTTCTAGAGGTTTTTTTTAGTATAAATGTTAAAATAAGCAAATATTCCTACACCCAAATTGATTCTACAGGGTGATTGGTAATTGGGTGCAGGGATTGAAATGGGTGATACTAGAGCTCATTTGCAACAAATTTGGCCCCGATAACTAGGGGTCCTGTCTGAGTGGTTTCGGAGTAATCGAACTTTTAAGATTTTTTAGAAATTTTCCTTCTCCCGACCAAAAATTGATAATTGTGACAAATCTTCGTCATTCAGAGCGTTAATATGATATTTTTCAGAGAGTGCATAAACGAATAACTATTTAGAAAACTAATTTATCAAAAAATAACCCAAACCTTTGGTTTAACTGAGTCATAAAGTCATAATAATGTAAAAAATTGAAACTACCCTTGCTTTTCAAGGCAGCTTACTCAAAATAAATGTATGACACTTAACGTGCAAATTACAGAAACGACTTCCTTGTCTTATTAGCTTTCAAAATTGGCATCACAGTACCCACTTCAAGATAGAGTATGGATACTAACAATAGTTGTTCCAGACAAGGTAGTATTTTGACCGTACTGGTTATTACATATTTTTGGAAGATGGGGTGCTTGTTTTTGTTTTGTTGCTGTTGTCATGTTTATTAATGTTATTTCTCATCATGTATGTAACCCATGATATTTGACAGTGAAGGTAGTAAGTAAACTTATTTTGTTTGATCTAAAGAAACCTTCTTGCAATGATGTTACTGGCTCTTTCACTTCTTGGATGTTCCATTTCAATCTTCTTTTGTTCTATGTGAAAAAAAAACACGATTATTATTTTTTTTTAAATTAGTAGATAATTCTAACAAAACCAACTTTTGATATTCTTTTTCTTTAAGTTTCGCCATACCTTATTTTGTCATAATGATTCTCTCACCTTTTTTGATTAATTGATTTTGTTTATAATCGATGCAGTTAGTCTTTTTCTTCCTTAAATCCTTAGTAGCCATTATTATTTCTCAAACGTTCCACGATTGGCGTTTATTTTCTTATAAATAAATATATGTTTTTGGTTTTTTTTTTTAATTTTGCATGTTTAACTTAAAATGATACCCGCTTTTTTTATTAATTCTTATCAGAATTTACATTATCTACTTTGTTAAATATGCGATTTTGAACTTACTAAAGTTTGTGATGCCGACGGACTAAGATCCATAGGACCAGATAACCATAATAAACATGACATATCGGTAACAAAACAAAAACAAGCAACCCAAAAATGCGTAATAACCGGTACGGTCAAAGTACTACCTTGTCTGGAACAACTGTTGTTAGTATCCATACGCTTCTTGAAGTGGGTACTTTGATACCAATTTTGATAGCTAGTAAGACAAGGTAGTCGTTTTTGTAATTTTCAAGTTAAGTGTCATACATTTATTTTGAGTAATCTGCCTTAAAAAGCAAGGCTAGTTTCAATTTTTTACATATTATGAATTTTATGACGCTGTTAAACCAAAGGGTTGGGTTATTTTTTTGATAAATGGGTTTACAAAACATTTATTCGTTTACGCGCTCTCTGAACAGTATCATTCCAACGCTCTGAGCGACGTAGATTTGTCACAATTATCAATGGTCGAGAGGAGGAAAATTTCTAAAAAATCTTAAAAGTTCGATTACTCTGAAACCACTCAGATAGGACCCTTATTTATTGGGGTCAAATTTGTTGCAAATGAGCTCTAGTATCACCCATTTTAAGGCCTGCACTCAATTACCAATCACCCTGTATAATAAAAACAGTAAATTCGTTGATTCCGAATTCCCGGGATTTTTTCGATACAAAAGTGCATTCCATACTAGCCAACACCTACACTTTAGGTAAATATGCATCCGATTATCCGATCACTGATTATAATGTACCTAAACGCTAGTATAAGATACGAACAAAAATAATTAAGGTCACACATGTGTATAAAATCTAAGTACCACAATTTGTAGCACATATTTGCTAATATTGACCGGGTACATCGTAAGGAGAAAGAATGCATCTACAAAATATTGTTTTTTCAGATTCTAAATGAAATGATTTGCCTATCAAAAATAGATTTTAAAACGGACAATAACAGGAACACCCAGCCTTAGCCTGGTACCCTCCTACTTACTGCATTGAAAAGAGTATTACTTTACATAAGTAAGACCACAGGACGTGCTCGTATGGTGAATAAAGATTTATTTATCGTGCGAGATGTGCGTGACGTGCGATGATCGCGTGCGATGATCGCGTGCGAGCGTGTGTGTGTGTGTGCGTGTGTGCGTGCTCGCGTAGTGCGAGGAGTGTAGAGCGCCGTCCGTCCGGCGTCCGGTCCCCCCTCCCCCCGGCCCCGGGCGCGGTCCGGACAGATAGGATTATCTAGCTAGAGCGATGCCAACCCTCAGATAACTAATTCAACACAATATACCGAGTACCGACAGCACCGCGAGAGACAAAATAAATGGATATTGTAAGAAACAGTCAGCGAAGTAATCATAGTTATATTATTCACTTTACAAATAAGGTGCAAATGTTTGGATAGTTTGAATTAGTTTTGGTGTCGGCACAAGTTTCAGTGGCTCGTATTATAACCGGCTTAGCTAAACCCTGAAGTTGGCAGATACTCGTAAGCCGTAGATTTGGGTGAAGGTCGAGTGGCCAGTGGCCATGCCTGCAGGTCACGCTGAACAAATTACATCGCCCTTTTTATGAACTGGCAACTATTTATGGCAGCTGCCACTTGGCATATGTACGGACGCCAGCAGGTCAAGCTACCCGAAACTGTCAGATTTTCCCAATCATTCTTGAACCTTATGCTTTAGCCGTAAAGTTGAAAATCTATTAAAGAAATATGACAGATTGTAGTAGCTTGATGTGCTGGCGTCTGTACGTACAAGATTAGTGACAGTTGTGTGTAGCGTAGTGCGTAGGCGGCAGAATATGTATTAGATGTGATGAAAACATTGAGGTTATGTTCTTTACTTTAAACATTCACGTTGACATTTTCTTATTACACATTGAGTATTATTTTTTAAATTTAAATTATAAAACAAATCATTGACATAATTCATATTATAATATTATCAATTTTATTAGCTTCGATTGTTTGATAATTGTATTCTACAATTTTGCATGCGTTTTAGCTAATTGTTTGAGCAAATGAAAAAAAAAACTCGACTATCTACAAAGTACTACAATTCTAGTCTAGCAAATAAAAAAATCAGTATATCAACCGTGATTAACTAATACTGTATTTTCAGCATGAGTCTACTAAGCTCTTTTGTTTATATTTTAAGTGTTATAGTAAACAAGAGCCACATTTTTTGCTGACACTACAGAGAACAATTTTATCAACATTGGCAACTCAACTCAACTCAAAAAGGCTTTCCACAGGCCACCGTAACTTAAATAAGAATATTTGATAGTTAAATACTCTTAATCTTTTCATATAAAAAAAACTTTTCGTAATTCTGATAAAATCTATTGATTTGGGGTATACACCTCCGTCAGCAAGCAGTCGTGTCACCCGGGCTTGGGGTCTATCGCACCCCGGGCGGCTCACCGGTACCCCGGCACGTGATGTGCATAGTAAAGGCGTGCACAAGCGCTCGTCTGATAGCAACCAATCTAATTAGCCCGCCGTTACAACCCGACGCCTAATTAACGTATGAGCCACGCCCACGGCCTACAGCCGTACTGCTGAAAGCTAAAACTATATCTACACGAAATAATCCAGCAAAAGAAGATGAGCAAAACCGTTTCCTGAAGGGGAAACAATGTTATAATCCATAAAACAAAACTCGACACCCTTGCGCCATCCCACGTTGTAAGCACGGCGGGCTGTGCGGACGCTGCTGCTGCGGCTGTTGAGATCCATAAGCGGCGCAAATGCTGTAACCTTATTAGTAACTACAGTTTTGAGCCGTTTGGGGTCGGAAGTCGGAACGCTCGGGTCATGGGGCCCGAGAGCGCGTCTCTTTTGTAAGGAAATCTCATATATAATACATATCTCGCCGATTCAGTGGAACGAATGTATGGGAGCGGTTGGACGTAGACATGTCCGAAAAATAAGAGTAAAATTATGACAAACTAATGATGCCATCTTATTCGATTACTTAATGCCTTCATAAATTGTGGTGATGAATTTCTTCATAACTCCCATATTTCGGGAGTAATTTGAGAAAATGTGAAATTTTACTATGAAAATGAGTGTATCGAGCTCTCTCCCTCCTGATTCCGGGCTTGTTTCAAGTACCGGTCTCTAATATCGTAATGCTATTACTAAGAGCTATATTTAATACTAAGACACATAGTGCGCCAAATGTGCACTTTCTGGGATAAAAGGAAATGAAAATTTAAAAAAAAAAACGTTTTTTCCCCATTTGTATTTACTTTAAACCGCAGACAGACTTATTAAGAGGTCTATAAATATATTATATATATACAGAAATATATATTAACAAAAATATTCACAAGAACTGATGAGAGTATGACTTTTAAGTAAGTTGATAATAAATTACCTAGTTTCATTAAAAGTACAATAAATAATTAAGATGTAAGCTCTAATTTACTAAGTTACACATTTTAAAACAATAACATCATTTAATTATCTTCGTCATCATCATCATCATCAATTAATTCAAATTCAGAATCGATGTCCGCTAAATCATTTATGTTAACAAATTCGATATCACTTTTCTCAGAATCCGTAAGCTCATAAAATTCCTTAAAAGAAGATTTTTTTACAAACTTATTTCCTTTTGGACGGATACTTGTAACAAGTGGATCAGAAGACAGTAAAAGATTGTGAATAATATCTTCATTGCATGAGATACTGCTATGCTTTCGAGAATGCCCCTCTCTATATTTTCTAAAATCTTTATTTCTAGCCTCAGATGCCTCTTCGGATAGAAAACCAATGGGCACAATTGACATGTTCTGAACTATGTCTGGCCCATGCATTAAAATTTTATGAAGTGAAGAAGGCATATAATACCATGGGTATAACTCCACGTAAAGCTTAGCAGTATCAAAGCAGAACTCTCGGAATTTAGTTACGTTGATCTTCTCTCCTGATGAAATACACTGCAAGATCACACAGATTTTTCTTAAAAGCATAGCATCTATTCCGGTCAGTTCAGCAGATTTAGTGTAGTTTTCAAAAAATCTCCTTGCCGAGTTGCCATTGTTGGTGGATCCACTGCCTTGTTTCACAACATCGAGAAGTAAGCCCGTTTCTCTTCTTACAGCCTCTTGAACTCTTTTCTTCCTGTCATCAACTTGCCTTTTTGCTATATCACCCCTTACTTGCCATGATTTTATGTCTAATTTGTAGGAAATGTGTAATAAGCATTCCATTGAGCGAATCCAAGCGTGAAGGGTGCTTAAGCTATATTTATACATGTCCTCGTTTGCGTGTTTATCTTTGATTAACTCTAAATTATTCATTTCTTTAGGACAAGCCTTGCATATGTCACACACTGAAGCTGCTGTATCGGATATAATGGAATGAATTTTACCATCAATCATTGTCAACAGCAGTTGGTGTTTGACACTAATTCCATCAGTGATGGTGGATGGAGTTAAGGCTTCAATCTCTGCTTCGATTTCAGCCATCTCTCTCTGCACATTTTCTTTGGTTTCCTTTATAAACTTAAACAATATTGGCCGGCAAAATGAAGTGGAAGATGGTCGCTCGTTTTCCCAAATTGTTACACCTTTTGAGACGAGCCGCAGTGGTACAAGACTAATCATAAAATTACTAGCAAGATCGATTTGCTCATCTTCACTCGTCCTTTGATGATAAATGCTTTGGCTAGATGATCCGTCAAAACCCCATTTGCTGGTCAATACGAGCTGTTGATTGGGATCAACAGGGGTTTCTAACGACCTAATAAGTCTTCTTGAGGTTAAATCCATCAAGGCTTGTAATTTGATTTTTGCAGAGCTCTCTGTAACTGTGAGATCTTCTTTGGCCGGATAGCACTTAATTTTTTCTTTAACCAACATGTAGTAACTCGGGTATTGAAGAGCTCCTTCTTGAGTGTTGAAATCCCGAAGAGTGTTATAGCGCCATTTCGATAAGTTCATCGATACATAAAGAGCCAATGCCTTCAAAGGGGATATTTCCCGTACCTGAATTGATTTACCTTCAATGAAGGCTTTGATTTTTGAGGCCTCTTCTGGATTCTCCGTCAAGTATTTCATAACATAAGCTGTATCGCTTTGTCCTGCCTTTTGAAGCGCCCTTTCGGCCGAAAACATAATTTCAGCGCTGCTACTGCTGCATGAAAGACTATCTTCAGTGCGTCTTCTTTTTTGCCGGTTACTAAGGTCCTCAAAAGATTTACGAGGACTAGGATGTGTACAAGTTGAAGCATCAGATTTAGCAGGAGAAATTATGGGCTCGATGACGTCACTTATATTTTCTGTAGAAGGTTCCATATTTTCATTCTGTAATTCCGGCCATTGAATTGCAGCCTGTAGCCAAATCTCATGTTTCTTCCGAAACTTATGTGCTTCTTCCAGACTGTGTCCATTTTGCATAAATGCGGTAGCAAAATCGACGACACCAGTCTTTTAAACTTGTTTCAGCACTTTCACATAACTGAACACAACTGTTATCTTTTAAAACACTGAACAAATAGTTAAAGTCGCGTAAATCTTTATGTGCGCGTGCGCATAAAGCAACGTGAATATCAAGATTTGTATTAAAATTTGGAAAATACATTGCGAGATTAGCTTGGATACAACGAGGTGTAAATCAACACTGATTTTAAAGTTACTAATAGTGACCTATTTATATAAAATCCAGGTATCCCAGGTATCCTTTGTTAAATATTGCAAGGTAATTAGTTATTGTGATAATTAGTAAATGATGCATGCTAAATTAGTGTATTAAGAGCCATTTAGTAATTAAATAATAGCAATGTTCTTATCAGTAATCATTAGTGCATCAGTTTTATATGTAAACCTTAAGTCCCTAATTATATATCCTAATTAGCTTATATCTTCTCTAATTGGCTGCTCAGAAATGTTATTGTAATAAGGTAAACCTTTAGAAAAACGGTTTTAATCAACAAAATAAACAAAAAATAAAAAAATTGTGTTATAAAATAAACATCACTCTTTATCCCAGAAAGTGCACATTTGGCGCACTATGTGTCTTAGTATTAAATATAGCTCTTAGTATTAGCATTATGATATTAGAGACCGCTACTTGAAACAAGCCCGGAATCAGGAGGGAGAGAGCTCGATACACTCATTTTCATAGTAAAATTTCACATTTTCTCAAATTACTCCCGAAATATGGGAGTTATGAAGAAATTCATCACCACAAGTTATGAAGGCATTAAGTAATCGAATAAGATGGCATCATTAGTTTGGCATAATTTTACTCTTTTTTTTCGGACATGTCTACGTCCAACCGCTCCCATACATTCGTTCCACTGTGCGATTGTTCAACACTTCGCTTGACCAGAGGGCTGGCTCTTTCTTTGGCCAAAGAATTAGCATTTCCATTCAACGAAAAAAAAATTAAAAATACAAAAATGTGCCAGTCTTCTGGGCACGTTTCCGGATGACAGCGATGCGGAGGAGTATTTTGACGCCTAAGTGTCCTATTGTTGTCGTTGTTTTTTTAGCATTATTTTTGTTCTATTTTTTGTCTGTAAATATTGTGTAGTATTGAGTTAATTGTATTACCTAAAAATAAATAAAGAGGTATGAAGTAGACTTGTGCGACAAGGGGAGCAATGCTCGTGGAGGGCTACTCAACTTTAATTTAGTTTTTCTAAGGAGGGCTCCGCTTGTGAGAGTTTCTTTCCCACAGTATTAGAAGGGTTTCTGGTTTCTTTTGTCCGTGGTGCGGCCCCCGCGCTCCGCACCGCACTACACGATGCTTCCTGTGCGATTGTGGATAAAATACAACAAAGGAGTTTATCTACGATAGGGCGTGAGCCGTGATCGGCGCCATTATGCCGGAGACAATAACTCTATGAGTCTATGGCAAATAACGCTAACTTGATGAAATCGCTCACTCATTGTGTCTTTATCTTTAGCCTCCGACCGTAATGGAGGTAAAGTCGTCGGAGGGAGAGGGAAGGCCGTCCTAAAGAATTAAGCCAAAACACGCGACAAAACACGTTCGCGACTTGATGGATGTGTGTCGTAACTTCGTAAGTTCCCCGCTGAAGCAAACAAATTAATTTATATACCTATCAAGGAAAATACGAAAAGTTGTGCAAAAGTTTTCTTAACAGCGTGCGGTGTGTCACAGAGCAGATACTTACAGAAGAACCACCTCACTCGTGCGAGAAATGAATGAGATCATTTCTCTATGATACATTAGAATTATTTATAGCTAGGTGCCATTGTTAAGACATGCTTCCGATACGCCCACGGGACTAGAAGTCAAAGGTATCATAGCGCATTCTAAGATGAGCTGATCTTCTTCACGTTTGATGCTGTGGTGTTGTGAGCGGAGCTCTGACTTGTTTACGCGAACTTGTCGGTCGTCAGATTAAAATTAATAGTGTAGGGGCCCATTGTGTCCTATTTAGTTGATAAATGGCGGCGCGGCTCCTAATGTTCGTATTATGCATGTATAATGTATCAGGTTCAGTAGCCGACCTCGCCTCGCCGCGCGCCTTGCGTCGGCTCGGGTCGGGCGGTGGCGGTGAGGCGCGAGGCGCTACCGTTTCACACATACCCTCAGCACTGGGTGGTCTGATCGCTAATTGGCTAAACACTCGCTTGTCACAAATTGAAAGAGTAGATGGTTTAGTTTTCATCTATTAGGATTACCTTATGAAAAGTTTCAGCACAGTAGCACAGTTACAACATGTGGTTGCAGTGCTGAAGCAGAAAAACTTATAAACGCATATGAGTAACACGTGCAGGACTGTGCAGTTAAGTGGCACATAACACGACTTGTAGCTAGTCAGCCGAACGCTCCGCTCACACAAGCGGCGCACATCGAACTTGCATTAGTTCGAGACTCTTGTCCTCCGTGGGGGGCTCAACCTCACCACCGCACTCCAAAAAATACTATCCAACCGCTCCACTCCCTTACAATGCTCCTCCATATCTACACTTATTATAATACTAGCACTTCGCCCGCGACTTCGTCCGCGTGGATTTCGAAAATACAGCCCATAAGTATTACTCGACATATTAGCTTTTTATAGGTGAAAGAATTTTATTTAAGTCTGGTGAATTTAAATAGGTATTTAAATTAAAACTGCTCTGTTTAGAATGTTTGAGTTTGTTTTATTTTCTGGTAACAAAATAATCTGGTTTGCGGGTGATCCAATTCGTGATAAACCGCCCTTATAACTGACCATGGGCAAAATATTCTTTTCTTAGGTAAATGCCAACCAAAGAGAATGTTTGTCACTGGGAGTTGTTAATAGTAAACAGGGCAAATTATGGGAAACTGGAGTTGCTAGGCAGGTCCGTGGATATCACTGGAATTCTTGTGATCTGCGCCAACTGGCCAGCTCCTGGTTCGATGAGAATAGTCGCTATAATTATGTTATCTTTTATCAGTAGCATTGTGCGCACGCATTAAAAACACGATAGGGGTTCCGATTTTCAATAGTAGTTCGTAAGGTGGCAGGCCAGATGGATTAAGGGAGTTCCAATTCTTGCGGATAGTGGACTGCATCCTCGACTTTACACACTGTATCAATGGACTTGTAGGTTTTGACTGCACCGGGGACTTCTTGTAAAATTAGTTTATTGATGTTTTTGATAATTGACTACCTCGTTGGTCTAGTGGTCGAAAGCACGACTGCTGAGCATGAGGTCTTGTGTTCGATTCGTGGGTTGGGCAGTGTCATTGGGTTTTTCCATCAGGAATTTCTCAGTAGCAGCCACGGGATCTGGCTTTGTACCCGGTTGATGGCAATAGACTCACCCCTTATAACATGGAACTAAGCATAACTGGCGAAATGTAGGTGTACTATTGGTACACCTCTGCCTAACCCAATTTGTATATTATTGATTTCATTGACTGTATCGTTCTTAGGTGAGACGATACAGTGACCTTGAACAAAGTCAATGCATCTATTCTATTCTATCTAGTTGCTGCAAGCTATGAACTATCCAATCCAGACTCTCTTTTATAATTCCGCAGCGCTAGCGCCCAAGGTAGGAGAAGAAAAAGACCCGTCTCCAACTTTGAGCTCTTGTGGAAAATCGCTAACCATATTTCCGATAAGGTGGGCTCTCATGTTAGTACGTAAATTAAAGTTTGAGTTACACTCCATAGGGGCGATGATTTTAGACATGCCTTAATGATGTCCGCACGTGTCCCTTTTGTGACGACGAAAAGTGTCTGCCGAAAGTCACCAGCAAACATAAAAGTTACACTATCCACGACAGCGACTGAAATTTTCAATCCACTGCTTCAACATGAGCTTGACTCATGGTTCCTGCCAGGGCTACGGGCTGTTCGAAAGAGATACCGCGGCCCTGGAACACAAAGAGCAAGGAAGGAACATGGATGGGTTTTAGTCACTGCAAATCTGACACTCCCTTCCGTTCTGCCCAGAGCGGGAGAAGTAATTTAATTTGATGATTTCCCAACGTAAAAAAAAAAAAAAAAAAGACGTGTGGCACTTCCGAGTGCCACATATTTATTCACTTTCGTAGTGTCAGATATTGACAAGCCTAGGTTATTATTTTTAACCGACTTTCTTCAAAAAGGAGGAGGTTCTCAATTTGGTTGTA
Organism: Lycophotia porphyrea; assembly: GCA_950005105.1. Classification (NCBI taxonomy): domain Eukaryota; kingdom Metazoa; phylum Arthropoda; class Insecta; order Lepidoptera; family Noctuidae; genus Lycophotia; species Lycophotia porphyrea. The sequence goes on from OX465402.1 coordinate 318,531, forward strand.
TGTTTTTTTTTTTTTTTTTGTGTTTGTTACCTCATATCTCCGTCGTTTCTTAACCGATTTCAAAAATTCTTCTTTTATGTGAAAGGATATACTTCCCGATTGGTCCCATAGAATATATAATAAATTTCATCAAAATCGGTTCAGTAATTTGGTATGTTTTCACGTTAATTGCTATACCACGCGACGACGCCTGAAGTCTTGCATGTTTAATTTGACACACTTCCTGATTTCCGATTGCATTAAAAATTTGCACGCTTATGTATATCGCGTGATAGTACAATATATCGATGACATGGAGCTGATCTGATGATGGAGCTGGACGACGGCCTTAGGAACTCCGTTATGAAACGACATAACCCCATCGAGTTTGGGCTCGTATGATTCGTCTTGACTTGTTGTTGACTTGTTGTTGTTTTGTTGTTGACTTGTTTTGTCTTTGTACTTTGTCTCTAGATGTTATCCAGGGTCTGCTGATGAAGCTGGAAGGTGGCCATAGGATCTCCATGATAAAACGACGTAACCGCATCAAGTTTGGGCTCGTTTGATTCGTCTAAATGAGTAGTTTGTCTATAGATGGTATCCAGGGTCTGATGATGGAGCTATAAGGAGGCCATAGGATCTGCGTGATAAAACGACATAAACGCATCGAGTTAGGGCTCGTTTGATTCGTCTAAATAAGTTGTTTGTCTTTAGATAGTATCCAGGGTCTGATGATGGAGCTTGAAGGTGGCCATAGGATCTCCGTGATAAAACGATGTAACCGCATCGAGTTTGGGCTCGTTTGATTCGTCTTAATGAGTAGTTTGTCTTTAGATAGTATCCAGGTTCTGGTGATGGAGCTGTAAGGTCGCCTTAAGAACTCCGCTATAAAACGAGAACCCCATCGAGTTTGGATCTCTCTCACTCGTTTGATTTGTCTTGACCATTACTTCCTTAAAGTTCTGGTTACAATATAAAAATTAATTCATGATTAGAATTTGTGTGGTATGCTAAAAAGTCTACAACTAAAAAGGGTAAAATAAAAAACTTTCTGCGAAAAAAAACCGACTTCCAAAAACTAAAATAACTTTTTTTTAAATTACTTTCGGAAGTCGGTGACTTTGTTTGTTTCATTGTCATTTTTTGTCACCGACTTCCGAAAGTAATTTAAAAAAAGTTATTTTAGTTTTTTTTTGTGTGTTTTTGTTAATCTACTGCTGGAGCTAGGAGGTTAGGTTGTATAGGTTTTACCTAAACAACCTAACCTCCTAGCCCCAGCGGTACGTGTTAGGCACTAGGTGTTAGGTTATTTTCGTTACGGAATTTTTCGTTACGGAATTTCTGGATTCGGTCTCCACGCTCAAGACCTGCGATAGAAGCTATGCAATAGCTTAAAAAAAAAACAAGCTTGACTCATGGTACATTCCTCCCATATTACCAGTGAGCTAAGTAACCTTATACAACTGACCAAGGGGCATGTTCTAATGCGGTTCGTGAATGTTGGATGGCATTTTGCGATTTATTAATTTTATATTATCTTCGAAACTATTTAACCGATCGACATACTGTAAAGGGCAAATCTTATCTCTATGATATCCTTGTGATCATAAAAATATTGTGTTGTTTAAATATGTTTAATATTTTGTTGTTTAAAAATCGTCTAAATGTAAGTATGTCGAAAAATACTTTTTTAATACATAAAAGCTACTATATCTGCTAAAATATAAAAGATAGAAATTTTTTGTGTGACTTTTTTTTAAGAACTATTTAAAATGGATCAGGTTGCCCTACAATGTTTTCAATTATATTCAACGGTTTAGGCAGCGCATGCAAATAACTCCGTTTCGAGAGGTATTTTTTTCCGCCTTGCCCGACAATAATTGTGATAACTCGGCTAATATGTATGGTATTAGTACAATTTATAACACATTTGCTCATAAAGGGTCTCTTATTTCACCAATTTCAATATCGTATTGTATCTCATTAAGTACTTGTGCGGTAATGTAATGTAAAACGCACGGTTTATCAAGATGATCCGTAAAATCAAACAGTACTTTTTTAAATCTTAGCAAAGAGTTTTTATGTTAGAAAAGTGGTCAACGTTTTATGAATAAAATTAACTTTGGGAGATAAAATATAACAAATAAACATTTGATTCTTTAATTTAATTTTTGACAACAAATTACAACCATTTATCTGTAACAAAACACAAAAATATTAATTTACTGTATTAGTAATACCGGCTGTTTTTTGTGCCTTTGCCTTAAAAAAAAGCGGTGATGCGTAATTTGTGAACAAATAAAAATGCCGCGCGCTTTTTCTTTTCGCTGTATTGTTTTTATTTGAAAATGTCGTCAAGTAATTATGAATTTATTAATTCGACACTGCCAGAAGTCTCAGAGGCAGCGAAAAAGGCTACTCTAAGCCTCTTGCCCGAAAAATCGACTGATAGATACTTACAAGCGTATCAAAATTTCGTTTAAAAAAGTCGAGTTTTATTTATTTCCTCGCAAATATGTTATAAAACGTCGTATGACATACGTGCGCTTTGATAATTACAGCCTCTGCTTTCTTGTAGCCCTCGCCTACGGTTCGGGATAGCAATATCTCCTCGGCTGTAATTTTCAACTTACCGCACTTATATCATAATGTACTATTATAGCCTATAGCACTCACGAATAATGTAGCTTTCTACCAGTGAAACATTTTTTTTTATTGGATCATTAGTTCCGGAGATTACCCCCTACATACAAACATACACACGTATAAACAAATTTTACCTCTTTATAATATTAGTTTAGACGATGAACTAACCGAGCAATGTTCAGTGCCCCATTGCTAAACATCGGGCAAGGTTACTGACCCAATAGCGGTGAGGGAGCGATTTCCTCCCATTACTGAACCTCCTCACTTGGTTTACATTGCAAGCTAAGTAATATTGGGACATTAGCAGTAGTGAATACGAGCGGCGGTGAATAGCGGGCGCTGCGGTATGCACGCTAGGGGGTCGCTAGTGCTGGGCAATACCGTCGCGGCCGTGGGTGCCGAGTGCGCGGGGCCGGCTCTCCCGGCAGGATGCAGGAAGCAGGGAGTGCCTCTATCAACAACAGACACCAACAGGCACCAGGTCACGAGCTCGCTGAGAGACATCTCTTCCCCTCGTACTTATCGCTGTCATTCAAAGAGCTGTTATTTACTAAGTGTGTTACAGACAGTCATTTGTTATCGCGGCTCACTCACAAACTTCACCCACAAAATGTATTATTATTATTGAAGTGGAATTCAAATAATAAACTGTGTAACGATCAGTCACCGTTACCACCACAATATCGTTAGTGTAGAATCGTTAAATCTGAAACAGCGTGCCTGTTCGCTCCGGACAAATAGATTGTTGGATGCCGCTGATTTAACAATTAACAAACGTGTCTGCTATTGGCACGCTAATCACAAACATATAATGGCTATTATTATACTTGCCTACGCATTTTGTATTGTGCCCGTTGTTATAAAACAGGTAATTATGTAGAAACGTGCCTAGACATACCTCAGCGATAAATAAAAACATGGATAGGGGTTCTAAGGTAACTAAGGCTCGCCCCTATAGCTACATAAAGTAAGTACATGATGCTGTAACAAACGCCGCAGGTACCCGCGTATGGCGGCGGTCGGCGAACCAGTTGCAAATTATGGCGTGGTGGCCACTTACCGTGATGTGGGCCACTCCGGCCACATGCTGCATGTCAGCACAGGCTGCCTGTACCGTTACAGTTTACTCACAAGTGCTCGCCAATCATGCGGGTGCCATAAAAATAAGTATCTCAGAATGTTGCGGCGACTGGAGTCGTTCTATAACAATCGCGGTATCTCGCCGTACAATCACGGTGTAAACTTGTAAAGTCCATCGTCCACCGCGCTTCTAACAACGTCCATTACCTTACGTTATAATGTTTCGCTCGTTTAGATACGCCGCGACAACACATCACCTCGCAGCTGCAGTCGGTTAAAACTCCATTTGTCGCGGCGATCATTAGGCGCGCGGTGCGACTGCGGCAGTAATGCACGTTTTTGTTGCATGATTGTACGTTGTTGCGTTCAGTGCGCATCTGCATTGCAATATTTCTAGATGACTGACAGTAAAAAAGTACTTACATTGTAATACATTTTTACCGACTTTCTTCAAAACGGAGGAGGTTCTCAATTCGGTTGTATTTTTTTTTTGTTTGTTACCATAATTCCGTCATTTCTAAACCGACTGAAAAATTCTTCCTTTATATGAAAGGGTATACTTCTCGATTGGTCCCATAGATATTTCATCAATATCGGTTCAGTAATTTGGTTCTTTTTTACGTTAATTGCTAAATCACGCACGTCGCATGAAGTTTTGCATGTTTAATTTGGCATACTTCCCGATTTCCGATTGAATTGAAATTTTCCACGCTTGTGTATATCGCGTGATAGTACAATATATAGATGACATGGAGCTGATCTGATGATGGTACTGGAAGGTGGCCTTAGGAACTCCGTTATGAAATGACATGGGCCCATCGAGATTAAGCTCGTATGATCCATCATGACGAGTACTTTGCCTATAGATGGTAACCAGGGTTTGATGAGGAAGCTGAAAGGTGGCCATAGGATCTTCTTAATAAAACGACGTAACCACATCAAATTCGGGCTCGTTTGATTCGTCTTGATGAGTACTTTGTCTTAAGATGGTATCCAGGGTCTGGTGATGGAGCTGGAAGGTGGCCATAGGAACTTTGTTATTAAACGACATAACCTCATCGAGTTTGGGCTCTTTTGATTCGTCTCGACGAGTACTTTGGTCCTAAACGGAAATGGAAACCGGATAATGAGTGTTGACAAGAGGTTCAACAGAAATGTTTATTTACTTTTTATGCTCTATCCATTGTAGAATATTTTCGTGCGAAATCAAGTATGTCTGTGTCATGCAGCATGCGACAAGGTCATGGAGAGCACACGCCTCAGGGGCTTGTGGATAACATGCATCTCACTATGCGAAATATTAGAGGATCAGCTTCATATTGGCACAAATGTTGCTCTGAATTAATTGCAATGGTTAGAACTTTAGGGCCTCCATCATGGCTTTTAACATTTTCCTGCAATGATTTGAATTGGTCTGGTATGATAAAAGCCTTGCTAATCGCCGATGGATGTGACATCGATGATGCCGAACGCTTGACATTCCCGGAGTGCTTGGAACTAGTGCAAAGACATCCGGTAATGATAGTACGACAGTTCACACTGCGTGTTAACGCTCTCATGCGGCTCTTAAAGCGCGATCAAGATTGCTTGGGTGGCCCTATTGAAGACTTTTGGTATCGAGTAGAGTTCCAAAACCGCGGTAGCCCACATTTGCACATGCTTGTTTGGTGTAGTAATATCCTGAATTTCTCTACTCCGCAAGGAATAGCCGTAATTGAAAGGGTGGTTTCATGTTCGTTAAATTCTAATGACCCCGTGCTGCGCAAATTAGTAGAGGATTTGCAACACCATTTCCTTAAAATCTAACAAACTTTTCAAACGTACAGACGCCAGCACATCAAGCTACCACACCATACCATATAAAATTTGAAAACTGTCAAATTTTCCCAATCAACCTTGAACCTAATTAATGCTTTGGTGATAAAGTTGAAAATCTATTAAAGCATTAATAGTATAATCGATCGTCAATTGTTTGTTTGTGACGTTACTTACTACCCGGGAAGCGACCGGAGTGTCGCCGCCGGCGCTCCCGTTTTGCCATGTAAGTTTCATCATTTTACACATTAGTGCTTTTTAGTACATTTTATTTACATTTTACCGGGGCATTACTTTTCCTTGTTATACAAGGTGTGAACAGACTCTTCACGAAGCCGATAACCAAGCATGTTGTACATCAAACTAAGTAACTTTACGCAAAAATGATAGCTGGGAAACAACTTTTTTTTTTGGGGTGAAAAATCACGTTTTACGGTAGAACGCAATGTAACGCATTCAAAACATTGAGCTGATTGATGGATTGAATAGTACGGGGGTCGTGAAGGTGTCTTAAATAAAAAAAAAACATTAAAAACATGTATTTCAAAAAAAACTTGTGAAAAATTTGGAACTTTGACTCCCAATATCTCCGTAACTAGAAGGTATGGTCTAGAACAAAAAAATGATCGCAATGATGGGGAGAACAAGTGCCTTTCGGCTTCGTTAAGAGTCTGTTTACACCCTTTAGATATGCTGTTAACAAGGATTTGTGTTAGATACCACAACTAAAAAGGATAAAATATAAGATTTTTTCCAAAAAAAAAACCGGCTTTAAAAAAAAAAAAACAAAATAAAAACTTTTTTGAAAAAAATAGTCGGTTATTTTTTTTTCAAAAAGTTTTTATTTTTTTAAGTCCGTACGAGCATAACGCTGGTAACGTGACGGAATCCGATGCGGTTAGCTCTGCGCAGCGATACAGAAACATGCAGAAAGACAAATGTATGTAGACAGCCTTATTTAAAGTGCTTCTTCAGCAATACTGTTTTATAATAAATTGTAAGTATTTTAACACACATTAAACCGGACCATGAAACCAAACAGACGTATCATTTCAACTCTTCCAACCTAACGACCTGATCACACTACATGGCGACCATGCCAGTCCACGTGTCACTCTACCATACTGCAACGACTCTGCCAGTCCACGTGCCACTCTAATTATCATACTGCAACGACCTTCAACCTCACGATGAGATAACAGACGCGACATACATTAGCGGTGAACAAAACGTTACAAGATTGCTTGTGCGGGTTGCCGGGGCGCATTATTTGGAGTGAACCTACTGCACGTTGTTACTCAGTGTCGCGGTCGCCGGCCTGATCCTGTTCGCTCGCAATATATTTAACTCTATTTTTCTTTCTCCAGACGGCATATCTTCGTGTTGTGTCGGAGGTAGCCGCTCGCTCGCTCGCCCCTACTCGGGGCGTTATCACACGCGTTGCACATGCGATTGCAATGGACACGTTCGTGCTCGGACATCACGTTATCACCCGAATAATCTAGATAAAACACTCCTAAAAATAATACACGAAAATATTGAACATGTAACTAATATTCCTGTTAACCGTACCTAATCTGATATAACATGAGCATATGCTTGTGTAAGTAGTTACTAGTATGTAACTAGTTTAATACATTTAAGAAGTTCTAAGAACTATAATACTAACTCTATAAACGACTACACTCCCTGATTTACTTCTATTATATAAATGTCTAACTTGAAGCCATATAATACAATTTAAGGCTGCAGCAAGTCTTAAATGCGATTACTTGCACCACAAGTGCCACAGACCCCTTTTTCATAAAACAGAGCGCGCCAAGTTTAGTGAAGCGCTATTAGTGTAATCTGTCTTAGCAAACACACAATATTACTTAAGTTTTTCCTTCGCTTCACGTTCCACGGTACGGTCCACTTTATCTTACTTTATTAGGAGGCTCCGGCCGCACGATAACTCGGTTACCTCGGCTGTCCCGCTCCCCCGGGTATTCTCCGCATTAGTGGGACAAGGACGGAGCGATAGTGCTTCACATAAATTACAGTAGTGATCATAAGGGAAGTATTTCCTCGCTGCGGATCAGGACTGCTCGTAGTGCGGCTGTGTCTGGCGGCGCTACTCCGTGCCACATAACTTCACAACGTATCATTTACCTATGCTAATGACAGCATAAATATCCTATAAAGTGTTCCAAACATATAAATTGAGGTCGAACGATCATCGAACTTGTACCTCGTGCGATAGGATAACGTCACTCTGGTTGTTTTCATCAATCATCCGCTGTTGGTGGAAGTCTTACCAATGCTAACACAAATAGGATTTACAACATCGAAAGATAGACGATCAATCACGCTATCGAGGCGCCTGTTACACGCCACATTACATGAGCTACGTGCCTACGTCCTACCGCAGCCCAGTGTACAGCGCAGGCAGCGCTGAGGATTACTAACGTACACGTTATATGTATACGTGGAACGTGGCTGGAGCTACAGTGTGTCTTTACAGATGAGCCGTCCGGCGCGCGACGTTGCGCTCGTGATTATCGAAAACCACATTTAGCACGTTAATGATCTTATGTAAACTTTTAAAATAATGAAATTTTTATACGATGACTGAACGGTAACTATCTGCAATATGTATAGCCAGGCAAAGATTTCCCGAAGTAATACATATTTTTACATAGATATTGAAATGGTGAGTACAAAAAAATGTACCGTATCTGTAATGTCAACCCTATTCATGTTGCAAAAGTTACGTAAATGTGTGTGGTCTGCGGGTCCCTCCCCGCTCCCCGCTCCCTGCACCTCGCGTGTCACCGTCACCAGCACGCCGAACCACGCTCCTGTGACGGGTAGCACTGAGTAGATAGGCACAGAAAGCCGGCTTCAGAGAAATAGGGAAAACAGGCGCACGCACACATGTACGCGCGTATGCGTACGGAGATATCTGCCAATGGAAATGTACTTGCACTGTGCCGCTTTTAGTGCCCCTCGACTTCGGCCAAAATGGGCTTTCAAAGCCGAAGCAAGCGACCAAACTGAACGCCTGACTTCACTTTTAACCAATCTAGAACTGAATTTCTGAGGATCATTAAACAATCGCCTTCGATTGGAGATTACTCGCTGTACGAGTGTACGTGCTGTACGTGTAGACTTTGGTCTTCGTACAGCGGCACAGTGTATGTGCGAGTGTCGAATGCAACCTTCTGTGTACTAGTGAGTGCAGGCCCCGCGACAGATGGCGGACACGCCTGCGTACGTGTATGTATGTACAGTGTAGTGTGTACACGCACTTCCTGCGTGTCGGTGGCGTCGGGTCGTCGGTCGCGGGAACATTCGGCGGTTGAGCGCCTGCATGCTAATCACTGACTCTTTATGTGAGCGCCCCATGTGGGCCGCGAATACTGAGCAAATACTAATGTTAATGGTGTGAACGTGTCAGTATGTCCTGCTCCAGCCTGACACCGCGACGCCGACAAATGTATAGGAACGGAAGTTTCATTGGATTAATACATATGTATTGACACATACAGTGTTTCATAGCGAAATCAAGAAGAATCCCGCAACAAGTAAATAAATGTCTGTCTTGACCATCGCAACGGTTTGCACAGGTTAAATATTATGCCATATCGAATGGCAAATCGTCATTATCTGCCAGCCTTATCCCAACTACGTTGGGGTCGGTTTCCAGTCTAACCGGATGCAGTTTAATACCAGTATCAAATGCCAAATCATCGACCAAATTTAGAATAATTATCAAAAGAACGACAACTGCTTAATCGAGTGTTCAACGCAACGCAATTCTACTTAGTAGAATAGCATTGACGTTGCGGAGCAGTTTGTTTGTTTTAACGTAGCGTTGTCGTAGCATAGTCGTAGCTTTGATTTAACCGTGTCGTAGCGTATCGTAGCGTAGCCGTAGCGCTGTCGTAGCATAATCATAGCTTTGATGTAACCGTGTCGTAGCGTATCGTAGCGTGACCGTAGCACTGGTGTAGCTTTGATGTATTGTATTGTATTGTTGTATAACGGGCTGGTGTCCGCAGCTCCACGTCCAATGCGCGTATTTTGCGTGCGGTTATTTAGCTTTGATGTAACCGTGTCTTAGTGTATCGTAGCACTATCGTAGTACAGTCGTAGCTTTGATGTAACCGTGGCCGTACCAGTATCGTGGCAACATAGCGTTGTCGTAGCGCCGTCGTAGCAATGTCACTTCGTAGCGTTTCCGTAGCAATGTGGAAGCGTACTCAATAAATCCTGCAATAAAAAAAAAACACTCTTGGTTGGTTTCGTTACTTTATTCCCCCGACTTTCGAAAGTACAGTTTTTTTTCACCTTTGAGTGATATTTTTTAACTGACTTTAAAAAAGGAGGTGGTTATGTATTCCACCAGCATCTTTTTTACCACATCATCAGAGGATAACTCATAAAGTACCTAAGCAAAGTTAATACAATTAATATGGGACCGCCGCGTGAGCTTTCCCTACAAAATGAAAAGAACCGGACTAGTAATCACAAAGAAATCAGTGAACATACGTGAACAATAAAAAGATTCTGATGCTAGACATAATCACATCTTATTTTAGAAGTCGGTTAAAAATAAAGAATACTTTTTTGTGGTTGCTGCGTTGGCTTCAGAAGAGTGTGGTACCTTGCCTTCACCGCGCGCCGCTATGTCAGAAACAAACCATTACATCGCGAATTGTATAAAATGAGTCTTCTGTGTGATCCGTTTTTTTTTTTTATGTGACCACTCGCTGTTCAGCCTAGAGAGGCTGTCATCTGCTTAACCGGACAATCCTGTGGTGGTCAAAAATTACTTTAAGGCCCCCAGCCAGGGCTTACAAACTAAGGATTTAAGTTAAATGAGCGATCACTGAGGGCACCCCCTGTGGGGTTCGGACCTAGGCTCAGTGCGTCATTGAGGGGAGGGTAGCAAGGGTCTATATTATTTAAAGGGAAATTTAAAGCTACTTGCTTAGCTTCGCGGGCTGGCTTGTCGAGCAAGGGACGGGCGTTACAAGAGGGTCGCGGTGGGCCTCGGAGGCGAGGCCGGGTACGGAGTCGCGGTTTGTATTTGTGTTTACGCAATGTACTGGTTTCCCTACTGGCTTCCTGAAGGAGAGTGATAGGGTCGTCAGGTTCGTCAAGTGTCTGTCTAGGTCGTCTGATTCTAGAGATCTGAGACCACGTATCGGGCGGCCGATGAGATAAGGGGGTCGGGGTGGTCCTCGGCCGAGTCCATGTAGAGCTTGGTGAGGCGCTTCATGCACTGCTTGATGGTGGGGATTTTGAGGTCTAGGTTCGTTCCTAACAAATCAAGGACCACCCGAGGCGTTACGGAGAAATCGGTTCTGGAGGGTCTGCAACCTATGGATAAGGTGGGGCTTGGCGTGCGCAAACACGGGACAAGCGTAAGTCATGATTGGCCGAATGCACGCTGTGTAAATACGCAACTTGCACTTGAGTGACAACTTGCTGCGCGCATTCAGCACGGAGTGGAGCCTACCGAGAGCGAAAGCGACCCGCGAACGGACCGTCTTTATGTGCTCACTGAAGGAGAGACGTCGGTCGAGGATGACTCCCAGATATTTAGCTCGCTTCTCCCAAGGGATCGGCTTGCCAAACATGGTGATCGATCTGGGGGTGTCCGGGAAAGGTTGACGCGGGCTCGAGAAAAGAACAGCCTGGCTCTTTTCAGGGTTGACCTCGATCCTCCATTTCCGGAACCAAGCGCCGAGGGCGCTTGCGGATTTTTGGAGAATGCGAGCGATGTTGTTAGGGCTCCTACCCGAGTAGTAAATGACCGTGTCATCAGCGAAAAGAGCTAACTCGGCCATACCGCTCGTGGGGATATCGCTGGTACAGAGCGTGAAGGCGAGCGGTGAAATAACCGAGCCTTGAGGGACTCCGGCACGAATCGGACGGGTGTGTGATCCGATGCTATGACGTGATAATATATATCGCGTCAGCTGCTCGTCTCTGCGCAGGCGGCACGGATGAAGGATGTTTTAGAAATCGTATCATTCCCTCAACTCCCCCGGATATTACTCTTTTTATTTGACTTATTTTTCATCCGTCAAATTATTTACATCAATTAAATATTTTTTGCATCTAAATTACTGATAGCATAGGCAGACCGAGGAGAAGATGGCGGGACGTCTTGGATGGCTTCTTCGTAAATTGGCGAGAAGAAGCACACCATCGTGAGAAGTGGAAGGAATGAGGGAGGCCTTTGCTCAGAAGTGGGACAGTATGGGCTAATTAAAAAAAAAAAAATACTGATTGCTTTTTTGATTTACATTTAAATAGCCTTTTTAGTTGTGCCGCGGCCACCCTAATGTTACCCGTCACAACATGAAACTCTTATCTTGAATAAATCCCGTTTGTTTTATTGCTAAAAGTTTTGGGTCGCAAATTAATAGCCATCTTCACCTCGGTATATGTTCATGTTGACCTAAGCCGAGCTCGTAGGAGTTGTTTCACGAGCCCGTCGTCATCAGTTGCGTGCGTCGTCGTGTCAACGTCGCCTGTCGCGCTCGGGTTACGTGCTTACTTAGAACAGCGCCTGCAGCCTGCAGGAAGCGCCCGCTTATTGATGCTGAGAGCTGATTAATAGCAGCGCTCGTCTCCTCGAGAGGACGTAACTGCCAGTGATAAGAGTGATTTGCTGAGCTATCAGCGGCCATAACATAAAACGTAAGGGCCTCGGCCCACGTCCGGCCGCCTTCATTACCCACCGCCACCCACCCCCGCGACCCCGCGCCCCCGCCTGGTCATGTCATGCCCACCCGCTACCTCGCCGGCGACTTCAAGCGGCGATTTTGCTAAAAGCAGGCAATTACTGACTTTGTGTTAATTGCGTATTCACCCGCGTGTTCGCGCCCGCTCACAGAAATACACGAGTTTAACTACAGTGTAATGTAAATATTGATTAGTGTGTGCTCATGTGCTGTGCTACTGCCCGCTGGGCTCTGGGCTCTGGGCTCTGGGCGCGGTGGTTCCGAGTGCATAACAATAAAGTAGACTATGATAAAATGTTGCCAGTTAGGCGTTCCGTGAAAATGTATGTTTGTTCAAGTATTCTACACTAACACATTTGCATGTTGATTTTAAAATTTGCATAAGATATATTTGGAACCCAGACTTTAATATTGATACATGAATATAAATGTGAGACCTAATAAAAACCAGCCAAGTGCGAGTCGGACTCGCGCACGAAGGGTTCCGTACCATTATCTATAAAAACGGCAAAAAAATCACGTTTATTGTATGGGAGCCGCCCTTAATTATTTATTTCATTCTGTTTTTAGTATTTGTTGTTATAGCGGCAATAGAAATACATCATCTGTGAAAATTTCAACTGTCTAGCTATCACGGTTAATGAGATACAGCCTGGTGACAGACGGACAGACAGACAGACGGACAGCGGAGTTAGTAATAGGGTCCGGTTTTACCCTTTGGGTACGGAACCCTAAAAGTGTCAAATAATATCCGCTGTTGAAGGATTTGCTCTCCTGTCAGGTAACTCTGTGTATGCTGGTGCTGCGATGTGTGTGATGTGTGTCACAACGGGCGAGCAGGAAGTGCTTCACGGTTTTTGTCAATAGCGCGCGGCGGATGCGCGGGCGCAACACTCCTGCGGCACCCCCGCCCCGCTCCCCCACCTCTCGCCCCCCTACGAACACGATAATGATCCACTTGTGTCGCTGCACTTTAATCGCTACCGGACAAGGTTCCGCCTCTTCCTGCACACAAGGTGAGTCCGTTATGACAGTTGTTCAGACTTGAACAAAACGTCTGTAGTTATAAGTACTAAGTAGGTACATAGATACATACAAGCCCGCGCCGGACGACAGATAATAAACGTTTGTTTTTAGAAGCCATTAATTTATTTTTGGATATTTGTATTTATCACATTGTTCGATTAGTCAGGTTCCCGACCTCTGACACCAGGAGACCGCGTGGCTTCGGCTCATTAATGTTCACAATGCTCGCTCCAATTTCCAAGCCGTTTCTTTATTTGATGAAGTAAGTTATACATTCTATGCAAATCTAGACATGATTACCATATTAGAAACATTAGTACGGGTTACGTATCGAGGCGTTCGTAATGAACAAACACATGACGTCGGCCTGCACACTGAACAGTAGGTATCACAACAGAAATAGCCACTACAGCTAAAACAACAGCGAAAAACAATTTGATTGTTACCGCAGCGAACGTATCTGATCTACAAGTACAATGATGCTCGGAATGTTTATCAAATAGTCTCGGCTGGCAGTTGACGTGTGTATCTATCAACACAACACATATTTCAGCCGAACATCATGATAACAAAACTGTTTGTAAAAATATATCATATTAATAGTTCCCACGCACGCTAGGCATGGCGGCCGCCCACCGACGCGGCCACAGCTGATCGGTTGCCAGTCGCCGGGCGCGGGCGCCATGTCCGCAGGCGCACACAGTACCAGACGAGCAGTAACCCACATATAACTATGCATTCAGCACAAACAACAAGATAACTATACTTTGGAGAAGCCACTATCTATTAGAACATCTTCAAATTATAGATTAATAACATTATACAACTTTGCGAAACGCTTTTATGCCACTTAATGCTAGGGTTATTCTTTGCAGAGAACTGTGTTGCAAATAGTATAAAACATTATCGTTTGTGTTGAAATTAAAAAAAGATACACAATAAGACTGAAATGACCCATGAAACTATCGACTAAACAACGACAGTCGAACAAAACGTTGGTAGAATAACAAGGAGTTACAAAAGAACTAGAATAGAAACGCAAACGCACTTTCTCAAATGCGACAAGGTTTTATTTAGTCCGTTCGATATTTAATCAACTAGAGAATCACCACAACACTCCTGCTAATGAGTACGCACTTACGCAAATATTTAGTTTACAATGATATAATATGGTTTGTGGCATTGCCAGCAGCTACCTACGTAACTTAGCTGATGTACCTACATTATAGCGTACCTGTACGTTAATACAATATCTCCACGGTATTCTGAACTTATTAGTTTGAACTGTCTGTTTTCAGTGGGTGCACGGTAGAGAGCCGCAAATTTCGATCGTTGTCTCATAATAACTAACTGGAGTTAAAGAGAACAGCTTAATTGAGTTGTCACTACAAGAATGCAGTAATCGCGACTCGCAAACCGACATGCGCTCCTTGTCGCGTCCTAGACGTCTTCGTTATCCTCCAAACATCGGTATTGATGATTATTTGTACGCATATTATTATAATCACATGAATAATGACATAGATACTCGTACGAGTAATGAGTTACCGCTCTTTGTTGACCGGAACGTATAAATTGATTACAAAACGCGCCAAAACACGTCGAAAACAACGTGTTATTATTATTTCATAATTATCGCGGTGTTAATTAACGGTATAAATAATACACCGCGTATGGAAAATATCGTATTGCTATAATAAATATTAGTTAAATATTACATAGTGCTCCGGTTTAATTGGGTCGTGGAATATGAGTTATTTTAATATATTAATTTAATATCACCATAATATGTGTGCGCAAGTTTATTATTATTACCTACCGAGCACCAACTATACAGTTTGTATAGTTGGATACGAGTAAGAGTTTGGTTAGGTTCGTAATGGCAGCATACGTGTAACGCGGTGCTTTTGCAAGCGTATCATAAAATTAGTAATAAAGTGTGAGACCTTCATGAAAACTCATAACTATTAGACAACTGCGCACGTCTTACAATATTTGATTCTGGTCGGGCCGCGCGCCGCGCCGCGCCCCCTCGCCTAGGTACACTCACAAACACTAACGCAGTAACTTTTAAAAGTGATTTTCTCGTACTGTATTAATAAAAGGTTTCCGTTTCCACGAGCATATTATTTTGGAAGTCATGCTATTACGAAATACTCGTAGGTCTTATCTTAAAGAAGAGGAATTTCACTAAAAATCGCTGTTGACTAAGTGTGTACACATATTAGTGCTCGTGCCTGTACTTAACCTAACGTCTACCTAGCCGCACTAATACCATTTTCTTTAAAATTAAAAATATGTAGTAGCAGCGGGTACGAGTAGGTAGCTAGCAAACCTTTAATTACCTGCAGAGAACATGTTAGCAGCTTATAATACTGTATCTCATTAAAATATAATATTACGTAATTGTAACGTGTGATGTGCGGCGCGGCGTGGGACACGGTCACCGCGGCCCCGGCGACACGCCGCCCGGCGGACACACCCAGCATGAGGCATGTCACCGGCTCTGTACATAGACCACTCGCGTGCTCAACGCGGATTCATTACTGACGTCGACCGAAAGAAGACATCTTCTAAAAAAAGCGGTCCTCTCATCCGCCACTACGATTGACAAAGTACGGAACTCTAACTAACTACAGTAAATATAACGACTTTCAAACATGCTCGAGTATTTACTCAACTCATATTAATCATCGGGCGCTTCTAGCACTTTTCACACAAGTGTTGAAACGAACAACATCCGCGAAGCAATGCATTCGAAATGTATTTATTAATAAATATAGACGAGCCGAGAGCTGACTAACGGTTGCTTAAATTATTCTGTTCACACTGTTACGGCGTGGCGTGAACATACTCGCAGATGAGGGCAGGGGGAGGCGGGGGGGGCGGGACAGAGGATGAGACGAGGAACACCGCGCTTTTAGAGTTATAGAATAGAAAACATTAAAACAGAAGTGCTACTATAAATTGGGGAACCTACCTACGTGGTATTTGTAAACAGCAAGTTCTCACTACGGCTGTCAATATGCGAAGGTAAGGAAAACCGAAGAAAATAATATCAAATTATTTATGAAATACTTACAGGAAAAAGGATCAAGTACTAGATAAAGCTTGTGAAGTAAGCGTTTTTAGAAAATAGGTACTTATTATACGTAATGTACGGATGATTACACGACTTTCACATTCTAATGTCTATTAATTATTAATATATTTATTTATTAGGAAAATGGGATGCAAAGTTATTCAATAGTTAACATAAAATAACAGCTAGCGCTGACACTTTCGAACGTTCGCATTCAGACCACTTAGATGATATACGATACGTATGTTGTTAATAGTTTCATGAACAGTTGGGGCATACGGCATACCTACTGGCTTGCTCTGATTTCACAATACTCCATAATGTTGATAAATACCTTTACATGACTTTTAAATAAATATCGAAAGCGTATTACTTTCAAATTACAGTAAATGTTTACTTAATTGGCTTGTACATTACGCAACGGTCTCCCGCGCACGGAGCGGGTGCTTTACTTAAGAACTTACTTCGAGTTATATGAACATTTCACGGTAATTGGTCGCCGGTGGTCTAATGAGCAGAACCAGTCTCGAGGCTATCATATACGTGGAACTGAACGTCGGGAGAATGTATCGAGCATGTGAAGGAGCGCTAATGTACACGCCGAACATTAGCCACTCATGGGTACCTACCGCTACCGTACAACCGTACGCGAGTACGGCAAACGATTTAAGGATTTCTACTTTCTATATTAAACCAGTATAACTTTTGACGAAGTACCTACTTTTTAGGGTTTCGTACCCAAAGGGTAAAACGAGACCCTATTACTAAGACTCCGCTGTCTGGCCGTCTGTCACCAGGCTGTATCTCTTGAACCGTGATAGCTAGACAGTTGAAATTTTCACAGATGGCGTGTTTCTGTTGCCGCTATAACAACAAATAATAAAAAACAGAATAAAATTAATATTTAAGGGGGGCTCTCATACACCAAACGTGATTTTTTTGCCATTTTTAGTGTTGTATTGATAATGGTACGGAACCCTTCGTGCGCGAGTCCGACTTGCACTTGGCCAGTTTTTTTTTATTACTTAAGTTCCGTGACATGCAAAATTATGCTCTTAGTTTTATTATTATAGCAGCTACATGATGGCCGTGAGTGCAGTCGTTAGTGCTTATATGTGGTAAACGCACTGCTATGTATTCCTGGAAACTGGTCATCCTCGTAGCTGGAACATGCTCCCAACGACGTAGAAGCTCGCAGCGCTTCTCCATCATTAACATTTAAAAAAGCAGTTAGCCTCCACGACAAAGTTACAATTTTGTACATCTCCACACTCTGTTGCAAATAAACTGTTTTTCGTGTTTTTGCCAAAAATACTGTAACTACCTAGTATAGGTACATGTTCCATACAGATCGGTGCTCGCTAGTAACTCGAAAGAATCAGAAAAGTCATAGGAGAGCCTTTTTGTTTAGGTTCTCGACTCAGAGCAACATCCTGATACAATGGACATCTTTGAGTTACGATACAATGGAAGGTATTTCAAAGCTATCACACAATGCTAATGAAAGGCAGCTCGGTGAAGCAATATGAAAAGATTTGCCTTTCATTCGTGAAGTAATGGTAGGTTCGGGTGGGTTGGGAACTTGGGACGGCGACGCGCGACGGCGACGTTTGGGTAATTCTCGTTATCGTTGGCTTCCGCCGCGCGTTTACAAACATGCGCATACATCCACAGAACAAAAGAAACTTGCATCAACATACATAAGTGTTCAACACTGTACTTAACTATTAACGACACTTTTTTTGCGGATACGACACCATGTTTGTAACAACTCGGAAATCAGAATCCATAACATAAGTGGCATGCTCATGTCGAGCAATTAGCTGAGATGTTGCATTGTGAACCAGTAGCCTCTGCTTGTGAGACGTCATTTAATATCAGTTAAGATGTGCTATCACCAGTATCGTTTACTAATATGTTCCTTTAGAACGTGATCACGGTACAAGATAGTAAGGCATGTGAAAGAGTACCTACTAGCCCATAAGTAGCTGCTAACGTAGCTTTATCTTGTTCTGGGTTATGCGGCCATCTTTAGGATTACATTAATTCATATTTAACGGACCGTAACTTTTATGAACTAACCTGGGTAAACAACAA
The DNA here is from genome assembly GCA_950005105.1 of Lycophotia porphyrea. Taxonomy (NCBI): domain Eukaryota; kingdom Metazoa; phylum Arthropoda; class Insecta; order Lepidoptera; family Noctuidae; genus Lycophotia; species Lycophotia porphyrea. The sequence continues at coordinate 336,996 of OX465402.1, forward strand.
CTTGTTAACCCTTACTTAACGACAACTTGTTAACCCTTACTTAACGACAACTTATTAACCCTTACTTAACGCAATCAAAATAAAATTTATAACCTTTTCTGGTTCTTCTGTGTCTCATCCATCGAACTTCCTAAATATTATTGCTCACCCTAGTCCCAATTGTGACCACCCTCCCATACGCACTACCGACATAAGGTATCTAGGAGTACAAATTGACTTTCATTTTACAAGCCATTGAGACAAGCATAATATACGAAATATAGCTTCTCGCACAACAAAACTTCTGTATATTTTCCAAAAATTAAGATCTTCCGCTGACCTAGAGACATTAAAATTAGTGTATTTTCCCCTAGCCCAATCAATAATGATGTACTGTATACCGGCGTGGGGAGGCACGCTTGCTACTAGTATGCTGCGAGTGGAGAGAGCGCAAAGAGCGCTCCTAAATGTACTTTTGAAGAAGCCTCATAGGTACCTGACCGTAACTTTGTACCAACAATCCTCTCTACTCACGGAAAGACAGCTCTACGTGCTTCAGACTAAATACTACAATCCCATATAAGCCGAACAACAAGTGCAGGAAGGAAATAGGTAGCTCTCGCCCGTAGATTTATTTATACAAATAGCTCTCGTCTCTACAACAGTATTAACAAAATAGCTTACATACATAACTGAACAAGAAATAAGTGCAAAAAAGAACTACAAATCCTCTTACTAAAATTAAATTACCGGGAGACTAATTCTTCTCAAACTAATCCAAAAGATGTACCTATTTGAAAAACGGACGCATACATACAAACTCACACTTACACTTACACATACAGAAACACTCATCTCTGCACAATAGTGCACGCACACGCACAAATATTCAACACAAGTAAATTAGTAGCTTAATTTTAATTTAATTTTAGTTTATAGTATAAGTTGTTGCTTTTTTTAATTACTTCAACTTGACTTTTAAATGAATTTACTTTATATTTAAATTATTTTTAGGGTTCCGTACCCAAAGGGTAAAACGGCACCCTAATAGGCTGCCTGTCCACAGGAGCGGAGCGAGGTTACGGAGCAGAGAAACAGAGAAATATTAACCAAATAGGATTATCCATTGAAGAGGAGCGGAGATTTTGTGCAATCCTATTGGTTAATATTCCTCCGTTTCTCTGCTCCGCAGCCTCGCTCCGCTCCGGTGGGCAGGCAGCCTTATTAAGACTCCGTTGTCCGTCCGTCTGTCTGTCAGTCCGTCGGTCACCAGGCTGTATCTCATGAACCGTGATAGTTAGACAGTTGTTTTCACAGATGATGGATTTTTGTTGCCGCTATAACAAATACTAAAAAATAGAATAAAATAAATATTGTTCACTTCTCATGCTCTAAAAGTACGCCAATATAGCCCTACGAAGCGGGACTAAAGTGACCACTTTAGTCCCTAGGGAGTAAAAAGTAATTCGTTTTTTAATTTCCTTCATGTGACATTGACAAACTCAATAGCCAGAAAATATACTATTATCTGTGGAGTGTGGAGTATGTTCATTGCAAAAATGTTGAGAGTTTTAGTTCCATGGTTTTTCCACAGCAAAGAAGGTGGCGCCATGTGTTTTAAATTGTTAATCTGTGACTGGTTTAGAAGAAAAAACTGACCGCGAAAATTTCAGAAAGTGTGTATTTTCGTTTAAGTGGTGCATGCAGAGGAATAGAACTGGCGAATATTACTGTGGCCGATGTCGAAAGTGACACCACGTTACAGGCTATAAATTTGCCTTGTACTAAGACGAAAAAAGAGAGAAAATTCGTAATAAATGGAGAGTACTTAATAAATGTTTTAGTACTAAATTGACTATTTTTCTCGCACTCAAAGTGAAAAGTACAGTTTGCACCTCGAGACTAAACGCCAACTTAATATACACTCGGTTTCATTGACTCGCTCGCACTCTGGTATATTATGGCTTCGTTTAGTCCCTCGTTATAAAATATACTATAAGGGGCTCCCGTACAACAAACGTGACTTTTTGCTCGATATTGATAACGGCAACAGGCAGACGCTTGAAATATTCACAGAATATTTCGTTATATATTCACTTCAAAAATAAATAATTAAATTAAAATAAAACAAATATTTAAGGGGTGCTCCCATAAAAAAACCTGATATTTTGCAGTTTTTCGAGTCCGCCTCGCACTTTGGCGGTTATTACCATAATTATAATTGTTTACCACGTTCGATTTTTTTGTAATACCTATTGTGGAAGGAGATATAACTTTCTCTTTCTTTCTCTTTAGCAGAAGCATTGTGACAGATTATATCATTCATTGAACTCACCGTTTAAGCTATGTCATGGATAGCGAGAAGGTAGATCATATTTTCAGTATAGGTACTATGTATTAGTCTGATACTAACTATTGGAAGACATAATTATGTAAAGAAAAAAATAAACGTGTATTGAAAATACTTAATAAGTTATGTATTTATTTATAATGCCTTTGGTAAATATCGATACACAATTAAAGGCTCTCAGACAGATAACACTAATTTACAATTTTTTACTTTTTTTGTATACCCGGCAAGATTTTTTTATAAACGTCTTGAACTACCTTCCTTAAGCCTAAAAGTGTTAACAGAAATATTCTATCACGTCACATTTTTTTTTACTGTCTTGTCATATTTTTCTGCTACCCTGATTGGGGGTTGTAGTTTTATGTTTATTTATTCGACAGAAACGATTAATAACTTGTTTCAAATTTTATTATAATGTATAGCAGAAAGTGTTTACTAAATTCTGATCTCTTTTACCACATTGTCGGACAGTTTATAATATCATAAAAATAGGAAGATCCATTAGAGATTCGTTGAAAACTGCATATCTACGTTTATTCAGGATTCTCGCATTTCCTGTTGCAAACCAATATAAAAACTGAGTTGGTAAGTGTTTTAGCGAAAGTTTTAGAAACGTTTTACTGCATTGGTCAACAAAAGTTACCGTTTTTTTTTCTGAAAACTTAGGAAGTATGAGTTGCTACCAGTGGGCCGTTTTTAAATAACATCTATAGACTTTTGAAGATCACTTATCAAGGATTTTGCCATAAAATAATGTTAGAGGCTGACTATTGGCCCATTATAAAAGAAAGCAATCCACAATACTAAAAAAAGTAGACGAAAATTTGCCATTCTTATTTTTGTTTACGAAGACTTCGTCGTTTGCATGTATACAAATATTTCCAAAACTAGACGTGACGGATTTTTTTCATATTTTTTTTGGATAACTCTTTCCATAATAAACAATAAGTAATCAATAACTTTCAGCTCGGGTATAAAAATCGTGTAAACTAGTGTAATGGGCAATTTTCTAATTTGATATGTCTCGGTTGGAAATAAACTCATTCATTTCAGAACCTTCGACCTACGCTGACGGAAGGGGGAGCTATAAATCAAAACTAAATGGACCTTGTGGCCTTATTCTAGCGTTATTTAATTACCCATCATCAGGTATCTATTAGGCTTTGTAGGCGAAGTGCTCGTGTGGGCGAGGGTCGGTAATGTTAACACTTACGAAGAAGTGGTTTTATTTGAGCGTCGATTACTTAGCGCTAGTCACTGACAGCTGCAGGCTGGCCTGAGCGTGTCGTGTCGTGCACGCACAAGCACACAAATAAACAACGTCACCACTAATAGCGCTAAGTGAACGAACTTATCCTTAATTTAACCACGAGTCGTGACTCGAAATTTTCAAAACGATGACACTTTAGCAAACATTCGCAATTATTTTTATTCAGCAAACAGCGAAAGACTTAAGTAGGAGTGTTCGATCACTTGTATCCGTACCGGCGCGGCGTACCGTACTGTTCAAATAGATGTCGTAACTCATTGTAAACGCACCATTAATTTCGTCCAGCCCGCGGCCGTAGTTTAATAATCCGTAAAATTGCAATACTCGTACAATTCCAGCGGACTGCATGTTTGAAAGACGCATTGGAAAGTCGAGCGGAGAGCGACAGTGCGGAGCTAGCAAAGATACTTGAATATGCATAATTACGTGAATCGACGTCGTCGTCGCGTCACGCGGCGGCGGCGGCGGCGGCGGCGGGCTATCTCCGCCGCTATCAGCTGATGTGTGCGCGTGTGCGCCCCCCCCCGCACCGCCGCGCGGCAATCAGCTGATCGCAGTAGGTCGCGGCGCCACTCTGACACGCCGCCGGGGCCGCGCTACATACCTAGCTACCAAGCAACGCGCTGTTTACTACCATCAACACAATGTATTTACAAATTACTTTATCAATGATCCTTATTAATTTATTTAGATCTTTCTTATTCTGGTTACCTGGCTGGGTACCGACTATTTTCATCTTTTCAGTAGTAAATAATGAATAAAGATTTCGAAAGTGAGCGGTTGTGTTCTATGGAGCATCATCAGCATCATCTTCCTGTATCCCATGTTACTTGGGGTCGGCGCAACACGTGTTTTTCCCTTTTTTTCTTCCATTCTCCTCTATCAGCCGTCACGCTATCATTTACTCCTTTGTAGTATTTCATATCATTCCTCACACAATCCAACCATCGTATCTTTGGTCTTCGTCTCCCTCGCCATCCATCAACATAACATAGTCACATGCGATTCGTCCCTCCTCATCATGTCCATACCAAGACAATCGTTTCAACTTTTCTGTAACTGGTGCAACTTTTAAGGTAGCCATACATTATACGCTAGGGTGTAACTGACAGGTTTACCTGTCAAGGTACACCTGTCAGGTGAGCTTGAGCTGCGTAGAGGACAAACCTGCACAGTTTTGCAACAGACACGCTCTGGTTTACCTGTGCAGGTCAACTGTACCGGCAAACCAGTTAGGTACACCCTAGCGTGTATGGTACCTTAATATACTCGTTCCTTACCTTCTCCATCCTTGTCACACCACACATCCACCTCAACGTTCTCATCTCCGTTATGGAGCATGGTATTTATAAAATAAAATAGCGTGAGATCGTGCAGAACGCGCCCTGCTCCGCTGCGGCACATGAAAGAGTTCTGCTCCCAGCGCTGTCTCTCTCCCTCACGACTCCCGGCGCGGGAGTGCGAGTGGGACGCACTACGACACCCGCCTGTCAAGTTCGGTACTTAAAATGGCCGATGCTTGCTTAGTTTCGTGATCGCCTAGGGAGGGGGCCGATGTCGATAATATTATGTTTTATGACGGCGGGTGGCGGACGAACATAAATTGGGTTTTCGTTTTACGAGAGATAATACCGACGATAAATTATACTCGCGTTTCGGGAATCGAATTTCACCCGAAGTGAGTTCAGTCGGCGCTCCGCGAGGTTTAACTGTAACTAGTGTGTAATGCGCTTCGAGGAAGCCGGTAATTACGAAGTCGTTCTGATCGCGAGGCGCAGTTATCAGGCCGTGTCGAAGGAGCTCGTTATAATTCGTGATCGTTATTACGAGTGCTCTTATCTTAAACGTCTCACTACACAGCGAATCTGGCCGATTACTGTTACTGCGGTTTTACTGCCAGCAATATACCTACCTACCTATATGAGATTACTGTGTGCACGTATGTATTACTTTGAAAGCTTTTATGCCTATCAATAAGATAGTTGTCAAAATCGTCTGACGGCACGCCAGTCAATGGAACGGTCTGGAAGTAATAAATACTCAATACCTAGGTACCTACGTAAATAAAACTCGTCAGTAATAGGTAAATAGATACATTAAGGTCTCCCAGCGCGCTGTGCCGTTATAAAACCACAAAAGCTTGTGCTCTCAAAACTCCAACATCAAAATATTATATTTAATTACCATTACCTACAGCTAAATATGTACGACCGTACGTAGTAGTTACCCTGCGCGAGATAAGGGCGACGCACGAATCTGTGCGGACACAATATCACACCCATAAAAAGTAACAATAAACTTTTTATCGTCGCTGGGAAGATAAAATAAATATGTTTAGCTTTAATTCGGCTCGCCGCGCCGCTGCCGCTTTCAGGCCCCGGCCCGGCCAGAGCCGTGCGGCACGGCACGGCCCGGCCACCGGCAAGGCGCGGCGGCGGCGACGCGGCGGTGCCGCCCCAATCATCCATTAGTCTCGATGTTTATTACGTGAATGCTAATTTAACGCCGTCGCTCGCTGTGATGTCGGATAATGGAGTAGGTACGCTCTCAGCTCTCACAGACACCGAGCCACGTGAGTTCCGACGCATGGCCGCCGCTCGCCACTGCCGTACCGGCTGTTTCTGGCCAAGTACCCACGTCTACCTGCTGCGGGCACATTCAATCTATTTGGCTGCATCTTAATTACACTAGCTGCGGCTCATGGCCGGGCCGAGACGTTCACATGAAAATAACGAATCTTAATCATCGAATTTTATTATAATGGAAGTCTGAAGTCTTATTTCCCTGAATGGCGATTCAGTATGAATAATTTCTTTCCCAACAGCTATTGTAGATTATTCACGACTCATTGTGTATAAGTGGCTTTCAAACAGAAAATAAAATGCGGAATGAATAGCGGCGGAGCGCGCTAGGCTTTTGTTTAGCGGATATTTTGGAAGTGTTGTCATTGAGAGCGAAACAATAGGAGAATGAGTCGTAGCCGTGAGACGCCGCTCCCTGCAGACCGTCTGACGAGCTGACGAGTCGGGGAAAACTTCTACCGCTCCGCACTTGTAATTATGATTGTGAAGTCTACTAATCTATTGTTCCATTTAACATTCACAACGTAATATAATAAAATCAAATATTGTTTCTTATAATTTGCGTGCCATAAATTATAAAGGATAGCAATTTTATGTGACTCACAAGAATCTTTGAAAAAGTCCTCGTTTACAAGAATTTCTTTCAGATAGTGAATGTCAATTTTATATTCAAACGTGATTGGCTCTATAATTGGTATGCATCCATGTGTTACCTATTCCAAAACTTCACAACAATCTTACAGCTGCATGTACCATCTGCTGCTGCTAACTAAGTATGTTAACATCTGACACAATTTCGGTTACAACCTTACAACAGAACATCGATACACTTCATGTGTTTAGTTTTCATGTCACAGACATGCTTTCACCGTCCACATGAGCATGCTAAACATAGCGCTGGTATTGGAGGCTCATTGTGACACAGCACAAACTAAACAATTCGTTTAATACTATGCTAATGTGTAATGGAGCTGTAAGTCTTTTTGTCATATTCGGGCCATAACTTTGAGTTCAGTACCTATGTATGCTCGCAAACTTGGTAAAGTGTTGCCCACTGGAGTGCCGTGATTAATGACTTGTTCATAAGAAGCATGCAGCTGGACATTGCAGCCGCTGCACTGGGCGCAATCGTCAGAATGCCAGGCTGTAAATTACTCTGCCAATACATTTATGGCGATATAAATGTAAGCAATCTTCCTGCAAATACCATTTTATGACTTCAAACAAGTTTCTCGCCATAGTGATATGTTTTTACATCAATCAGAGACATTACGGTGTAGCCGTGTCCCCTGACAAGCCCAATTCTTGCTACGAAGGTTATTAGTTTATTTGCGCGGTGTCAGCGTCATCTATACATACTATAATAAAAATGTATCTAGAATATAAATTACTCGCCGGCCTGCCGACTGTCGCCATACCGGCGTGGCCAGCCGTGTTACTTATTCAACCCAACTGTCGCAGATTGCAATATCTAGTTTTCACTTTATTAAATTGGATTTATTTCGCTTTTACTTTGGGCTGTGTGCATTCAGCTTTGGCAATTACTGCGCCATTCATCATTAGATACATGTTTCGGATTTTAATATCGAAATGACCATCTTTCTATTTTATGAGAACCGACTAAAGAATATCATTATGCCAAGAGTGTAGGCAGAGAGATTGTTAGCAGGGTCCGTTAGCACATTTTGGATTAAGTTCTGTCACTGTCAACTGTCAGACAACACAGTGAGTAGGATATGAGACAAGTGATGGTGTTCCAGCTGAGAGCAGGTACTTACACGTGCACGGAGCACCGCCGCGCGCCGGTCCGCGTCGCACCGCATCCAGTATCGTCCGGCATGGTCCGGTATCGTCCGACAACGAGCACTGACTACACACACTACCGTGGTTACCGTACACTGTACACAAGGACCGCACACGAGCCGCATTGGAGGTAAATAAAACGATGCTTTAGGGATTTTTGTAAAAAGATAGTTATATTTTTGGCATTGGACTATGACACAATATAATACTATGATATGCTAAGTAAGCGTTTTATAAAGACTTTTACATGCCGAATATTCGTTAATCAGACTATTCATCAGAGGACTCTTTATATATAATTTTAACAAACATAACCGCTTACAAAATGAGAGTAGAGATACGATTCTAATTACCGTTCGGGACTGCTCTAGAACTCATCACCTATTCCAAAACATAACTATGTCTAGTTTTATTCTTAATATTTTTCTCACTTTCATTTTTTTACTCTATAGGTACATATTTATTATAATACAATTTTTGAACATATAATTATCGATATGATATCTTATATAGAAAAACGCAACGAATTGGCGACGGTACAATAATTTAATCGTGAAGCGTCGGTTACTGCGTTTGCAAATAAATATTTTCGTTGGTGGGTATGCACTAGCATCGACGCGCCAGCGAGCGGCCGGCGACCGAGCCGGGCGTGCGGTGAGGCAGCCGGCCGCGAACCGGGCCTCGAGCGAAACGATAACACGAAACGTTCAGGTCCTCGGCGAAACAACACATCATAATCGTCCGGTACAACAACACATAAATCAACGTTTAAACAATATCAACGTACATAAGTACTATTTGGTATTAGGTTCGTTCGCGAGCGAGCAGACGCGAGGGCGCACGTCGCCCGAACACAGACGCGAGCAAGCGTGCCGGTCGCGGCCCGGGCCAGCGCCAGCACGCTCGTCGGCACTTATCACTCTAACTAATTACAACGAAACATCACAGAGACCGGGGCCCGCTCCGGCGCCACTCGGCTACATGTAGATCGGCAGCTGCTGCAGCGCGCGCTTGTCGAAGCGGTCGTAGTGCGCGGCGGCGGGCGGCAGTGCGCGCGCTATATCACAGTCCAGCGCCTCGGGCAGGTAAGGGTGCGGCTTGAGGCGCGCGCGGGCAGCCAGCTTGCCACCTGCACCGTCCGCCGCATACGACTCGAATCGGTAGCACGCCAGCGGGTGCGCCGGCTCTTCCGCCGGCGCCCGCGCGCGTGCCGCCGCGGCCGGCACGGGCTGCGGCGCTGGCGCTGGTGGCGCGGGCGCGGCCCGGCAGCAGCGCCGTGCCTGGCGGGGCGCGCGCGCGCGGCTGCCTGGTGTTACGGCGGTGGCAGCGGCGGCGTCTCCTCGCGGCAGGTTGTTCACGAACGGCACCCGCCGCAGGCTCTCGAGCCTCCGGAAGTGTGAGGGGTGGATCATGAGCAGAGGCTCGATCTTGACGCCCTGCGGCGGCTTGGCACAGTCGGGAAGCTCGTATTCGATACTGCAGTCTACGTGTAAAGGCACCGAGTAGTCCTTGGGGGCGAGCGAGGCGGGCCGCGCGTCCCGGCGGAAGCGGTCGGCGGCGAAGTCGGCCTCGCCGCGGGCGTAGCCCGTCATGACGGTGGACGCGGCCTCACGGCATGTGCGCCGCGGGGCGCGCGCCGGTCAGCTGATTGTTAAGGCCGAACTCAGCGCGCACACGTGCGCGCAGTTTGGCGGCGGCCGCGAGACTGGCGCCCGGCCCCGCGCGCCTGCGCCGCGCGCACGTTGCCCCGCTTGGCGCGCGCCCCCCGCGACTCCGCTGGGGAGCCGTTCATCCCAGGACCCCGCCCCCGCGCCCGTGACTTGCCCCTGCTCTGTCAGGCGCATTCGGGCGCTCGATGCTGGCGCTGAGCGGCAGCCGCGGGCTGGCGGCGTTGCCGGGAGTCGGGGAGGTGCAGCGCGTCGCGGGAGGGGCCAGCGAACCGCCGACGGCCACGAAATTTCATCGACAGATCGATAAAAATGGCGATGGCTCGTAACTAGCGATGCGAGCTTTGCGCAGAAATGCACTACGCACGGCTTACTAGCGGCTGGGAGTGGAGCGCGGGGGTGGCTGCGGGGTGCGGGAGATGTCGCGAGGGGCGCGGGATACGTGATTGTCAAACAGCTGACTACAAAGAAGTTCAAAATATTAAACACGAGCGGGCGCAGTTGCACCGCGCTCTGTAGCGGCACGCGGGGACGCGGGGACGCGGGGAGGGGGATTCGGGGAGGTTGAGTTGAGAGAGCACTTTGCCGCTAGCCGTGCTGCTAGGCACCTATTGTGGATCTCTGATTGTATAGTTAACGTAAAATAATAAAATATACCACTGAAATCATACGTAATTAGTGCAAGCTAGCAAAAGTAATTAATGAATGTAGGTACCTAAGATAGGCTGTCGGTGGTTTAGTTCAGTTGAACACTACCTAATATTTTTACCCAACTATGTATAATTATTAGGTATTTTAGCACGAAGTCATAACTCCATGAGCTGCGTGTTAAGTTAACGTTGACATTATGATTATAACGTTACAATTATTACAAGAGTTATAGTAAGTCTTTTATATTCGTATTTAACATTGGTAAAATTTAACTGCCGAAATTCATTTTTTATTCATTCCATAGAGACAAGAAAGACTTCCGAAACAAACTTTAGTGCGATAAGACCAAGAAACGGATCCAAGGGTTGCCGAAGTGCGGGGACACCCTCGTATATTACGATTGATATCGATAACTCGTCGCGGCCTTGTGCTGTCTGTGATTAATTTAATAAAGGGTGTAAACATACTCTTAACGAAGCCGAAAGGCACTTGTTCTCCCCGTCATTGCGATCATTTTTTGTTCTAGGCCATACCTGGGAACCTTATAGTTACGGAGATATTGGGGTCAAAGATCCAACTATTTCACATGTTTTTTACTTTAAACATCTGCAGAACCCTCTTACTATTCAATCCATCCATCAGCACAATGTTTTGAGTGCGTTACATTGAGTCTTACGGTACGGTATCGTGACTTTTCTGCCCAAAAAAAAAAGTGGTTTCCCAGCACAATTTTTTTCATAAAGTTACTTAGTTTGATGAACAGTCAGCAAAATATATAAGTATCCATGGTCGAAAGATATAGGTAATTGATTTTTTCTCAAAAACCGATCGATGTTTTCGAATGAAATTAAAATTAAATGAACAAAATTAAACAATTGGTTAAATTAATTCAATTTCATTTAACTCAAAACTGCAACTATATCTAACGACTATGGATACTTATCTATTTTGTTGACTGTACATAATGCTTGGTTGACGGCTTTGTGAAGAGTCTGTTTACACCCTGTATTATACTTAGATAGTATGTCAATAATATTTTATGTAAAAGAAAAGTCTAATGTCAGAACAAACGTATTCGAAATGGAATAATATTAAAATAGGTACCTAAGGTAAAGAAAATTGAATTATCAGGTTAGTAGACTCGTTAGCCCGAGCCGGCGCGGTGGTGTGCATTTGCGCAACATACCTACATGTTAAATACACATATACCTATGTACATAAACACACATACATGTTAGATACGGTCAAGCACTATGGATGTTTGTAAAATGGAATTTATGTCATAATGTTTTGAACGTAAAGAACTGTAGCCGTACAGATAAGTACTCAACGCTTTGCAGCTAGATCTGTGACGCACTGACGCCATATCATATTCGCCACAATCCGCTGTCGGCAACCTCCGGCAGTGGGTGGCGCAGATATTTACCGTCGGCGAAATGAGTAGGCTCGGCACTACTCGGGCAGTCGCCGGACGGCCGGACACACAGACAGCCACGACACAGCTGCCTATGTACACAGCACAGATAAGCTCAGCGCACATATTGGCACATAGGCCTTATGCGCATTCATCGGGCTAACAATACGGCAAGCCCATGAGGCAAACTGTTCCTGAGAAACAGAAACCCTAACATCATGAAGAGTAAGAGGGCAAGGCGAGGAGTAGTAGGGCAAGACAAGCTTCATATTCTTTACAAATATTGACTTACAGATATGAAAATCATCCGCGAAGTGAAATCGAAGGAATCCGTCAGAAGGAGCTCTAATTTTAAGCTATCTGAAGTTGGCATTAGGTAAGATTGACATGAGCCGACAGGGTTCTGTCTCACGGACGCGTGTTACTTCGTATAACCAGCCTGCCAGCCTGCCACCCACGCCGCCGAAGTCCCGCGTCTCAAGTAAACACATCGGCGATCAGGTTGCACCTCAAATAGTTTCAGGTCAGAACCTACCTGAGTTGTTAGCGGCAAACATTTTACGTAGCGACGTAAAAACTAGCGTACTCATGAAACATGGATGTTAGCCGTGGTTGGGAGATCGCTTTGTGTGGTCGGGACGAGCGCCGCCATTACTGTGGCGACCGCAAGTGTTGTAACCGTCGAGATTATAGCTACAGGATGCCGGGCCGTAATAGTCAAGGAAATAGGCTTACATTACGGATGGTTTGGAGAAACTTTCTTGGCATCGTTTGAGGGTAATTAAAGTAGCATTACAAAGTAGCACAGTGATGGAGAAGTTCGAGGTGTGGCGCGACATGTGATTATGTCTCAAGAGAAGTGGTAAGTATGAGTAACCGCCGCGCGGTGCGGCCGGCTGCATCCGATCTGATGAAACCTGACACGGCGCAGCAGCCCGTGCACACACACACACACATCTCGAATAAGACAAGCAAACGTACGCCGGAGCTCGGAGGGACGCTCAATCACGTTTTTTTTGCACTTATTTGTTTAGAGCCGCAGATAACAGCTAGAAAGTTGTAACGTGAGGGGACAGGCTTCAATAAAACGTGACGCTATGCCGGTTGAACGGGAACGTTACCTTTTCTCACAGAGTTTGCTTTGCTTCTTGGAGCACAGGTGTAGAATGCTCAAACATTTTAATTCTGATTTACTGTTCAGAGATTCTTATGAATAAATGTAATTTAAATAACAGGAATTCAACGTAATTATGATAGATTAAATTGTACGCTTTAGTAGGTAAACAGGTAAATTGTTAAGTCTCTTGAAACTTCAAATTGTTTTAATTAACTGAATGTGGATTTATATCCTTGTGGTATTTGCATATAAAAAGGAAGCAGGACCCAACTCACAAGGTAAGCCCATGATCGGTAAGGGATTGGTTATTAGTATTGTTAAATCTTGTGAAGTTTTTAAATAATAATATTAGTAAGAGCACCCTTTGAGTTCGAAAGCTATAATATCAGTTTTAGGTTACAACAGTGCGATAGAATAGTAATTCCAATCCGTCCTGCTCCGTCCTTGCTGGCATGCGGCACTACGTGGCAATGAAATATAGTGAATCAATTTTTTGCGTATAATCTGCAACAAGCCATTTACTGTTGAGTTAAATGTACCGATCGGACGGATCATAAAGCTCAGCGGGAAGTTTCTATTTAATGTTAGAAAAAAACGAACAAAGGACCCCGAGCCGTCACAATAGCGCCATCATCCCAGATTTCAGAAATAAATCTACTCCGCTTATCTTACTGAGACACTTTTTGTACCAAAATATACAAAAGTCGATACGAATGGCACTGAGTTTCAGGTACCGGCTACAGATCCGATCCGTACCGGTCGGATACATAAGTTACAAATTTCCCTAAAAAACTGGGCCTTATTGTATTTATTCAGCTTTGAAATAATATTTTTTGTTAGAGCTATATTGGCAATTCAATAGAAATGGAAAGTTTTGATTAAAATGTATTTGGATAAGCGTTCCGTCCTTGGATATGTATCACCATGACGTCAGTGGACGTTTCGTAAGATCAATACGTCTCGGAAATTGTGTGACGGCAGTAGATCGTAAGAACAATACGCGATCGAGATCGTGAGTCGTGACTGCTAGGATAATGGATTCTAGTGCGAGATGCGCGCGAGGAGCGGAGTCGCGCGTCACGGGCGCAGGCCGGAGGCGGCGCGCGCGCTCCTCATACTAATGCACTCACAGCCATGCGGGCATTTTTCCCGAGTTATTCAAACGTTCAGCCATTGTATTAGCGATCGCTAATACCTTAATTGTGAATTTAATCTTTGCCGGAGCGATTAGCCCGCTGCGAATCATTTTTAGCAAGTTTTGTCTGGAATTACATGCATGAGGTATCGCATTCATTTCAACTTCATCATTCATAATTTTTTGTTGTTTTTCAACAAAATTTTATATCATTAGATCGCTAAAAAAATCAGCATCAGCAAAATGTTAAAAAATCAGCATCAGGTACGAGCCGGCTGTACGACTCTCATCATCAACATCACAGGCTCGCAGCGCATCTCGAGCTCTCAAACCGTGACATTCCGTTTAACAATTTTCGCGTAGTGCCGGAACCATTTTTTAATGGTCGCTATGTAGAAACGTTCTCACGCGTTACGTTTAGTGAAGGTTTTTATAAAATAAAAGAATTTGTTCCGCCGCATTCAATACTGACACTGTCGAGTGACTGGTTGCGAGCACACAGCGTAGTTTCTATTGATTCTGCGGCTCCTGTGCCTGGCGAGGACCGCGGGGAGTCCCTCGGGCTCCTGAGATCAAATTGACCCTTTTCATTTCCGCTCCCACTTATTTTTATTTATTTTTCGAGGATTGCGAAACTGCCTCACGCAGCGGTCGTGGTGGTGGGGGGCGCCGAGGGGCGTCGGGGAGGAGGGGTGACACGAGTTGTGTTGTTTACGACACTGCACTAAGTAGGTAACCCCTTTGTGGTCGCACAATAGACATTGCTTCAGCGTTGTTGTTCTGTTGTTTCTCATGTCACGGACTATAATGCTGAGTCTATGTATAAACGATTGTATATTCAAAGTGAACCGCGTAACGCGTTGGAAGTTTGTATTGTAGCCCTGCTTGATATTCGAACAAAAACTTCTTTATAATAGTAGTAGTTTGTTTTCACAAGCCTGTTCCTATTATCCATTCACACAGAAAATACCACGTAGGTACCTGTGTAAGCCTGCAAGAAAATGAATCAGTAAAATCCAATGTATTGTAAGAACAACGTAGATTACTCATCATTTTCCTGCTCTTCTCCCATTCTACTCGGGGTCGGCGCAACACGTTTTCTTTTTCCATTCTCCCTTGTCAGACGTCACGGCATCATTTACTCATTTCTCTTGCATATCATTCCTCACACAATCCATCAATCTTTTCTTTGGCCTTCCTCTCCCTCTCCGTCCATCAACATTCATGTCTATCACTCTTTTAGTCACATGCGTTTCATCCCTCCTCATTACATGTCCATACCAAGACAAACGACTTCCTTTCAGTTTTTCTGTAAGAGGCGCCCCTCTAATATACTCATTCCTTATTATATCCATTCTTGTCATCATACATCCATCTCAACATTCTCATCTCCGCTACATGCAATCGTTTTTCATCCATCTTTTTCACAGCCCAACATTCTGATCCATACAGTACGATAGGTCTTATCACGGACTTGTATATTTTCCCCTTTAACTTGAGGGGCATCCGTGGGTCGCAAGTTGTTCCAGTGACCTGTCGTCATTTCATCCATCCTGAGTTGATCCGGGGCATTACGTCCTAGCCTACTTCGCCATCCCCTTGGACAAGCGACCCGAGGTACCGGAAGTCGGAGCAGATCGGTACGGGAGTTCCGGCAAGAGTTATAGGCACAGAACCGGAGAGACCGCCGAAATCCCAAAACAAGATTTCCGTTTTGGTTCTACTCAATTTCAGGCCAACATTCTCCAGTCTTTGCCACCACACCTCCAATCTGCTCTGGACCTCCTGGCTGCTCTTGGCAAGCAGCACAATGCCATCAGCAAACACCACATACACCAGGGTGCCTCTTCCTGGATGTCCGACGTGAGAGCGTCCATTATTACCAGGAAACGGTAAGGGCTGGGAGACGACCCTTGATGCATCCGTCGTTCCCCGACCAGGCATAAAACCAAATTCGTTCTGTGGAATTTCGCTCTCTTTTCTCAGTTGCCTTTCAATAACTTTCTGCCACACTTTCATACTATGTGACATTAGCTTTATTCCTCTATAATTGTTGCAATCCAGCACATCACCTTTGTTTTTTAAAATGGGCACCAGCGAGCTGTTACACCATTCGTCAGGTATGGCTTCTTCCAGCAAAAGTTTATTGAAGAATAAAGCTAACTTCGTCCATCCGCAATAACTTTCACACTTCGACCGGTATTCCATCCGGTCCTAATGCCTTACCATTCTTCATTCCATTTACTGCAATCCCACTTCATCCACACTAACCTTTCTCATTAGTCCCTGATTCACTGGTTTATTTTCAAGCACACCATTCCACCCTCATTGATCAATCTTTCAAAGTAACCCTTCCATGTATGCTTAATTTTCTCATCAGCCGAGAGAATAATTCTACCTTCATCTTTTACGTATTTTATCTGGCATACATTCCTCGACTTTCTCGATATAGGTCTTTTTGGCCTGCTGGACTACCAAGTGCATCATAAAGCTTGTCCCGGGCTTTATCTCTCGCTGTGACCACAGCTTTCTTGGCTTTTTTCTTAAAAGCATCACACTCACTCTTTCTTTCAACTTTCAAACTAGCACTCTCATTTCCAACACTGTGCCATTCTTTGAACTTCTTCTTTTTATCCTTCAGCACATTCTGTATCTCTGTCGACCTGCTTTTGTTGGTGGTTTTCCCGTCACCACTCGGTTGACCCAATGTGCTTGATAGTCTGCACGGTCGTAAGTTCCCTTACTCGCCTTTTACGATGGGATGAGATGGGGTGGCCGTATTCTTTAGTTCCGGGACCACACGGAACCTACTACTAGACTAGACTACTAGTTACTGAGGGGCCTAAATACAAGCTATTGGAACCACATTGGAACGAACAGTATTCGAAATATGTCTTCTCTCATTAGAATGTGAATGTAAAGTTTCGCGCGACCTCTCAACTCCTGAATGTTCCGGAACAATTGAAGTGCGGTGCCCTGACCGATATCAATATGTATTGAGAATTGTTGCCATTGTAGTACGTGTGTATCACAACTTTCTTGAAAAAGTAACTAGCTATAGTTCACCCCGCAGACCGGCTTTAAAACCAACTGTTTGCTGTCCTGTGTCAATAACACAGTTTATTTTGAATAGAGAGTTCTAACTGTCTTAAGTCCTAGGTCCAAAGTCCACACGTATTTATTTATCTATCTAAATAATGCTATAAGTCGTAGAGAACGGTGGGCTTGATTTCTGCCAGGTGGGACAGTATACAAACTTATTCGTTGTAATTCGTGGTGAACTTTCTTGTTCTTTTGGTTCTAACCTTTGTTTTCCACTGTTGGCACTATATGGCGGATGTTTTACTGCTTATCGTTCTGGGATCTCTAAGGTAGCGTGCTGAGTAGTAAGATATTTCATTTGTCCTTCTACTTCATAATTTTCCCCAAATCTTGCGCGGAAACATTTGAAGTCATCGTGGACTGACACATCCCGTTATAATTATGTTCTGTGAGCGCACTCACCACAAACAGCACTAACTGTGCAGCTGGGCTCGTCATCAAACACAGGTACGGTTACTCTATCTTCATGTTATAGGCTACCCCCCACATAAAACAGTATTAACGTGTGCTGGTGTATTTTCCCTAGGGCGCGGGCGGCTACAATGGCGGCGCTCACAAAGCTCCCGGAATCCGAACGTTTTGACACAATGGTGTCCGGGGGGGGGGGGGGGGGGGGATTGCCAAACAGGTCACAGAAAATTAATTCAAGGTGATGTGAATATCATTGTTTTAGCTTTTTGTTCCAGTCGTGTGTTTACTGGCGTCTTTCTGTCGGCTAGGCCGGGTGATGGGTAATCAACAACAGAGCGCGGTCAAATATTCAAATGTCGACGACCGCCGTTAATAATGCATTGTGATTCCATCGCTAAATATATCGACTGGAAATGTGCGTTCCCTTTTGTTAGAACTACTTTTGATTAACAATATGCTGTGCAAAATGTTAACAATTCAACTCTCCCTTATTATTTCAATTAAACTTCACAAGAAATGCATCTAACAATACAACTAGTCAGATTTGAACCGGCGACCCTTCGCTTGGCAACCGGGACGCGGGATCCACCCTGCGAAGCTATTGTCCCTCGTATTTACATCAACGTAATCAGTTTATTATAAAAGTAATTCTCCCCTCCCGTCACGTACAGACGCCAGCACATCAAGCTACTACATTCTACTACAATCTGTCTTTCTTTAATAGATTATCTGTAAAAGCATTAGATTCAAAGTTGGTTGGGAAAAACGGACAGTTTCGGATAGTTTAACCTGCTGGCGTCTGTACATATGGCCTATCACTCATACATATTGTGAATTTTATTGCAAGCCATCTGATGGGAATCTGTTCTGGCTGCGAGCTGAGTAGTGAGTAGTGAGCCCATCTATCCAATAACAGAAAAATCTATCCATAAATAACAGCGGGTTGGTTATTGGGCGCTGCAGTGACGTCAGAGGCCGCATGTAGCCGTTGTTTTGAGTTAGGGCCGTGTATTGTGGCCACACGGCCAACTGTCTTCAGTAGAGCGGTGCGCTGCGATGCGGAGCTGCCACGGCGTCATATAGTGGGTGACGTCAGAGTTGCGGCAGGTCAGGGCGAGACAATCGTTCACCGTCCTTAGGAATTACAATTACGGCCAGCTACATCAGGAGCTGTGACTCAAATACTGCGACAGTTAAGAACAAGCGTGATTAGATATTACTACTGTGTTCTACTATCCGTGTTTAAGATAAGCCGAGCTGAGTTAGACTAGTTTGGCTCAAAAATTATCATAATTCTCATCAAGTATTCTCCTTACGGCTGAGCATACCTGCCGGAGCCTCCTAATGAACAACCCTGAGAGATATTGTCCTAATTGACGCTGATTACCGATCCGACTACTAAGTACGGACCGAGGTGGATTAGTAACCCGAGTGCCTATGACTATGAGTCCATGACGGTGCCTGAACGAAACGGAGAGCCCGAGTTAATTGAAGGGATACCATTAGCTACAGAAGAGGATATTTTACTACCTAAGTTATGAGAACAAGAGTCAATAGAAGATAAATCAGCCATTCACACATAATAATACTCTATTGTACAAAACGAGCGTTACTATAAGCACGCGTATAGATTCATTGGACTATTCTTCGATCACAGTTGTTTCGTTTTATTTCTTATGTCCGTTTGTTGTTACTGTCAAATACCAATGCAATTGGTATGAGAATAATCGGAATTCTGACATAATACAGGGTAGCACAGAGCTCTTCAGTATGCTCGCCATTACGTATGAACTATGCATTTTTTATTTCCACGGAATTCAATATCAAACTTATTTCCAGGAAACGTTCCCGTGTTTAATGAAAGGCTTGCCTTGTTTACCTGTGCGTTGTGACTTGTGAGATATACTGTGTTATAATAATACTAGCTGTAACCCGCGACTTCGTACGCGTTAGGTTCTCAATATGCATAAAATGAGTTTTTTTTGGTCAGGAGGAAACTCAATTTTTTTGTTTACCTGGTATCTCCAGTATTCCTACACCGAATTTATCTACTATGTCACGTTTGTATTTGTTGTGCGGCACACCCACAACCGCCACAGCCAAGACTACTTTTGTTTGGAAGGTATCGCAACCATGTGTCTCTGTACCAAAGCGCATCAAATTCTGTCTCAGAGTTCTCTATTTATTTCAAATCGAATAGGTCTACTTACTGAACATTATTGAAACTAACCTAACTAACCTAACCAAACCTAACCTAAGCCCAACCTAACCTAAGCCTAACCTAACTACTTCTTTTTTCTGCGTCACAGTTTAGACTACTTTTGTTTGAAAGGTATCACAGCCATGTGTGTCTGTACTAAAGCGCATCAGATTCTGTTGCAGGGTTTTCTATTTATTTCAAATCAAATAGGTTAACTTACTGAACATTATTGAAACAAACCTAACCTAATCTAAGCTTAACCTAACCTAACAACTTTTTCTTGTCCGCCACAGCTTAGACTACTTTTCAACGAAAGGTCGGAAATTGTCGCCATTGCTCCCCCACTGAATTGACTTGAAAATATTTGCTATAATAAAGGGTGTAAACAGACTCTTAACGAAGCCGAAAGGCAGTTATTCTCCCCGTCATTGCGATCATTTTTTTGCTCTAGAACATACCTGGGAACCTTCTAGTTACGGAAATATTGGGGGTCAAAGTTCCGCCTTTTTTACAAGTTTACGAAATACATGTTTTTAATGTAAGATTTTTACTTTAAACACCTCCAGGACCCCCTTACTATTCAATCCATCCATTAGCACAATGTTTTGAGTGCGTTACATTGAGTCCTACGGTAAAACGTTATTGTTCAGCCCAAAAAAAAAGTCGTTTCCCAGCACTAATTTTTGCGTAAAGTTACTTAGTTTGCTGTTCATAATGCTTGGTTGATGGCTTCGTGAAGAGTCTGTTTACACCCTGTATACATATTAACTAATAATAAATAAAATCATTTTAATTCGAGTATCACTGACTCATAATCATAATAATACATTCATTCAGTCACATTACATACACAAAATAAATTAATTCAAGTCAAGCAGAATAAAACAATAATAAAAAAATAATCATAATTAACTCACACATAACTTATTAACTCGGGTCTGTTAGTCGCATCAGCCTGCCACATGCCGCTTACAACAGTGGGAGATGATGGAGCAATCAAGCCTTGCCGCGAGCGCGGCCAGCATGCTGTTAGCGCTCCCCCGCACTCGCCGCACCAGCGACGTGCCTCTCTTGCGCATAGTGGCGTGGAAGCAATCCACGCGCGCGCGTGCAATCATAGTCGATGCGCTGCAAAAGCGGGGGAGCGCCAACATCATCCTGTACGCGTTGTTAAACTGGACACGAAGGGCGCTGTACGACTTTTGCGTATAGTCAGTCCACAAACTGCACGTGTACAGAGTAGTGCAGTAGGCTCTAAAAAGAGTTATTTTAACACTTTTAGAGCACTGTGCAAACCTGCGGATAACCAAGTTCGCTCGGACCGATAGCGCCCTTCGCTCCCGCTCAATATCCGCATCATCCTTCAAGGTAGGAGTCACGAAATGTTCTAAGTACTTAAAAATAAAAAAATGGCATATATTAAAATGACATAGTATTTATTTAAAGATATGTACATTATTTACAAGCTACACATAAATAATAGTAATAAAAATATGTACAAGTATCAAAAGGGTTACAGGGTGTCTAAAAATTCGTCCATATCGCTGTCAATAGGAAAAGTGCCCAGAGGGCTGGCAGAATTGCCACGTTGGATGGCAATGCTGATTGGCCAAAAAATAGGCCCGCCCTCTGGTCACGTGAAGAGTCGATCTACTGCTTGGGGATTGCCCGAAATACTAGGTGGGCACTCGGATCCCATGGCCCTAGTGTTTCTACCCGTAACGGCTCAAACACATTGTGCCGTTTGAGGTTTTCAGCATAGCAGCAGCCGCCCCAGCGCAGCCCACTGGGCTAGGAAGATGGGTTGGCGAAAGGGTGTCGACGCAAGTTGCGTCCCATACCAAAGGCCTACCCAACTTCCATTGCATTATGGTTATACCATCTGGTCTCTTAATCCCATCGACGCGTGCCAAGCCTAGGTTCTAAGACAGCTGTCACCCCGGCGGTGGCGGGCTATGGCGTATGGCGTAATTTAATTTGTAATTCAGTCATAAATAGTTTTACCTTTTCCATTGTTATTTCTTGATCTTCTTTTTTTTTTTTTTCGGAAATAACGTCGCCATATGATGTCACAGATTACACATATTTGGGAGATAAACCAAACAATAGAACCGTCGAAGAAAGAGCATTGAATATGTTTTGTGTGAAGTTCCACGGAGGCAGGAAGTGTAGCATTTGTTCCAGTCGCTTGTTGAGCATTAGTAACAGTCGGTGGTGTGAGGAACGGCTTTTATACAGGGTGGTATTTTGAGATGAGGCAGTACTGGCTACCGTAAAAAATGTTGCTACAGGAAAACGGTCTTAAGAGAGTACCCATAACTTTTCGGAAAATTTCGTTCTGCTCAAAACAACTGTTTGTTCTGGCTAATCTCCAAAACGAAGATTTTGACGGTACTTTTACTGGCAGATAGCTGAATAATTGGCGCTTTTTTGTTGATTGTACACGTTTTCCAAAATCTGTGAATGTTTAACACCGTGTTCCTGTCGCTACAACGGGATGTACGGATGATGATGGTCACGTGTGGACTATAACCTGTCCCGGCAGTAAGGACTGCGACCGGGAAGGAAACCAAACTCAATAATGCATTGGCGTCGTTATCTGGATGGAAACAGGATCACTTCATTATACATTCAAAACAGGAAGGTTACCTTATTAAAACTAATATATATATATGGCGGCAATTAATATTACTTTTACTCTGTTTCTGTGATAGTACAGGAAATGATTGAGTAACTTACATAACATTAATGAGTATTTAATCGAAACTGTTGTCGTTAATTAGATCGTGCCGGTTGAGGTCTAGCTTCTGACAAATGACACATTATGGCAGTTTTAATTTTAAACCGATTAAATGGAAGCAATAATGTCGAAATCTTGCCTTGATTAACTTGAGAATTTTCGTTGGTAATAAAATAAATAAATAATGTTTCGGATGACAGATTTTCTTACAACAAAATATGGGAATCTCGAATATCTTGGTAATACCACCTGATGCACAAACAATGGTGTTGATTGCCAGCACCTGACGTAATTTGATGTAATTTTAGTTGTCAACTTTTTAATCGCGTCTAAACTTATGTCAGGCGCTGGTTAATTTGACAGGACTAAACTAAAATTTATCTTCTGTCATTTTCATAATGAAATAGAAAGAAAAAGATGCACTTAACTTAAATTTAGTTTGGTTTGTGAACAAGGGAATCGGCACCAATATCAGTCTAACTGATAACAATGGTGTTCGTGTCTGTGCGGACGGGTGGCCAACTTATATTTTGCAGCCAAAGACTAGCGGGCCCCGCGCCTCGCGCCCTGGCCCCTCACCCCGGGCCGCAGGACACGACATATTCAATTACTTGATCTCCCTGTGAACGCCTGCCGGCTGCCTGCCGTGTCCGTATATTCACGTAAGGACGGTCAGCAACGGAAGTCGATCAACGATGTTACTTTTACCAAACCTCATCCGCCATTATTCCTGCCGTTCCTCTCCCAAGTCTCATCGCATGACATCTTGTAAATAACTAAATAGTCAGATTCATTACTTTTCAGCATTTCATGCAAACTACTTTTCTTTTTTTTTCTCCTGTTCGCATATTTTTTTATATATTTTCTTAACTGTAGTGTCAATCGATCTCCGTTGCGGACTGTACTCGTAATGTACTTCTCTGAGCCGCGCGCCGCCGGCCGGGTTCAGCTGTCATACGAGTTGTGTTCATGTCGTGTTACAGTTTCTTGTCGACGTATCTAGAACTAGTTCCTCACTAAGTCGTGTTTAAGTATATTTCACGCGGTGAGTCCAAAGTAACTTTTTAACTAAACTTCCTTGCATGAAGTCGCCAAAGATACCTACAGAAAAGCCTACAGATAGACGGAAATATCTTGTAGATACGTAATTAAGCCCTGTTTTGTGATATTTACAGGAAATTACACGAAAGGCCGTCACAACGAAAATAAGGAAACGTATCTTATTGAAGTGAAACTTCTTTATCGACGCATGGGAGAATTTTTTTAAAAATCGTTACGTTTTTCGGTTACGCGCCATGTTGCTTTTTTTGACGTAAAGAATATAATGTATCATTATTGATGAAATACAACAATAGCAATGATATTATAATAAGAACAATGATAAAATAAATTACTCATTAATTGCCTATAATAATAAAAAAGCTTTAATTTAATACGGAAAAAATTGTTTTTCTTAAGGCTTAAGCCTTATCTACCCCATTTTCGTGAAGTTGCAAATAGTAGAAAAATGATATGTCGTAAAGAAGTTTCACTTCTTACCTGTGTACTCTGGTACACACACATTTTTTTTTTCTGTGTATGTACTGTCGATTTCGTAAAACTGTAATTAATAAATGATTTTGGTTATGTTAAATTATTAGCGGTTACCCTACACTTTTAGAATATTTCTTGCCTGTTTTCAAAACTGTACGTAAAATCAAATGTTTCTAAAATTAGTGTAATATTTCTCATGTAAGTGAAATTTCTTATGGGAAATAAAGATATCTCAAACCCGAATTAGTTTACCCAGCAGTCTTATTTCCTCTCACATTAAAGTGAAGCTGCCCATTCCAGTTCTCATTAAACTCGCTCGTTATTTATACCAGCTGTATTTACCTCCTCACGATAAACCCCACTGAACAAGATTAGAATTTAATTTAGACGTATATTATATTATTTAATAATTTGTATGCCGAAGTGGCTGATCATGGAATGAACATTATTAGTATATAATTATGTAATGAACACCTGTATGTAACCCATGTACCACATTTGTACATATTGCAGAATTCATTATCTCGTAATACACATGAACTCTCTGTATCCCCCATTACGAGGGAGCTTCGGGCACGGACCCAGTGAGACACCGAAGGACACTGAGTCGTTCTGTGTTCTATCTCTCACTATGAGGTGCTATTTTTTCGCAGAGCAATGACACGGTGTATGTAGTAATGGAACACTCGGTGTGGCTGGTCCGGGGCGCGGGGGCTTCGCTTTGATGTGGATTGCCGGCGAGTGTCGACGACGGCGCAATTACTGCAGATTTGTGATATTAGTGCATGCGGCGCGGTGCGGTGCAGCGCGGTGCGGCTCGGCGGACGTGCCTGCAGCGTGCAGGCGGACCAGAGGGCGGGGGTTAGGCTTACATGTATAATGAAATTTTATAATATCAGGGACATAACAATGTGCTTACAGTAAGTCCATTCTGCTCAACGTGGATTGAAGAATCTATAGACAAAGCTGCAAAACGCAAACATAACAACCTTTTTTATTTTCATTATTAACAACCTTTTTATTATAATAGGAACGTTCTCATCCCTAGAGCAGTTCGGAGGCTCAACGCCAATTCGTTTGTGTCATAATTTCTCATAGAATGATCCTTCTGTCCCCTATGCCTAGTGGAGTAGCCGACGGCGATCCTCTATTGTATCCTATTACAGATTGAAAGATAGCGTGTATACTGATGATGCTTATTAAAAGTGATTTCGACGCACATCGACGCGATACAAATATTATATTCAGGTAACAGTCCCTAACTTTATAGAAAAACACTCGTCGGATGAGATACTATCGTAATTGGTGAGCTGTCAAGTTGATCAAAGTAATCGTTACTTATTAATAATGTCGGAGCTGTAATCGACATCAATAAGCGAACACTTCATGAACTCTCAATCGATCTTATTGACCTGGATAAATTGTAAGTGTACGTACGGAGCAGGGCACACTTGAGCTAGCAAATTGTAAGTGTACGTACGGAGCAGGGCACACTTGAGCTAGCAAATTGTAAGTGTATGTACGGAGCAAGACACACTTGAGCTAGCAAATTGTAAGTGTACGTACGGAGCAGGGCACACTTGAGCTAGCAAATTGTAAGTGTATGTACGGAGCAAGACACACTTGAGCTAGCAAATTGTAAGTGTACGTACGGAGCAGGGCACACTTGAGCTAGCAAATTGTAAGTGTATGTACGGAGCAAGACACACTTGAGCTAGCAAATTGTAAGTGTACGTACGGAGCAGGGCACACTTGAGCTAGCAAATTGTAAGTGTATGTACGGAGCAAGACACACTTGAGCTAGCAAATTGTAAGTGTATGTACGGAGCAAGACATACTTGAGCTAGCAAATTCACCTTTACCGCTACGAAATAAGATTGCTCTCCATGTGAAAATGTTACTTAGGTCGTGCAGTTGACTGCACCAAAGTCGGAATACATGGCATGTTGGTGCATCCCATGCGTCCGCCGCCCGACACCCGACGTAACGCCCGCACACTGCGCGTCTCAAGTAACCATCACTCTGCGTGAAGTGGGAGGTGTGGGCAGACCGGCAGGCTGCCAGCCACGACACAAAAACAACAAGCAAAAGCAATAACTTCAACATACATGAAGATGACGAACTTATGAAGCGTAAAACAATGAGTAAGCGAAATACAAAAACATTGCATTGCTTTAAGTTCTCAGCTAGCTAAGCCATATTGCCCAAGCCCAAGGCAACATGACTGAGTCTTCGAAAGTGTATCATAAGTCTAAACGGCAACATTGCCATAAATAACCACGATTTTATTTCATAAGCGGCACGAGGACGTTCCTCCTCATCAGTAGTTGAAGGGATTCCGACACCCACGCAATTGCAGCTTATCGAGATACGGTATTGAAAATGGGTTTTCTGCCCTTTTTAATTAAATACTGGTTTTACGTTATATATTTTTTTGAAACTTGTGGCTGAATCAAGTATTCATGTAAGTTGAAGAGCATGCCACGACTGTGACGAATGAGTGGCGAGGCTGAAATGAAGCCAGTCGGATGCAGGTTCGATGCCTGCTGAGATGAACGAAAGTAACGATCGATACAATATGTCTAGACTTCTCAAGTGTATCAATTCACGCAATACCAGACAGCTCTGTGCCAGATCATACATGAAATATCAAAACACACACATGTATGGAGAGGCACCACACATCTATTTTCAATAACGTACGTAAAAAACTAGAAATGGAGATCCAAACATTTTTATACTGATGGACGCACCCAAAACCGCATTCGAATTTGCACCTAACCGCGAACTGACTGATTGACGAAGACGATTACGATTGATGTGGAACAAACGAACTAAACAACGTTCCGTTGTTGTGTCCAACAGTATGTCGATCGCCGGACATTTTTATGAAAAAGATTAGTTCCACCTCGGTAAATTAAAGTTATTTACCTGCCTTTATACGTATGGTGTCTGCCGTGTAAAGGTGCATTGCAACAATTGTTCGTTATCGCTTTGCTGGTATGTATATTCCTTGAATCGATATTTCATTGTTTGTGGGGAAACGAGTGCGTGTGTAAAATATGGTCGCTGCACAATGGCCGCCGCAGACAATCGCGCTGGTTCGCGTGACGTCGTCGTCGTGCCGGCGAGCCAGCCGCAGCACTCTGACCCACAAAGTAGACAGACCCGGAAGGTCTGCTCGATAAAGAGATCGAAAGAAAACATTATGGAAGCTCTCATAGACGCGATCTTCTGGAGTGCTCAAACTATGACAGTTACTACTTCAATTCAATACCAGTAACGATTGCGCTTGCACTGTTTTCGACAGCTATGTGAAGCCGAGCTTCTGTGCTTATCTACGTGGTGGCGCCGCTCGCTCACTGTTCCCTGATGTGATCTGAGATGAGCGATAAGCGCGCCGTCCGTATTAGCCGCAGTTATCACGGGCATCAGCAGATACAGACAATGACGTTGTACATAATGCATCCACCGCGACTACCACGAACTCTTACGGCTGTCGGACAGTGCTCGCAAGAGTCGCGAGCAGCTAAGAAAGAACTTGAGTGTCTAAATTGAGCCTTGTAGAGTCGCCTCTTTGAAATGATGTATCCTTACTTCAGCAGTTCTTCTTTTCTTTTTCATTAAAATTATGATTTGCGGAGTATTTCGAGAAACATCGCTTTCCGAAAATTACAGTCGAGGCTCACAGCGACTTCACCTGAAATATCATAAGCAGTGCACGAAGTACTCAAAACATCTGCAACAAACAATGTCTGTTCGTATTATATCATTGTTTCAGCCTCCCGGTTAGGTCTACGCCGAGTGGCCCACACGGCAATACCCACATTGTCCACGATGGCTCCGCACACAGTTAAATTTATTAAACGTCTGTCTGTATTGCCATAGTGCAATGAGGTACTCGTGGGTAAATAATAACAGCCGCTCGGGATCGCTATTTAGGTTAAGCCGCGCTTGCCTAGGTTGGTCCGTGGATGGGTTACATACCGAATTTTCTCCATGCATTAATTATAGATTTTTGATAGCCGTTACAGGTGACCCAAAAATAACAACCAGTTTTGCCAAGGGGTATCGTATTACCCAGCACTAGCTGGGTTGTGGTTGCACAACCCGGTTAGTGCTGGGTAATACGATACCCCTTGTAGTCAGCTGGCTCTGGTTAGACTGTAAGCCGAGTACAACACAGTTGGGATAAGGTTAGCCAGATGATGATGTGCAAGTGTACACCTAACCTTCATGTAACTGATTCTATTATAGATTTGTAGAAAGTGTCCTCAAGTAATAAAAGTATTCGATAAATTCAGCATCATTCTGAGATGTCTTATGACACGGAACAATTTCGCGGACACGCTGTCACGCGAAAGTGGTTCTTATCATCGATCGTCCTGTAACTGTAACTTTCCGACCTTTCCTTCAACGTGGTTGTAACTAACAAGCCATTCCGTCACAATTTGACTTGTTCTCAAGCTTTGTGGTTATCAAATGTCCATCTTGAACAATAATCACGTCCATGGAGAGCAGAGAGACTCCTTACTGCTCGCTGTGAGTTGTAACGTTGTAAGACGCAGTCGGTGCCCTGCAGCCCTGGGGCCCCGGGGCCCCGGGGGACGGCAATGGCTTTGATATTACGAATTCATCGTTTTTATACGAAACGGTATCAGATATCCTTTGCTGTAGCTGCCCCATTTTAATATCAGACATGTTTGAAATGGATTGCATCAATCAGATCACGTAGCAGATTGTCGGGAAGTTACAATACAAACATGTAGAAAATACATAGATAGGCAATTATATGTAGAGACATATCAAAGAGCGGTTTAAGATATACCATGTTTATTAGAATTTATTTGATCAGTATTATCACCTTGTTTCTCAATCGCATAGATGATCGCCTAATAAATTGCCGATGTAAACAGTTAATCCAACAGAAAAGGATGTTGCTTCAACCTCGTTGCAATCATACTAAAAATAACCATTAATATGAAATAAATAACATAGTTATTAAGGTCCCTCCCACTCTCCGGGGAGTAGGCAGAGAGGTACATTATTCACCCACAGGCCACAGTTAGCAATGACGGTGCCTATTAGGTCTAAATGTAAGGGCGTGCGCCTGTTGGTATTTGAATTGAATCAGACGTGACTCAAACCCCGGACTGTTCTAGGAATAAGAAGGATAACGATCTTGGCAGAGACGGAATTCGAAAGCATCCTGGGTTTATTCGTTGTGGGGTAAAGTATGTAGTTGTTAACCGGCCCGGACGGCCCTTTCCTCGCATAAAGACAGATTGTGTGCGCTAAATCATTCATGAACGGTAATCTGAGTATTTGTAATCCTGTAATCTTGGATGAGCGTCTCCCGTTAATCACATCCTTCTAAAATCATTCAACAAAATCGACAAAATGTTGAGCCTCGCAAAGAATTCCTGAAGTATTCTACTTTAAAGCGTCTTTCTATTAAAACCATTTCTTACGCTTTATCAATTTACAAGTAACCATGAAATATTCGTTTTGTAAAACGATTGATGTAGCTACGTGAGGCTAAACTTCCAATATAACCATAAATTCGTGTACAGTAACATGTCAGCTACTTAGTGGCATCATTCGGGAGTGCATCACCAGGTCATCGCTAATCAGGCACTGAGAGGGCTCTATTTAGACATGCACAGATGCAGGCTGAGATTGTTCCGTGCAGATCTAGGTCATGTGCTCACAGCGCTGACCTATTTGTGGAGCGCCCGAGTTTTTCTAGTTTTCGGCCTGTCGCGAATGGACTCTCTGAGTTTGGCTGACGTTACAAAAGGCTTGTTGGGATACGATCAAATTAAAATGAATAAAACTTTAACTACTTATACGAATGACAATGAATCCGAACACAAGGAAACACCTCCACATCCACATACTCGCAGTTACAGATTATGAATAGAGGTTTCTAAGAAAAGCATGTAATTAACAAAGGAAATAAAAGAAAAGAAATACAACACTTGAACACAACATGAATCCGTTCCACGCATTGTTTCAGTTGTACTTGATTGAATACAAGAGGATTACTCAACATTTAATATTACAAAAGCCCCCATATTTGAGTGCAGCCAGTTCACAAAACATGTACCTTCAGACAATGAATGAAAAGAGGTTTGTTCGGAACGAGAAAGGTGGGTCGTTCATAAATAATAATATTTACGACGCTTAGCAGGACTGGCTCAATTCGTTCAACTTGGATAAAGGAGAACCTGAGGTAAGTCACCGGCTTCCCCCGTGACTGGCTCGTCGTGCAGCTGTACCTGTACGTGTACGTGTACGGCGTACCTACTGACGGAATTTTATATAAACCAGCGGGCGGATTAGCGAGAGGAGGCTTATAGTGAATTTAAAAGCACGTATTTATGTCTGGGCTTGACGCGGACGCGGGATTACTTTTCAATAGCTTATCAACATTGTGTGCGGTGACTGTGTCTGTCTGTAGAATACCCATCTTTGTAGTTCATAATGTTTTTTTAGTAATTTGATATCATGTTTTTGGTCATATATTGATTTACAAACTTAATGATTTCCTTAAAGTAGATGTCAAATATTCAAGTATTACCAAAATGGTGACGAAGCAGCGCAGTCGGCAGCTAATAGCTCCATCAAATGTTTGTTGAGCGTCGCCGTCACCGCGCGGATATTGAGTAATCACAACATTAGTCACGGGTGCGTGTCCCCGAACCGGTCACCGTCGCCGGTCACCAGCCGGTCGCCAGCCGGGCCGCGGCCTCGCCCGGGTGACTTCCTAAACTGTCCACGTTTTTAGGTTAATAACGAAACTGCCGAGCTCTTCCGAGAAGTAACGAGTTACTAGTTTCATTTGATTTCGTTTTCACACCTATCGGATATAATATGTATAAATACATACTTTATAGGTTTACATCAAAACTAGAGTGTTGCTTCACTAATGTTGTAAGTAGAGCTACTGCTCCGTGCACCCCTCCACCCCTCGGGGCCACGGGTGTCAGTTTCAGTTCTCGATCTCAGCGGCCGAAGCCCGCAATACGAGTCATTTGATGACTGCCATCAACCCTTATTCGATTACTTGGCATTTTTTTGCCAACTTTGGGATATTTTATGTACTTCATTGTGTTTGTGTGCGACGATCAACGAACGATTATGAGAGTGGAAAATCCAAAGAATCTTCGAAAACATTTTTATGCTCACTCGAAGTTAAGTCGTTAGCCGACATTTTAATTGTCAATCGTAAAAGAAAAGTCGTAAAGTTGTTTAGGCAGAGCGCAGTGTCGTGGCCGGGTAGGCGAGGCGAGCGGGCAGGCGAGCGGGCGAGTAGGCAGGCAGTGCGCCCGGAGAGCGCACTATAATGAGCCATTGTGCGCTACGCCGCACGCCGGTGCCGCTTACATTTTCGCAAAAAACAAGCAATTTACTTCCAGAAACGCGCAGTGCCGAATTGGGGTGCTCTTTTGTTCCCATTTAGTGCTCGAGCACTTTGGGGAGCCATTAAAATTACTGTTTTTTGTGCTTCGCTGTGGAAACATGAATACGAGATTGCCGCCGATTGTAGAGAGTTTTTTTCTAATAATAAGATAATAAATAAGTGCAGCGATTGAGCGCGACAGCGAAAGGCGGCCGTATATCACGGGATATGAATGTTGCTGTATGCAGCTGTCGGCGACGAGGCGGCTGTCGGCTGTCGGCTCGTGAACGTGGCCGAAGCTGGAAGTGGGTCGTTCGATACAGCCAGTGCAAACTTTATGAAGAAGCTATAAACGGAATGGAAAAATAGACTATTCATACATTAGGTGCCTGCCATACTTGGCTGCATAAAAATACCATAAAATACAGTAATGGCGCTTTATATCCCCATAACGTGCTTTATTTCATAACATCCTACACGAGTACATACAAGACTTACTTTATGCGTATTGCGTAGCCAATCTCATTCAGTTTGATGATTTCTACGATAATATTGATATCGCCCGTTTACCTGATGGTATTACCGTCATTTGAGCATGCGGCTCGGTCCGGCCGGCGGGGGCGGGGCGGCGGGGGCGAGCGGTGGCCTCACCTCAGTATGGCTGCGGCCTTATATCGGTATCAATATTTCATCAGAATTTTATAGGCGACCATTATTCTGTTTGTGACAACGGATGCTGAATCAACAAAACGCTTCGCTGAGAACAACAAGCCGGGGGCGGCAACTTTCACGACAATCAGGATGTTTTTATCGCCACCAATTATACAATTCATAGAAACCATTAACTGGAGCTTTGTGTGTGTGAGGGGAGGGCGCTGGGTGCTCTGTCCGGCGCTCTAGCCCCGAGGATGGTTCGGTCCGGTCCAGACAGCAAGCCGCGCAGAAAGATTTGAATTTTAAAAACGTATGCTCATGAATGAAACATTGCACGAACTTGGTCGTGATCAATCAAACGAAAACTTCATTTCAAGATAGCTGAGTGCGGGCAATAAATTGAAACAGACAGGCTTTGGAGCGAGGCAAGGCGTGTAGGCGAGGCGCGCGGACGAGGCAGGACGAGTGCAGGAAACTTGAGAGGTGACTGTTGAGGCGCGACGTGAGACCGACGTCACGCAATATTACGATGGAAAAGTTCCATCTCTTACTGATGTTAATAAACAAGTATTCTTACTTCAGAAGAAGTTCCCTTTACCTATCTAAAGAAAGTTATGCAATATTGGAACCATTTACAAAGTTAGAAAGATCAGATAAAATGCAAGTATAGAAAGGTCTGATTAGGGATCAAACACGCGTGTTGAACAACACGACGCAAAAATAAGTGGTGCTTCGCGGTGTTACGAATATATTGTTGAGGATCAATGTCCATACATCTGAATGTTACCAACCGCAGTAGCGTGCAGTGGTTCTCCACGGAGGGTAGGCCCTGCATACAGATACCAAAAAAAAAATGATGAGTACGAGATGAATTATTATTATTTGTGGGTTAATTCTCATAACATCTCTGGGGTACACATCTACCTTTAGACACAACTTCAATCTTATCATTAAACGATAATTACGAAAACTTACTGCTTTTAACTTCTAACAAACTCACATTATCAGTGCAAACATCATATAATGATATATGATGTTTGCGCTGATAATGTGAGTTTGTTGTGTTGCAAGGGTTATAACTTAGAAAAATTTTAAAAATAAAACCAATAAATTGCTTGTCACATGAAACACTATGGCTTCTCTCTAAGAAAAGTTTAATTTCTGATTTGTCGGTAAAAAAACACTATCAAATAAAATTGCATCATTGTCCTCGTGATCCCTTAAAAAAGCGGTTAACAAAATGTTGCCGGATAATGCTGACAGTAACAGCACAGGGTTGCCAATACTTATTTTCCCAACTCTCCAAAAAACAAAGCGAAAAATAAAATTCATGATTGTAGTTTTTAATTATCTTTATAGAGCTTTTGCTATTCCTTACAATTTATAATTTTTTTGGAAGGTATAAATTCGACAATACCACCCTGTTTTTTTATTTGTTTCTAGTAGTAATTAAGGAAACTATCGTGTCTGTGTTTAGTCTATTTCTCGAATTCCCCGCAATTCGGGGAAATCTTCACAAATTGGGAACCCTGTTCTTCATTCTTAAATTGAGCTAGCCACTCACAAGAGGCGGTGGCCAGCTCCTCTCCAAGGAGTTAGGGTCAACTCACACCGAAAGAGCGGGGAAGGGCAGCGAAGCGGAGCGCAGTTTCAGTTTCAGTGTCATATGAATTTAAACTTTATTTTCATTACTATAAATACTTATTATCGCATGAGAAACTCGAAAGAGTCGCGCGGGTCCACCCGGAGCGTCGTAGTACTTACAGTATAGTGTGAGTTACGTCATACGAGTGCGACAAGTTGCTATAAGTGCAGGTGCAAGTTGCTATTTAGTTTACAGGAGCTTTAACTGTTGTTAAATATTTTGTATTATTGTATTACATAGTTATAACAAATGCATTTGGCGTTGTTAGTAGGGTAGGTTTAATTGCCTCTATGGACGGCACGCCCCTGACCAAACGTATCAAATATTATCTATGGTTTTGTGCGAAGAGAAATGTGGCTCTGTGTGATCTCTCAACGAAATGTAAAAAGACTGGACAATTATAAGTGTGCGGAAACAAAATGTTAATTATAATAAGTAAGAAAATAAAAAAAACTAAAACTCAAAAATCAGTGTTTTAATAACATTAATCAAAATCTGTACATACAGGGTGTAAACAGACTCTTCACGATGCCGTTAACCAAGCATTATGTACATCAAACTAAGTAACTTTACGCAAAAATTATAGGTGGGAAACGACTTTTTTTTTTGGGGTGAAAAGTCACGTTTTACGGTAGAACGCAATGTAGCGCATTCAAAACATTGAGCTGATGGATGGATTGAATAGTACGGGGGTCTTGAAGGTGTCTTAAGTGAAAAAAAAACATTCAAAACATGTATTTAAAAAAAAACTTGTGAAAAAGTTGGAACGTTGACCCCCAATATCTCCGTAACTAGAAGGTTCCCAGGTATGATCTAGAACAAAAAAATGATCGCAATGATGGGGAGAACAAGTGCCTTTCGGCTTCGTTAAGAGTCTGTTTACACCCTTTATAAATAAAATTGGAGTCTCTGTTAATTATATATTTAAATAACCGCTTTTTACTAAGTGGATATGGATGTATACACGGTACATATACCAAAACAACATTTTTTTAAATTTTTGTCTGTCTGTCTGTCCGGGACTTTCACTGGCAGATAGCTGAAGTAACAAGGAGTAACTTGGCTAATTTTATTTTAGATAAATAATTAGGGTTCCGTGCAAAGAAAAAAAAACCCTTGAAATTGGTAACTAAATTCGATTCAAATAGGGAAGTGCTTATAATAAAGGGGATTATTTAATAATAATTTCACGCGAACGAAGGTCGCGGGCAATAGCTATAACATAAAGGGTGTAAAAAGACTCTTAAAGAAGACACTTGTTCGCCCCGTCATTGCGATCGTTTTTTTATTCTAGACCATACCTGGGAACCTTCTAGTTACGGAGATATTGGGGGTCAAAGTTGCAACTTTTTCACAAGTTTTTTTTAATACATGTTTTTAATGTATTTTTTTTACTTAAGGCACCTTCACGACCCCCATACTATTCAATCCATCCACCAGCAATATGTTTTGAATGCGTTACATTGAGTCCTACCGTAAAACGTGAATTTTCACCCCAAAAAAAAAAGTCGTTTCCCAGCAATAATTTTTGCGTAAAATTACTTAGTTTGATGTACAGAATGCTTGCTTGACGGCTTCGTGAAGAGTCTGTTTACACCCTGTATAATGGGGGACAAAAGTATCGTAGTTTTCCCCATGCAGGCCTGGACCCTGCTGTTAATATTGTAATTAAATGCGATTGTATTCGGTTAGGTCTTACGTCGTACCGCTTACATTTCAACTCTTGAATTGTAACTTTTGTAAGGGGAACATCACAATTTTACCAAACTTTAGTATTAAAATATGAAAATTGAACTTCTGCAGTATCTGTGCAGTGGTGAAGTAAAGCTGATATAGCGACGTGTGTTCCACTCAGCGAGGAATATGATGTCGGGTGCTGTATCGATTGCCCCCACTGCCGCACAGAGAGTGCAGCGACTCTGCACACTGGATGCCCTGCAGGGATCTAAATGAAAACGGTCCCTGTTTCTCCAGTGAGAGCTCGCCCTCAAACAAACGTATTTAATTGTCGTATTAAGAGAACAGGGTTTAATTATCTTAACAGCGCCATCGACGCGCGGTTACCTCAGAAACAGAGCACATTTCACTCGAAGATTTCGTAAATACACACATATAAACTAAGTTTAGACTGAAGACTAACGTTTTAGCTGATAGTGTTTATAAAAAGTGGTGGCACTCCCATATCCCGGCCACTAATGCACTACACTGTACATATGCAACGTCAATGACATCACTCAATCTCAAATAGCAGGAAATTTTTGAAATGGTTTTTTTGTTTGGTGCTTTCAACATATTATTGAAAAACCGATTAAATGTAGATTTCTGGAGAAATGCCATACTAAGAAATACTTATTAAGATTATCAAAAGATTTAAGTGTAACTGTTAAGGTGGAAGCGTCAGGGTAGCCCACGAAATTAAATTCAATTTTTCTTACGTTTTTTGTAATTTGTAGGTCAGTGTCAGGTTGTACGTTGATGAAAAATGAGTCGCGGCAGTAACACGTATGTAGTTACAGAATTACAATCATGAAAATCATTAATACAAACCTCTAAGTTCATGTAACCCTATTCAATGAATATTTCATGAAAAAGTCATTCAATGGGGTTAAATGAACTTCCAGGGTTATATTGATGATTTTCATGATTGTGATTCTGTAACTACATACGTGTCACTGGCGTAACTGGAAGCGTCAGGGTAGCCCACGAAATCATTTTTTTCCTTAATGAGTTTAGACGAATGAATGCGACTTGCCACGATAACTAATTCACAAGGAAATCACCGCCACGCAGCGCCGCCGCCGCCGCCTCACCCGAAGACAGTTGTTTTCAAAACACCAATTAACCGAACTCATTACCGAATCAGGTACAATGAAAATAATGCTTCTAGCGAACGATTTATTGTTCGTCCGACTGCCGACTACCAGTACTCGTGTGACACGTGGGGCAGCGAGCAAGCGGCGCGCGGTGATAAGAGCCGCCATTAGTCCCAGTTCCCCACACCAGCACCGGTACATACGAGTACGTTCATGCGACTGACCACAGAGCCTTGGTGCTGAACCATTAATTGGTAAATATGCCTTTGTCAATGTCATGTATGATTTCATTTCTATTATTCTTAGAAATGACAGTGGGTCATTTGCATTGCGTGTGTTCAGAGCAGTGCTGTCAGTACTGTCACCCAACGCGCGGAGCTTTTCAATGCAAATGTTGGTTCAAATAGACGTATTGTGTTGCGAATTTATTTACATAAGGACAGAGTTTTGAAGGATTACCGAGCCCGTCTGCTGAGCCCTTCTTAAATGATGAATTTAATCAGAGATTAGAGTGTCTGGCGCCAGCTAACGCGGCACAGCTGGGGCTTGGCTAACAAGTATGGACTTTCCATAGTTGTCTGTCTGCTGTGTTATAGATACAATACGAATACATAAACTGATTTTCATTATTCATATCGTGACGTTCAGTTTAATCTATTTTCAATGACGCAGTAACTGGCCGGTGTCGGGTTCAGTGAAAAGTATCAGGTTCCGGAGATTAAATGTGAAAGTACATAATGTGCTTATCGGTGTAACAGGAGAAGGGAACCTCTCTCCCTCTTTGGCCCAGCCACCAGCCACCAGTCACCAGTCACCGGCTACACAAAGATCATCTCTGCTACAGTTCTGTTCATGTAGTATAACGAATGTGGAGTTTGACAGGCGGCCATTATCCCGCCGATTTATAAATAACAAGTAAGTTATAATAACAGGCTCCATCAAAGCCGGAGCGACGTCTATCCCAGATGAAAGGAACTTTTTATTTATTTTTTGTGTAAGCAAGGCTTTGTGGACTTGGAATCGAGCCCTTGCCGACCACCACTGAGACTCGCTTCGGAAGCTGTCTAAAACAATACTACGCCGTCCATTGCGGATTTTGCCGCGCTGCGATATTAGGAAAGTAGAGCAAAACCAGTAATGGATTGTGTTCTAATTTATAACTCCAGGTTTATAAACTCGTGGTAGGTGTTTCAGCGGTGCGCATTGTCGAACCCTATTCGGTGTCAACATTTTGTGATAAATTAAAGTGGGATTGTGAAGCTGTTTGAACGCCTGTCAGAGGCTCAGCTATGCAAAGGAGACAACTTTCAATTAAACTACATTCTCTCGCCGAAGAATATCGGCACAGTTTTAATACTCAAATGCTCTTTACAGAGGCGTAGCGCTGGGAACCCTTTGTTAGTTTAGTCAAATATTGGATCAAGTGACACACTTTGTATTTCATACATCGTTACGTAGACAAATGGTGCTGTTACAATGTAATTACGTTGGGTACTTTACATGAATATCTCGCTGTGTATATCTTACCGTACGTCATTGCTAAACTAAGGCTGAAATATAGCTGGCAATCATTCAATTTCCTAAAATGAGTCTTCCTAATTTCTTCCTTTCAGATTCAGACTCATTTCTTCTAATCAATTGCCGGCAGGTTAACCTACCCGAAACTGTCAGATTTTTCTAACCAACCTTGAACCTACTACTTTAGAGATAAAGTTGTAAATCGATTAAAGAAATTTGACAAATCGTAGTAGCTTGATGTGTTGGCGTTTGTACACTTGGAATAGGAGTCATAATACCTATCTGAGCAACATCAACTGCAACAGTTTACGAAACGATTTTCTGATAAAAAAGTTATGACATTATTGCAAATATAGGAGACTGCTCGCGGGTTGCTTGTCAGCATAAAGAGCTAATGTATCGATCATACACGATGTCGACACCGCGCCTCTCTATCGGGCAGGAAGGGAGTGTCGAAGTATCGATAGTGTAGTAGATACCACCCTAGCGTTTATTGTGCGTAGTTATTAATAATGGGTACTTGTTAGTCCTTTGAACTTGTACAAAGGAGTGATGCCCCTATACCTAAGCTGCTAAACATTTCAGCCGTGTGGGTAGTTAGACTATTAGAGTATGTTCACCGAGCCGCGGAGGTCAACGGACTCACAGTGGAGTCACGCCTAACTCCTAGCGGAACTGTAGCGTACTCCGTGCATGTGAACATCCTCTACATGGCCCCGATGGCCCCGATGGCCCCGGTGACGGCTGCAATCAACGACCCGAGGGGGCATTGTCG
Source organism: Lycophotia porphyrea (assembly GCA_950005105.1). NCBI lineage: Eukaryota > Metazoa > Arthropoda > Insecta > Lepidoptera > Noctuidae > Lycophotia > Lycophotia porphyrea. The sequence continues at coordinate 375,760 of OX465402.1, forward strand.
TAATCGTTTAGCGAACGTATGGATGTCAGCAGGTTAGTTTGTTTGTTGCACAGACAGTTCTGTCCATCGTCTTGCTAATCATTGGTCCAGGCGACATTGGTCTACTACCTACATCCACACTCATATTATAAACTGGAAAATGTATTGTATCTCGACTGAACCGCGGCCGCTGAACGGATTTCATTGATAGTAGTTATTATTGGCACATAGGTATGACTATAGGCCTATAGGCCAAGGTATGCTTTTTAACCTGGTCGTTAATTGCCGTGGGATAATTCGATCACCACGCGGTTTGAAAATAAAGACCAATGTCCTATGATACGAATTAAAAAAAACTCTGCTGACTCTATGATCTGTTATCAAGTGACTATTTATCATGTTGACTCTGCATGTGTGACTGTGAGAACAATTTTGTGCAAGTGGCAAAAATATTTCCTCGCTGGGCAAGAGAGGTTTTTGACCCTCCTTTACTAGCCTGCGGGTATTTTTACCGGCGTCAGGAACTAAGGTAGTTTGTTGGCGTGTTGGAAGACTGCTGTCGCCTCGAAACTTTCCAAATTGGTCAGTTTAGGTACATACATACAATTTCGTCGGTAAACTAGTTCCTACAGTACATGTTAACAAAATACAGTAATTTAATAAATTTTTATTTCGCGTCAGCTGCCTCTGTCGGCGCCTGATGGAAAAACGAAATGAATCGATACATAGATTCGATGCTATTAATGTTTGCACTCGTCTGCCCCTCCGAGCTCCCCCCTGACGCCCCGTTGCCTCAGTGCACCCCGCCTCGTTCCGTTTCATTTCATAACGCTGCACATCGCGATAGCTTTTGTTATGTTTCGTGGGGCATTTTCGATAATAGGCTATTCTACATGAAGCGTTCAGCGCTCGACAATGGTAGTAGTAATCTCGACGAGGTTTTTAATTACGTTCGATTTTACACTCACTCGGCCTCGGCGCTCGGCGCTCGGCTCTCGGCCCCACGTGCACGCAGCACTTAATGTTATTGTTGTGACGATAATTTGAGCCGTTCTCTCCCAGTGCGCTCTGCACGGGTCCACGGGATCCCCTTCGACACATAACATTTAATATTATCGCCGGTTCTGCTTAATAATAAATAAAATTAAGGGGTATTTGTAAGGGATTTGGATTTTTTAATAACATAAAGGATCGTAGAATTTACTAATGCGTTTTAGCCTCGGTCTTGTTGTGAATATAAAAAATAATGCTGTCTGATGTAAAAAAAAAACAACTTTCATTATAGGGTGATGTTAATTGAGCAGAATAAAGAATTCAAGCTAGGTACCTACATATTACCCAATGAAAAGAGTCAGCTGCATATTGCTTCTACGTAGAATTGAGTCAATCCTGATTATGTTACATAATCACCTCCTTACACCTACTCAGGTATTAATTAGACATAGAAACCAATCTAGACGTAACTTGAAAGGCTTGCTTTAGCATGATCGTCTACGAGTCTACGAATGACGTCACTGGACGTCTACGGACCGCTACGAGGCTACGGCGTAGTTACTTACTAAGTACCCATGTGAACGTAGTCACTCGGTTTGAAGGATTCACCTAACTTAATACTATACTATACAACAAAGTAGAAAGCCACAAATTATAAAAGTTATGTGCATATATCTAAGCATAATACAATCACACAAAACGTGCATTAATTAACTAAACATAACAGAATAACGTCTCAAACGGCTCAAAGAGCTGCCCCTCCACATGTTCCCCGGTTAGACGACATCGCATCTTGATGGGAGATCACATTCTCATGTTAATGACGTCACTGCTCCGGTCCACTGCACAGATATCGGCTCAAGATAAGTTGGTTCTTTTATACCCACAGAATTAAGTTACAGTTTAAAAAAATATCGGTTACAACCGTCCCGTTCCTGAACCTTTGTCCCGTCATCCCGTGGTATCGGTTCTCGCGGCTCTATGTGGAGGAGCACACAGGGCTCGGCGGTTCTGAAGGGTTGCAGGTTGCGGGCAATAATATGTTGCGTGCCACACTGAGATGAGCTGTCACTTACTATGGTTCGTTGGTAATGAGATGATTATCCTCTTCATTTAAGATTGTGGTTGAGCTCTAAAGTTTTCCTAAGAGTGGTGGCTGCAGAAGGGTGGATGCTTCGAGATACCTTTATCTGTTCCCTAAGTTGTAGCTAAGTTGGCTTACGAGCACATGTAACACTACTCTACCTACATTACATGACGCTAGTGCTGCCAGCGGCATGGCGGCACTTCGTACACTAAAGAGCTACCACGTTCTCTAAACTGAAGTTAAATAACATTTGTATGAGTTTGAAACATGACTTTGAAACCTGTATCTAATAGCTCCGGAGCGCAGTCTTTCTTAACGTCTAAAAGTAATTATGTTAGCAGCAGCACTTAGTTGACCCCCTCCCCCGCCATCCGCACCACACTTAGCACTGAAACCGGATATTTCATAATTAAAAATAATGGTTCAGGAAGAGGTGCTCCCCTCCCTGCCCCCTCAACCTGCGGTGGGACGGCAGCGATTAATAAATCAATGGAATCGAAAGGTTATCAGAATGGGCCCCGCCGCCGCCGCCGCCGAGCCGCCGCGCCGAGGTCAAAGACGGCGACGCGGCGACGACCCGCTGCCAGCCCTCGCCTGCCCCCGACTCAGGCGACAAGTCGGTGGAACTACTGTCCATAATATATGATGCAACTGTGCCACTGCAGGCTATAGGCCTCAGCTCGTACGAAGAAAGTAGCTTCTCAGAAACTACAGTAACCAGGTCACTGAAGCTCCCTACATACTTGTACGGTACTTGCCAGGTCTTGCAGCCACTCCCTACTATTTCCAACTAACAATTGGGTCTGCAACATCTGCAACATCTGCAACATGCAGAGATCTGATTCTATCTGAGAAATGATCGTGATTCCGCAATAAATTACAATGTAAGCGACACTTTATTGCACAACACGTAAAACTAATATAATGTTACAAGACAACGTCATGTGTCGGGAAATAAAATGCAGTCTTACTTTACAATCACTTATTATGTTCTTATACTTTATTTTAGTGCTGACTGTGGACATAGTTTATACAGGCATTGTTTCAGCAGAAACGCGTTTCACTTGAAACTGGCTTTAAATAATCTGTTAAAGTTGTTTATCGCATGATGACGTCACGTATTTTTCCCCAAATAAACTCAGTACTAGGAAACCAGTGGAACTAGGTAGGTGTGACCAAATGGGGCTTTCCATTGCCTGCGTAACTCGTCAACCGCATTGTATTGATATCACCGCTCATTAGGGATATCAAGATGACGCATGTGTCTTAACGACTAAGCAGAAAAATAATAGTGAGTAGCAGATTGTCTAAAAATATAAGACATGTCATCTGTGCTCTTAGTGTCGTACAGTCGGAACTTGGCAGGTTTGCCTATAGTCATACTACGGTATAGCCAAGCCTACCAAGTGGGCCGGTAACGTGTGAGTACTGGGCAGAGGCCCAAACTGCACGGTTTTGCTAATGACTTTCGAGGATGCATTTCCAAGTCTCTACTGGTGATCGTCCCAAAATTGCTGTATGTTACTTTGGTATTAAAGGTAACAACAGGGAAAAGACCGAATATGATCATTTAGAACTGATATAGGGGTCTGTATGTCCGTACCTTATCCGTCCGACCTATCGTTCAGTCATAATTTTACTTTTTACGAGTTATTTTCAATAAAAAGCACATAACTTTAATGTTTTGTTATTTACAGATCAGTATTAAAGATTACTGAAACAAGTTCCTGAGTTTTATGAGAACAGCGACTAGTGCCCAAATCAATTAAATATCGATTACATTTATGAGAACAGCGACTAGTGCCCAAATCAATTAAATATCGATTACATTTATGAGAACAGCGACTAGTGCCCAAATCAATTAAATATCGATTACATTTATGAGAACAGCGACTAGTGCCCAAATCAATTAAATATCGATTACATTTATGAGAACAGCGACTAGTGCCCAAATCAATTAAATATCGATTACATTTCGTGAGAACGTTCTTTTAATGGGGATTTACATACATTAGCAGAACAAGAGAACGCGAGAACAATAAATAATTCTGCCGTTTAAATAGTTCAACTGCTGGTTCTGACGATAAAAGGGCTCAAGCTAAGTCCCCATTGATTAGCATTCGGGATTAGATTATAATCAGAAGGGGCTTACGAAGCACGGAGAATAAATAGCATTATGGAAGTGGAACCCTGTCGAGGTGTAGTGTAATGTATTACATTACGCTGTACTTGAGCTGCCGCGAGTACTTGGATTACTAGAGCTTCTTTCGCCGAGACTTAGGGACGCTATTTAATTATACATATATAAGCGCAGCCTTGCCCGGACTTATGGAATACTATATAGAAAAGAGTATTACTTACGAGAAAACGGAGTCTACAGCTCTTTATATTGCGATGGTTTCATGTAAAGCTGGTATTATCATAGATTTTCTCAGTAATCTAATAATAGACACAAAAAGTAAAGTCTTCATTTTGTATTTATTCAACTAAGTAAGATTTCAAGGAATAAGCGAGAAATATTTTTCAAAGTAAGTTGTTTCGGTACAAATATTTGCTTAGAGGAACGGTTCGTCCTAAGGCTAGGTACACACGTGCACAGAGCACAGGCGTGCTCGTGAGGGCACGCCTGTGCTCTGTGCTACGTAGTGGTCGGCCTCCCTCAGAGCCTGCGCTGTGCTACACGCGGCGGTATTCACTTTGTGTCTGTACCCGGGCCCGGCCCCGGCCCCGGCCTACAGGTACAGTGTATTTAAAATATCTCATTAGGATCGATCGCGGCGGAGCGGTGGCGGCGGCGGCCAACCAGTGGGTAAGTACAGAAGGTTCGTTACATATGACTGTATTATGATAGTTTATGTTAACCGTTACCGGTTTAATTATCCGCACAATCGAGTAACTACATCTCATAGGTTCGAATTTCACTTTGTGCTAGCTCAAAGGTCTATCTTTATACGTAAATAAATTACATCGGCAACAAACAAAACCACCCTTTGTTAAATTCTTGAAGGTTTTTAAACCAGTAGGTCGTTCAGTCCTACTGACTCATCTCCCCCGTGCAGCTGTGTGAGAGGTGCGGTAGCTACACCAGAGCGTTTATAACTTCCATAAAACTTGCGCCGGATTTTTTAGAAGCCAGTAATTAAGAACAGAGAGATCAAAGCGGCGAGGGGCGGCCCGGGGGAAGGGAGCCTCAGCACGGGGAGGGGGGGGGGGGGGGGGGGGCAGGGAGCGTCAACATAATACTACCCTAACGAAATGTTTGTCTGCCAGTGTGTTCTGCCCTTAGGCACGCGATGTTATTGATAATTTGATAGTCCCGGCACGCAATAGGTGGGTAGATATAGGAGATACATATTACATTGCGTTTAGGACAAAATGGCGCAGGTACCATCCACATGAGATGTTTGTCTGACTTTATGATAGTCGGCCATGGCCGCAGGTGGCTTCTATTATTAATAATATTCCTCTTTCCTTCTAGTAAAGCCTACTATCAATTTGTAGCCGTCATTGCACTATCTAAGACCGGGATGGCGATGTCCAGCGATGAGTGTAGAAATGCAGTTATTTCATTCATATGTATACCTCAATACTGCAGCACTTACTAGAATGGAAATAATGATGACTCCGAAGTGCAGCCCGCTGTCCTGTGCCCGTATCCCAGTGTCCCATTGTCCCGGTCCGTCCACACACACAGCACTTCGATCCATCTTGTGCATCGTTAGCGTTCTGTATTGAATAGCTCTTGTAATATTGTAATATTGGGAGAGTTTTATGCGACGGATCGTGTACTTTATAGCACTTATATTCTGCTATACCGTTAGCTGACGCGAATATCTTAACCTTAGCCAGTAGCCCGACTGACTTCTGTTCTCAGTGCTCTACAAATTAAGTAGTTCGCTATGGTTGCGCTGTGGCGGATTCGAATCCACGACCTCCTGACTTGTGACGTGGTTTCACGCTATTTGATCTAGGGCTTTTTTGTTGTTGATTGTATAAATTATAGACCAGGTACTGTTAATTTCCTTGATAACCGAATACTTGGTGAAGGACAGTGATTTAAACTGATATAAAATAGATATGGGAGCTACGATTGCTCTTGGAGGCCTAGGCCAGGCGAGCATTGAGTTTAATCATAATTATTCACGAATTTGAAACAACCATACAGAGTAACTTAATAATAAACACAAAATAGACAAATAGTTGAATGTAAAATGGTACAATGTAAAGATGGTTTGACTGTCTTTAGACTGATTCGCTTTTGAGTTTGGTATGCCCAAGCCGCGGCTAAGTTTTATTGATTGAAACTGTACATTCCGTTACACATCAAAATAATCGATTTTGGATCGAAGCCATTATGAATGAAACTAAAAGACGCGCCGGAGATGACTCGAACATTTTCTTTTAGTTAAAAAAGCGTACATAATGAGTGAAGGAGGCGATGCCGGGTGGAAGTTGGCTTTTTGTAGGAGTGAGTTAATGTTTGGGGTTCACACTCCTATACAGGATAATGAACCTACACGTATTACAAGCAACCATAGCCCGGCCAAGATTGAAGAGCCGCGAAAATGTTCAGCGGGCAGGGGTGGCAGGGGCCTCAGTGCGATGGCAAGTTACCATTACGGTTGGGCTTAGACAAATTGGTTGCAGTTGTAATTAGCAGACACGAGGTACCTGCTATCAACCCGACTGTCATTTTTCACTATGACACAAGCTGTGGAGACAAGCACACCAACCAATCAGTACCAAGAATAAATCATTGAGCTAAGAAAGGCATAAGAAAGAAAACCAGTTTCTTTTGAAAACCATGGACTTGTCTCACGTAAACCTTATCTGTAGATAATTGAATAATATTTTTCTATGTATTCAAGGTATGTATACAAGGGTCGGTGGGACCCCACTAACAATGTAACCTGACCGTCACCGGGGCATAACACAAAGCGAAGTAAAGGTGTTTGCACACAGCTTAAAGGTGTCCCTTCTCGGAATATCGCACGTCGCACCGTACGTACGGACGGTGGTGTACAATACAAGGTCTCGCGCAAGTGGAGACGAGGTTTGTTTCTTGTACACGCCTTTGCTTCATGGTAGTTGTTTTCTTTATAAAGTACGGAGATTATTTAGAATTTCAAATGTTAAAAAGAAGTGTCAAAATCAAGTCTCCATTGTAATAGACTCGCTGTGAGCACAGTGCCTGTTTTCCACTTATTTTTGTCCAAGCTCGACCCTTAATCGTCTAATACTTTTACTTAGACCTTTAACTAAGTTCACAATTTCTCATTTTGGAATGTGATACTGTGCAAGTGTTCTGAACGTTAAGTATTTCTCTCGTTTGAACAATGGAATTGCATCAAAAAAAACGTGCGCTAAACTGGCATCCACTAGCTTAACTTCGTAACAGCGTGTTCGAGTGGCGCTGCACGCTGCTGGCGCGATGGCGTCTAAACATCCACGAGACGCTTCCCATCCCACGCGGTGTGCTCGCGACTCGCTCGAGTACACATGTTCACAAACAAACACACGGAGACTAATCGAATCAATCTAATCTAATCTGCTTTTATACTATGTACTATACTGTACATATGTATGTACAGACGCAAGGAAGCTGTTTGAACAAGCGCTCTCAAGGGTATCAGTGTTGCGCGGGCTCTGCCGCCATGGCGAGAATTACTGAAGGTTTCGGCTTTCATGGTTGGATAAAAAGTGGGTTGTAGTATTATAAAAACCTGGATCTGAGAACTGCTTAAGATCGAGTGAGACTATACACAGAGGTAGGTCGTGCCCGATCTGAAGCTATTCACAGATATACCGAATAATTGAATACCGATTCTAACCTAGGGTTTCTAACCGTCTCTGTATTTGCCCGGGCATGTTCGGGTTTTGTCCCTTCCTCTGGACTTGAGCTGTTCGTGTTATTTGTCCAGGTTTTTTTTTAGAAAACCTGCGGTACTAACTGGGTTGTGGAGGTCAGATAGGCAGTCGCTCCATGTAAAGTACTGGTATTCAGCTGCATTCGGTTAGACTAAAAGCTGGCCCCAACATCGTTTGGTAAAGGCTAGACAGAATGATGATGATGGAAGAATATTTAAAAAATAAAGATTAGAAAGTAAAATTTTCGCACTTTTCTGCAAATGTTCAACTTTTAGTATGAACTTTTCTTCAGAAATGGGAACCCTAAGTCCCTGACTTCATTTTGGGATCGGAACCGTGCGTACAAAATACTGCTCATTCGTCTTCTTTGAAAATTGTATTTTTCAAAGAAGACTAAATGTAGTTTGTATTCATTTGATAAAGTGTGAGTTCCCCCACTGAGCCCCACGGCCCACTATCCACCCCCGACCCACTGTCCACCCCAAAGCGCGCGCCGCCACGTGTTGTCCGCGGAAAGTTTTGGCAAACGAAGGTGTTATTTCTACATTTTATTTCCCCCGAAAACAAATATTTTAGCGAATTCAGGAAAAGGTTTGTTTAGAGTTTCGCATATTGTTGTTGATCAAAAGAGTCATTGGCAACATGAAAAACGTGAGATTCAGGTTAAATGTTCTGTGTATCAATAATGTTTTTTCAATTGTGTTCTAATCTACAATTGGGAATGATGTGGTAGCGTCAGACTGTAAAAGTGTATTACTGCAAAAGGGGCCATTAGCACGACTACCAGCATATATACATAAAGGGTGTAAACAGACTCTTAACGAAGCCGAAAGGTAATTGTTCTCCCCGTCATAGCGATCATTTTTTTGTTCTAGACCATACCTGGGAACCTTCTAGTTACGGAGATATTGGGGGTCAAAGTTCCAACTTTTTCAGAAGTTTTTTTTTAAATACTTAATATTAATGTATGATTTTTATTTTAAACACCTCCAGGACCCTCTTACTATTCAATCCAACCATCAGCACAATGTTTTGAGTGCGTTTCATTGAGTCCTACAGCAAAACGGGATTTTTCAGCCCAAAAAAAAAGTCGTTACCCGTTAGTCGCACAAATTTTTTGCGTAAAGTTACTTAGTTTGATGTACATAATGATTGGTTGACGGCTTCGTGAAGAGTCTGTTTACACCCTGTATATAAGGATAGCTGACGTCATGAAAACCTCTTTGATCCATAAAATAGGGGAATATTACCAGCACACATTAAAAATAATAAATCACCCACCGGCCACCGGTAACGCAGTAAGGTGTTTCAATAACTTGTGTAGATATTGAGATTGTATGAGAATAGTTTATGGCAGAAAGTATCGCTCAATAACAACTTCGAACACCCTAATACGTTCCGTCGGATGTGATAAATGCAATTAGGGTCAAGATTACCGTAAATAACAATCCTGAAATAAGCGAACCCGTTCACGTTCACCCGACACCCGACCCCTCCGGCGGAGAAGGTCCATCCAATTCGATCAACGCAACTACTTCTATAATATCGTCATTGGCACCCGTTTGTACCACCAGTACCACCACACCGAGAGGGAGCCGGCGCGCGGCGCGGCGCCATTCCAAGCCATTACTTACACATCAGCACACAGTACACAGTAACACAGCGCAGCCATCGCATGCAAGCCTTGCGACAGCTTGTAGGGATTCTTTCTAGTTTCTAGGTCGTTTCGACTCTCAGCTACTTTTATCGACTTTTGCCAACTATTCTGTAAGGGCTTTATTGCATCCAAGGCGACTCCACGTCTGCACAAAAGCAATTTCGCAGCTTATATTTGTAACTAGCTTTTGCCCGCGGCTTCACCCGCTTGGAGTTCGGGAATTGCCGACGGGATCTTCTTTTCTGAGATAATCTATGTGCTATACCTGACTATAATCTATCTCTGAGCCAAGTTTTATCCAGATCTGTACAGCCGTTCTGGCGTGATTGATTGATTATCAAACATCCATCCATTTAAACTTTCGCATTTAGAATAGTTTATGTAAGATAATGGGATGGAAGGAATCAAGTAACACCGACGCGAAAATGGTTACCATGTATATTCAGTACATCATTTGGAACCCCCGATATAGAATTTTTTTCATTGGTAATGAAAACAAAAATCACGCCCTGCACGCCCTACGCAACATGCGCGTCAGAACTGTGATACAAGTATCTCTTCATTTTAAAAGAAGAGTATGTACACAAACAAGTCAATCTACTAAGCTTTTTAGGTCCTAGGGTTTGGGCTGGGCGTTGATGAGTCAGTCAGTCAGGACTTTTCTTTTTATTTATTTATATCTATATATATATAGATGTTACACGAGTAGCTGTGCGACTGCGACACGACTCACACGACTATTCACGCGAACGACTTCGACAAGAGTCTTCGCGCGAACGACTGAGACATGATTCACACGACTGTTCACGCGAACGACTGCGATACAACTCACACGACGATGCACGCGAACGACTGCGACATGACTCGCACGACTGTTCACGCGAACGACTGCGACACTACTCACGCGACTGTTCACGCGAACGACTGCGACATGACTCACACCACTGTTCACGCGAACGACTGCGACACTACTCACGCGACTGTTCACGCGAACGACTGCGACATGACTCACACCACTGTTCACGCGAACGACTGCGATACGACTCACACGACGATGCACGCGAACGACTGCGACATGACTCGCACGACTGTTCACGCGAACGACTGCGATACAACTCACACGACGATGCACGCGAACGACTGCGACATGACTCGCACGACTGTTCACGCGAACGACTGCGACACTACTCACGCGACTGTTCACGCGAACGACTGCGACATGACTCACACCACTGTTCACGCGAACGACTGCGACACTACTCACGCGACTGTTCACGCGAACGACTGCGACATGACTCACACCACTGTTCACGCGAACGACTGCGATACGACTCACACGACGATGCACGCGAACGACTGCGACATGACTCGCACGACTGTTCACGCGAACGACTGCGACACTACTCACGCGACTGTTCACGCGAACGACTGCGATACGACTCACACGACGATGCACGCGAACGACTGCGACATGACTCGCACGACTGTTCACGCGAACGACTGCGATACAACTCACACGACGATGCACGCGAACGACTGCGACATGACTCGCACGACTGTTCACGCGAACGACTGCGACACTACTCACGCGACTGTTCACGCGAACGACTGCGACATGACTCACACCACTGTTCACGCGAACGACTGCGACACTACTCACGCGACTGTTCACGCGAACGACTGCGACATGACTCACACCACTGTTCACGCGAACGACTGCGATACGACTCACACGACGATGCACGCGAACGACTGCGACATGACTCGCACGACTGTTCACGCGAACGACTGCGACACTACTCACGCGACTGTTCACGCGAACGACTGCGACATGACTCACACCACTGTTCACGCGAACGACTGCGACACTACTCACGCGACTGTTCACGCGAACGACTGCGACATGACTCACACCACTGTTCACGCGAACGACTGCGATACGACTCACACGACGATGCACGCGAACGACTGCGACATGACTCGCACGACTGTTCACGCGAACGACTGCGACACTACTCACGCGACTGTTCACGCGAACGACTGCGACATGACTCACACCACTGTTCACGCGAACGACTGCGACACTACTCACGCGACTGTTCACGCGAACGACTGCGACATGACTCACACCACTGTTCACGCGAACGACTGCGATACGACTCACACGACGATGCACGCGAACGCTATTGTGAAAAACACATGAAAGTAAAAAGGCAACGTGTTATTTAAAGGACAATGCCTGATATTTAACACGTAACGGGGCCGACAAAGCACACCATGCCACTACTATTGTTCATGGTCTCACACCATTGTTAGGTGGAGCACCGTATCTGTATCTATAGGCACATTAGGTACCTCGGGAGGTCCAAATTAAAGTAACGGCGCGCAATAAACTTATTTAACTTACCTTTTTACGGCGAGCGTTTTATATTTCGCACTTTATGGGCTTTCTCCTTTTATTATGACCGTTAAAAGCTATAGCATTGTTCGTCTGAGGCTCTAGTTACGGCTGAGCCGTTTTATATGGAGTCGTTAGGAGTCAATCGTCGCCGGCAGCCGAGCAGCCGAGCGCTCGCCCAATACCACTTTATGTGTCAGCGACATAGCTAGGGAACTTCTTCTATGTAGGACTCGTTTAAAGTTTCCCCAAATCCAAAACTATTTACACACCTAGCGTGCATTTTGTTACGTATTTTGTGCTACCCCGGGATACCCCCCACACGGTAAGCTATGTGAACCCTCTCCCAACACGACTTCTTGCAGCGCGAGCACCTGATCGTCGTAAGGATGAAACGACTTTGTTTACAGAAAGTAATTAAAATGGTCGCAACTGGCAACTGCAGTAATATTGTTTTATGTGCCAAACGCGAATGGGTGTAGTCGTAAAACATTTGTTTGTGTTCCGAGTATTTTTCCTGCATAGGTTTGTAGAATCGAAAGCGTTTCTAAGGAAAAAATGTGAAGGTATTGACCCACACGTCGCGCGCAGACGATCAAAAGAGATTGAATTCTAAAGTCGTGACTAAGAGCCGATCATGTACCCTGCCATGCCGCCTCACGGCTCACGGCTCACGGCTCTCTACGATATAATTGGTAATACTGTGAGATCGTCATGGCAACACCCAACAGACGCACCATTAAGCCGGAGATGATTAATTAAATATTTTAAGCATTAATTTGTGAGCGCACGTCTGCTCAAACCCCCCCCCCCCTACCTCACACCCCGCCCCCGCCCCCGCCCCGCTTCACCCGGTCTCCCGCGGTGCAGGCGGTGCGATGGCGGCTGGCGTGCGCAACGAACTCTTACAAGTGAGCTCGTTCAAACTCAAACTAGCAACAGTCATAACGAGTCACAAATTATTCAAATTTCACTATTATCCTCGTTATTATGCGCGGATAACTGCTTTAATGTTCGTATTTTAGCTTTTATTTACTTGCGTCTGGTACCTTTGTACCTCAGTGTTCAGGACAAAGCAGGTAATTACCATTCCCACAGCCGAGCCGGGTAGAGTCACATAGAGTGGAGTAGCGACTACTGCGACTAGTGACAAGTGCTGTGTAGCGAAATTGGAGCAATTCTACTTTAATACGTCACCTGTTTGACGTGATGAGGGTAATATCGCCAGCCCACAGCCATTACGTGAGATGTGATAGTGTGCGCGCCGGCCGCATTGTGTCGGTTATAGTCCAACGAGAGCTGAGCTATGAGAACTATCTCGGATCGTATCGCATTTATGACTTGCTATTTGCCCATAAAACTGCTGAAGGAATGTACTTTATTAGAGTAGCTTGCGAGTACGAATACTATGTAATACGTAAGTGTGGGAATACGTGCTGTAGTTATGTTATGTTAGATACTATTGTAGTCGTAGTTAGTTAGTATGTTGGCACAAGCATCCTAACAGCTATCTGCTAGTGAGGTCTGAGTAAATCCAAATTCGCACCAAATTAAACGGCAGTCGCGCCGGTAAGACTTGCGTCTGTTTCTCATATATCACCTACAAAACTATATACATTATATTCCTCCTGAAAATCAAATCAACGAAGTATGCGCGCAAAAGTTTAGAATGTCGGCGCTGCACCCCGACACGACCCTACATGCGAATATCGCCGGTTGGCGTTGCACGCCAGCTCACGTTTGCTGGAGGAGTCTCGGTCTTTACGTTATAACCAGTAGTCACAAGCATACTTGATGGTTCAGTCGGGCTTCACCAATTATTACACGACGACGCTTTAAACGACACGATAATATTATTATGTCGTCACGACATAGTGGGAACGCACCCTAAAGCAAACATCACACTCACCCGCGTAAGACGCGACGCGTTTCGTTCTCAGCACACATTTCTAAAGACGCTCCTTCCTTTGTAACGGTATCAGCAGCGACATCTATAATCCTCAACACATACATCATTCCCGTGTCCGCTGTGTTGCCGTGTTCGGTGTCCGGGTGTCCGGGTGTCCGCGTGAAAAATATACCCGGACAAAGCCGTGCGTTATTTATGTGCCGAGGTCTGGCTCCTGAAGTACCGTGTGTCTGTCAGTATCGATTACTGCACCAGTTTTCGTGGAAACAGACAGCTTTGAAGTAGAGTTACCTAGTATTTGTGGAAGTAGTGATGTGGGGCGATCAATCAGATTGTTAGTGCATTTCAACGTCGGACGTAGGCCTCTGAGGCCTCTCTCTCAATACGGAGTGATGGGGTAATTATTTCATTTGTGTTATTGTGTATCGGCTGTTCGCGATAATATCACCATCTAAATGAAGTTCGATTTTTACCGTGTTTAAAGTAACTTGTACTATTGAATGATTTCTAAATGGCGTTTCTTTTAAATTTAAATTATATACAGTAATGTGAAAGTTATGTTGTTCAAAAGGGCCAAAATGTCATTACCAAGGGGTGTCCCTTTCCAGTTTTCGATAAAACTTCAGCAAAATGTTCTATTAAATTCATGTTTACGGCTTAAACTACTGTATACGTAAAAAGTTTAATAGTTAAGTCATACATTATTGATTGCACAAATTAAAACGTATTGATAAACACTGAACAGCAACATCGTACATTTTGGTTCCTATTAAACTCATCATCACAGTGTCACAACGTGACAGCTCACGCATGCAGCTCATCACTAAATAGCTTTTCACAAACCCCGCCGCTGCCCCCGCGTGCCTATAGCTACCATTCAGACGGCGAAGTGAACTTATGTCGCGTAGGGCATAATTAGGAATTTTTATATTTTTTACAAAGTCGTACCGTGGTTTTTGTCACAGTAACATTGTCTTTCCCGTGGGTATCATTCCTCGGTAAGTATACTAATTGTTTATATTAATCGTATATTATCTTATAGCCTAACTGATTTGCAGGCAATCAGTAGAACATTCTGGAATATCTTATACGGTACATGCTAAAGTGAAATTTTTGGATTTTATCATTACCAAGGTGGTCATTACCATGGATTACCATGGTCTTTTCAATCCACGGTAATGACTATCTCCACTTATCCTGCAAAGAACCTGCATGTTTAAATGTTTGCCTTTAGCCTAACTGATTTGTTTATGACGTAATAAGTAGAACGTTCTGGAATATCTTATACGGTACGTGCTTAAGTGGAAATTTCTGGGTTTTGTCATTACCATGGATGCCAGTGACAGTGATTCCATGGTAATGACTATCTACAACTATCCAGTAAAAGCTTGCATTTTTAATTTTTGCCTTTTATATCCGTGCACACTTTCCGGTTATTTTAGTGTCTGTATTTTGCGCAAATATTAATCACATGATTATTTTAGTTTTTTATAATATGGATTGTTCCAGTGAATGAAGTTGATAAATATGCCGCGTAAAAAAACAAGATAATAAAGAAGAATTGTTTTCAGATGCTGGTGAATGTTGTTTAAGAAAGCGATCATATGATGGGCCGGGTTGTTCCTCGATGACTATAAACTATAAATCGATATAATTAAAAAAGTGTATCATCCAAAAAACTGATGTTTCATTGTAACGTTTTAGAAGGTTGTTTAATTTAAAGACATTGTTTTCTTTTTTGATATTAAATTTGAAAGGTCCGCAACTTAAACGATTTTTAAATTACCAATAATTTCTTTGCATTTGACATGTACAGATGCCAGTAGGTCAAGCTACCTGAAACTGTCACATTTTCCCAATCAACCTTGAACCTAATGCTTTTGCAATAAGGTCGAAAATCTATTAAAGAAATCTGATAGTTTGGTAGCTTGACATGCTGGCGTCTGTACAGACTGATCATCTTAATATATATAAATCTCGTGTCACAATGTTTGTCCTCAATGGACTCCTAAACCACTTAACCGATTATAATAAAATTCGCACACCATGTGCAGTTCGATCCAACTTGAGAGATAGGATAGTTTAAATCTCAAATTATAGTCGCAATTTTAATTTATTGCTAATTATTTGTCTGTTATTATTTGACAGTCACAATTATCTGTTAACTCCAAATTATTCTAACAGATGTCGATACCTTTACTATATTTAAAAATGGAACGATCTTATACTCAAAAGCATGGCAACCAAGGAGCCAACTTATCAAAGGTTTTATTTAAATATCGAATTGGCTTGCAAATAGAAAGCAGACTTTTTATCCCGACGACCGCATTCACGGAAAAAAAAATGAATAAAAGCGTTTTTAAATAAATTAGCGCAACTGATACCCCACGTCACGTAGGTAGGTACTAGGGAGGTAGAGTAGGTTGGGTAGGTATGGTAAGTAGGGTAGGTAGTTTAGGTAGGGTAGGTAGGGTAAGTAGGGTAAGTAGGGTAGGTAGGGCAGGGTAGGGTAGGGTAGGGTAGGTAGAGTAGGTTGGGTAGGTATGGTAAGTAGGGTAGGTAGTTTAGGTAGGGTAGGTAGTTTAGGTAGGGTAGGTAGGGTAAGTAGGGTAGGTAGGGTAGGGTAGTCGCAATATTATTTAATTGCATTATGTGACGCAAACGAAGTTGCGCGGGTCAGCTAGTTAAAAAATAAGATTATTTTTTATTTCAAAGAATGCCAAAAAAGCCAATAGATATGTAGATAGATAGATAAACCATTGTCAACCATGTGTTTTATTAAGATTTATTCGAGAAGCAAAATGAAACTAATAAATAAATAATTCTGATCTATTATTCTTTAATACCAACTAATATTTTATTATTTTAGAAACAATCTGTAAAAGTCTCAATGCAGTATTCTTAGATGCTGCAAGAACTGTTCACTAATTGAAGATGAAACAGTTGTCATTACCATGTGCTATGGTCATTACCAAGAATGTTCAATGTCATTACCATGACGCTTAAAACTTTGCGGCTCCATATTTTCACTAATATGGAACCTAAAAGGTGGCCTTCATTTTTTTTATAATCTTTGAATAAGAAACATTTAACTAAGATGAAGTTTGCGATTAAAAACCACATTTTTTTATATTTTCTAACAAACCGCCCAATTTACACTAAATGAAATAAATACCCGATGTCTGTTTACTGCGCTGTTACATTAGTACCTTTTCTGTTTCGCAGTTTTATTTGGGATTTAAATTAAAACTTTATGTACTTCAAAATATAACATCACGCCTGTAATCCCTGAAGATTTAGGCACAGTACACTCTATAGTACCCTAATTTCGACAATTAAGTCCCATGAGGAGCAAACCTATTGCCATCGACCGAACTTTTAGTAATAGAAGTAATCGTAATTTCCAACAAAAGAAATCGCACTTACACAATTGAATTAGCAAGAGCTTACAGGTTATGATTGTGTGTTAGTTTAACCAACGCATGAGCATAACAGCTACAGTGAAACATTCGCACAGTCGCACAGAGCACAAACACACAGACCCACTGTAACTGTACTCCCAGTCTCCAACAGATGTGCGTAACGATCCCACCTCATTATCATAAAGCAACACCATTACACTAACACACATACAGATCAGCTTATTATTTGTTATACAGAGTTAGAGTTTCTAAAATAATAATAGCCTGTACTTGAATGTACTACATACAGTACATTCATGTACAGGCTCGGTTATAGTGTCATTCAACTTTCATTAGTAAGGAGCGAACGCCTATCCTAATGCCTACATACATGTTCATTTGAAGCTATAGTAGCTAATCATTATTCAGTCAATTATGGATATCTTGCAGGCCGCAGAATATGGAAATTCATAGTTTATAAATGCCTGCTTTCACACTGACTTAGGTAAGTAATTTGACATTTTAAAGGTGAAAAGTTTCCTAAACCCTACACTACCCTACTTGAGGAACGCGTGGCAAAATAATAACAGCTGCTCGGGTCGATCTTTAGGTTAAGCCGTGCTTGCCTGGGTTGGTCTGTGGATGGGTGACCACCCATTACATACCGAGTTTCCTCCGTGCCCCGGAAAGCACGTTAAGCCGTTGGTCCCGGCTGTCATTTGCACATCTTTGACAGTCGTTAGGTAGTCAGTGGCCCAAAAAGTGACAATCAGTCTTACCAAGAGGTATCGTATTACCCAGTATTATCTGGGTTGTGGAGGTCAGATAGGCAGTCGCTCCATGTAAAATACTGGTATTCAGCTGCATCCGGTTAGACTGGAAGCCGACCCCAACGTAGTTGGGAAAAGGCTAGGCAGATGATGTTTCCTAAACCCTACAACTAAAACTATGCAGTATCTACGTATATTTCAAACCGTCTGTTTCAGTGCGAATAAAGTTGATGTTTGTTTGTATCTTACTTTAACTAACGTCTTTCGAGTTGCGCGGTCCGATCTCCGAAGTTAGAGTTACTTCAACTTAGTTCGCAAACGGACTGTGTAAGTCTCAGACACAGACAGCTCATTAGTAGGAGCCCTGAGAGCAAGAGCCAAGGTGGTTAAGTGGTGGTGGTTACTGGTGGTAGTGGTTAGTGGTTACCTTGTTTTTTTTTTTCAATTCAAGCCCAGTTACTTTTATTATTGCATTTTGAGTAATATTACCAATACATCACACATGCAATACCAGCAATCTTTAGCGAATAGTTATATTGTCTGTTTTCGTGAAATAGCTCGCAAAGGCTAATTCACGTAATTTTATGACGCGCCGATGAAGATGTAGTGCAGTTGCAGTTTAGTTCAAGTTTGAGTGATAAACAGTATTCTTGTAATGTTTGAACTGCGCGTAAGCTGCGCGTGAACTGCACGTCAACTGTACAACAACCAAACTCTACCAAACTTACTTATGGTGTGGCCACATGAGAGAAAAATATTACTCATTTTGAGACGTCAAACGAATAGTAGAATACCGATCATGTTGCTTTCCGAAGCACGCACCAAAGACGCGCAACAGTAGAATGCCGTTATTGCGCTCGCGTGACGCGAACTTGAGCGTGTCTGACAGCGGTAGAGATTACGAAAAGCGTTGTTTTGATCGAAACTTAACTGCTACTGCACTGCAACAGCACTTCTTTAGTAACGTGAAATAACCCATAGAGTGTGAAATATGTAATATGTTTTTTTTTAATTTAAATCTGTACTATCTATGAATAAAAAACGACGTATATCTGGGTAACTCGCCTTAACTGGCAATATCTCAGACTGTATGGCTGTCATTCGTCACTCAATCCCACTTTCAGCATGGGCTGAAAGTGTTAAGTAAGTGTGTGTGTTTTAGTTTATTTTCGTCGAAAGTTGAAGTAGTCATATAAAAGATTTGATATATAAATTAAACTGAATGAGTAAAATAAATAATGTTGTTGAATTTATCATTCTTTTGTAATCTCCAAACTAAGATTCTCTTGAGACTGGCTCCGGGCAAATGCGAGTACTTTACATAAATAAATAAGTAAATATTATTTGGTCTGATGATTCAGTCTGTTCCTAATTATACAAATTTTATTCTTTTATATTCATTCATATAAATTAGTTTATTCATATTTACAGCTGAAATATACTTTAAAATAGGTATTAAAACAGAATAATTCTTATGTTTTTGGAAAGTAAGAGCAACTGAGGAGAATTTCGTAGAAGGTAATACAACGCAATGTAATGAAAAATAAACACTTTTATGTATGGGTGTGATTACTCTGAATTACAGCAATTTTGAGGCAGTTTAACCCAGCTTTGAAATATCTAGTATAAAGAAGAAAAGAAATGTGCGAAATTTAAAGGCATCAATTTATTCCAATTAGGTATTTCTCACTGGTACACAATATAAAATCGATACCTACTTAACCAACCCATTGAAAAAAACCCGCATTTTGTGTAAAATCGTGAATATCGGGCAATACCCTGAGAACGTAACCGACGACGCCATCTGTCGTCAGTAAGTGCAACATGCCTGCTTATTAGCTCAACCTGTCAATTGACGCAACCCGTCATTACCTCAAGCTGTCAATCAGACGTTCAGAACAAGCGCTTATTAGAGCCCTGCTACTTACGTAGGTGACGCGAAGTGGTGCCGCTTGTTGTAATGAGTCGTGGGGTGAAGTTCACATAGCACGCTATGTATCAAGTCTAGTCCGCCGTAACCCTGCGTTATTTGAATGAGAGTTGAGACTGGCGGTCGATGAGGAAGCCTATCTTTAGAAGTGGACCTCTAGGGACAGCCGGACTGTTAGAGCTCCAAAACTGTAGCCTAAACATAATTAAATTGGACGATGAATAAACGAAGCCGATGTAGGTGAAAGTCAGCCACAGAATGACGCAATTAATGCATTATGGGCTCTCTAATGAATAAAATGTGTTCGGTATTACCTGTGGACCATACTAAATGCAGCCCGTAGCTACGTAGGTAACTGGTACCTACATTGTAATGCTTTGTGGTCGTGATGGCCGATTACTGACGCTATCGCAACACTCATCGGTTACGGCCCGAGGACGGATTTGGTTCGCCCCTTTGGGAATTTTATTACGAACGTGTAATGCGTTATGCATAAAAGTAGTTTGAAAGTTAAATATAATATTCGCATAAATATTAACCATGGCGGTATACTTCAGTATTCCCCGGCTGGAGCGGTCGCCGCGCGCCGCCACCGGCGCACACGGGCGGCGTGGGCGGCACCCGGCTGGCTCGGCGCGATGCTTCTCTAATTAATTTATCGAGCAGCTCTTGTATCTGCTTCTAATTGCATTAGCACTCAAACATGTTGAAGATCATCGTTAAACTGGATTGAAGCGTGAATTTTATGTTTATAATTAAGAACAGTCGGCTCACATCATGTAATAAACGATGTATGAGTATGTACGTCGTGGTTTAGTCGCGCAGGCACACCGGCGCGGCGGTGGCGCACATGGCCACATCCTGTGCCGTGCTATGAGGTGTACAGTTTCATGGTAACCCTGCGGTCGAAGGTATCGGTATCGGGCCCGACTCTAACAATTATCGACAGGCGCATGTTTAAAAATTAAGTACCGGAGTCCGGGCACGAAGTATAGCGAGAAAACCAGGACGTTAATTATAAATCCTCATTTGTAAATCCGCCCTGAGAACTATGGCGGTTGGGCCAGCTGTTATGTTAGGAGTCGATGACAAATGACCGTCTTTATTATTTACAAGAATTTATAACTTTGTGTTTCCTCGCGGGTCCCGCCTCGCGCTTGCTGCGTGGTCGCCCTACGAGTACGACACATCGACGCGGGAACTTCTCACACGAAGTTCCCATTAGGCATACAAGCGGTACATCGTCGGCGCATCAAAGGCATGTCTCACTGTTTCTGAGAAACGAGCTATCGATACAACTCCTTTGTGGTTTGAGCGCTTTTTAGGAAACCCCGGCTTAGGGCCGCACGGCCGCGAATCGACTGCCAATGCGCTGCGAGCGGCCCAGCCAGCGGGCCGGCGGCGGCGCGGTGGCAGCCTACACAACACGGCCACATGCAAAACGCGTATATTTCACAACGCTAAATATAGCTCGCCTGCTTTTCAACCGGTCAACTCAGACATAGACAGTTCATTTGCTGGACCAAAAAAGTCGTACCAACACGAAAGGGAATAAATAGCAAGCCACCAATCATTTCGGGCCAATTACGAGGGAACGCAAATGACAGGGCACACACACTACCTGCCGTCATGCTGTCCGGGAGGCCGGGCGGTGGCGGAGCGGCGCACATGCGATACTTTAGCGTTGCCAATTAACGATTCCGACGGTACATTCGAGTACCTTATTTAACTAGGTGTCGTTTGTACATATCGCGTTTCAGTGAATCAGCGTTGTCTTGTATCCACGAATTCGCGATAGGATCGATGATGCATCGATGTCTGACTCTCACGATGCCAGACAAAGATAAACTTAACCAGACAACAGATTTACTTAGTGTTGTCTGTTTTTATATGGGAATTGAAAAACTCATTTCAGTTGCGCTTCCATCGCATCGCCAGCGGCAATTTTGCAAAAAAGTTTTGTGTGTGCAATATGTACTCAATGTCCGTCGCAGCGACATGCAGCTAGTTGGAGGGTAAAAATTAAATCGCGCACTTCCGTCGCATATTGTGCAGTGCACACGTTCGCGCGGTGCAGCCGGGAGCGAGGGGCGCGGGGCGCGGCGCGGGCGCAGGGGCGAGGGTGTGCGACTATCTGCCATCGCCTTTATCTCGCTAATTGCACACATGACACTTTTTACATAACAACCGGTAATGTGGCACCGGCTAACAAAACAATAAAACAGGCTAACTACTAACTATATCGACGTTAAACATAGCACGGTTTTCAGAACTGTGTGTTTTGTAAACGTTTTTAACGAGAACATCGGAATGCGTCCGACTTTTGTCATCACCGTATAAATGTCACGCACAGTTCGTGGTAAATGTTTCCTAACGAACTCTATCTAAAGAAACTATGATTATTAGTTTCCAGGAAACTTGGAGAATAATCGTACCAGCATTAGCCGCGGCTTAAACGATAATTTCCTAGTTGGGCGCGTCCAATTGAGTCGCGCCTAATGTCGGCCACGTCCGGTTCGAGGGGCGCGTATCAAAACTCCATTAGAGATCAGTCGCACAGCCCGGTGTCGTGTGTGCCTATCATGTGCCCTCCGCCTGCCGCCTGTACCAGAGGCACGACGCGGCGCGTCGTACGAATGTCATTAGTTTCTCATAAGTACATGCATATATCGATCTGAGTTCACAACTTGAGCTCAGTAAAGCATTGCGACGCACGTCACGTCCGGAGTAAAGATACCTGTCTATCTATGTAGCGAGTAGGTCCCGTACACTTTGTATTCACCCTCGGCTCGGGTTTGCTCGTTGAACAAAGCCCCACTGCTGAATACATTCGAGGACACGTGTGACATGTTACATATAATGCGGCAAGTACACCGGTACATACAGTCATACACTCTGTAATTATGTAGTAAATACTAAGAGAAGCACGTTCACCTACTTCTCTCTGTTAATAACCACGTGTATGAGTTGTATAGGATGGCAGGCGTCCGACATACTAAGTTTTTCTTAAGTTCTCAAAGGAAAACAATAGAATTGATTGAAACGTTACCACTGTAAAGCTGGGTCCATACGATCTAGCAAAACTATGCTAGCTAAGAGGGCGCACATAAACTATGCTAGCTAAGAGAGCGCACATAAACTATGCTAGCTAAGAGAGCGCACATAAATAGGGACAGTTCGCTTGTCATTTATGTCCATTTGCAATTTCCACTAATCCTACGCATGGCCTAAAATCTCATTGTCTTATCCCAAGTAAGCATAGCACTCGTTCTAAGAGCAGTCTATCTGGTGCAAATGACATTGTTAGTTATGACTTGGCTTAATTAGGATTTGCCCAGTTAGCATGACGTTATAACTAAATAAATGGTCACAATGCTCACAGTGATTCATATATGTACTATATAAGTGAACTCAATTGTGCGATTTGTGCGTCAGCTGGATTCCTGATAGAAAATTATTTAGTAAACCTATGAAGTAATAAATAATGTTCAATTGTGTGGAACCAACTTAACGACGTGTCCGACAACAATACCCGTCACCCGATGGATGGAACAGATTCACATAACTCGGTGAATCGAGTCAATAAATACTTTCTCAATTCTGTCAAGTAACTTTAATCTTGACTTGGTTCTCATCAGGGAACCTGCCTACAATACTGCCACAATACTCCTGCTCATGCGGAGCTGTGGGGCTGCGGGCGACAATGCCCGCCTGCCCGGACCAGCTGAGCGTGACCGACCATTTCGGGAAATGCCCGCGGCTGGCACAATGTGGTACTAATAATAATTCCATACTATTGTTATATTTCTGATACCCTACTACGATAATTTAATCCTCGGTACTTTTTTGGAACGTTTTAATATCTTTTATTGTCGAAACGAAATGTGTTATTTCTTTTATGGATTTATCGAATGGAGTTTGGCCTATGATTTAGTTCGACTTTTTTCAGTAACAAAAGCAGATTGGTCGGCTTTTTTGCTTTATAATGTGTTTGCATTTTTTATAAACTTTTCATAGATGTCATCATAGTTGATTAGATTAGGTAACAGTACGCGTTTACTGTATACAAACTACCCTCATTGTTAGATGAAATCATGCACATTTGCATGCTAGTCCCTAATCCAATAGAGGGGTAATCGCTACTCAATTAGTGTTGGAACACGTCTCTATGTAAAAGCTATAACTACCCGATACCTCTAAATTGCCGACCAGTGTGCACATAATAATAATACAGGGTGCAAGCATTATGTACATCAAACTAAGTAACTTTACGCAAAAATTAGTGCTGGGAAACGACTTTTTTTTTTGGGCTGAAAAATCACGTTTTACAGTAGAACTCAATGTAATGCACTCAAAACATTGTACTGATGGATGGATTTAATAGTAAGGGGGTCCTGGAAGTGTTCAAAGTAAAAATCTTAAATTAAAAACAAGTATTTAAAAAAAAACTTGTGAAAAAGTTGGAACTTTGACCCCCAATATCTCCGTAACTAGAAGGTTCCCAGGTATGGTCTAGAACAAAAAAATGATCGCAATGACAGGGAGAACAAGTGTCTTTAGGCTTCGTTAAGAGTCTGTTTACACCCTTTATAATACTTGTGTAAGATTCCCTCGCGCTGCATCGTTTAACTTTACAGCAATAACATAATTTGTAGCCGGTATGCGCGCGCGCCGGTCGGCGACCATACTGCACTGACCATGGTCAGTCATAACAACATGACCGGCCCTAGACGATAAGTATTTTATTAGCGATGACTCCGACCATCTATGTAGTAATGAATGAGTTACTGCCGACAGCACACCGTGTCTACACATGGCTGCCCAATGCTCATAACGTGTGATTACGTACAAGTGGGAAATTATTTTAATGAAACTTAACTTACTTACTTTGTAATAATTATTATTATATGTTTTAATTATTATGAACAAGAACACCTCTAGAACATTACTACGACCTCGCCCTACGTAAGTATACGGTATACGGTAGTGAGCTCTTTATTTGTCAAAGTGGTTCACTATGAATGAACGAATACCACTGGGTGAGGGACTTAGGGCCTCTCTTGTATCGTCGTACTGTTTTCTCAATATATATTATTGTTCAATTAGATTGACTATAGTCTATTTCAGACTTCAGTTAATTACTGAAACAACTTGAAGTATCTCGATAATATACTTAGGTAACTTAGGTAATTTTATAGAAAATTACTTGTCTTTCTTTTATTTTAATCGGAACAACAAACAGTTACGTAATAAATCATATAATTATTATTTCTTATTATATTGAACTGTACCAATTCGTGTGTTATGTAGGCTTGTATTTATCTTTCAAACAAAGGTACAGTACGAGAGGTCCCGAGGTCCAGAGGTCAGGCACAAGGGTCTAGGATCTGCGATCAGAACCCGTTTCCTTTAGCCTAGCTAACTCACTGTCTGAAACAATAATATAAGTTAAATCATTATAAATATTTTATATTGTGTGTGTGTGTGAGTGATCCCTTCGGATTCAGTAACAGTCGTTAACTCGTTAGTTTCACCCTATGGTTGCATCACAATTGATAGTTCGTCAACTACTTACGAATTATTTCTAAGAGTACTGACTACCTAGACTTTATGTCCATACGACTATTTTAACCGACTTCTAAAAAGCAAGTACGAAAACAACACAGTCTGTCGTTATGATAATTTGTCAGATGCTGGCCTGAGACCTGGTCAAAGACGCAGGATAATTTTCGTTCTAGATATTTTTAACAAATCATGAAGTACACAATGCACACAGGCATACTTGTGGGCAACAGCAGTAATACTTGAAGCGTAGGTAACTACATTATTATTGTTATTAGAATAATCTGTGACTACTAAGTACCAAGTAGTGCCACCCATCCAGCCATGTGACGCGTATCTCCAGTCATTCATATGATTACAAAGAACATTGTGAACACTATACTACTATAGATTTCTTTTGATATAAAGCACAATGGGTAGTAATGAATGGTCGTGTTCGTGATCAACTACTTTGTTTGTGAAATATTTTCTACTAGCTTTGGCCCATGGCTTCGCCCGCGTGGAGTTCGGGAATTGCCCACGGGATCTTACTTCTGAGATAATAATATCTATGTGCTATACCAGACTATAATCTATCTCTGTGCCAAGTTATATCCAGAACAGTTCAGCCGTTCTGGCGTGATTGAGCAACAAAACATACATCCATCCAAACTTTCGTATTTATAATAGAGTATGTAAGATAACGGGGTGGAAGGGCCACCGACGCCAAGATGGTTACCACGTGTTCAGTACATCATTTGGCACATAGAACCTCACATAAATGTTCTCCATAAGTAGTTTAAAGAAAAAATCACGCCCCGCACGGTTAACACTGTGATACACGTGTCTCATCATTTAAATTGAAGAGTGTGTACACCAATTTTGGAGTCAAACGACCCAGAGAATATTAAGTTTAACAGAAACTTCAATCCCCTTGTCCCCTCTTAGGGGTGGAATTATGAAAAATCCTTTCTTAATGGATACCTTCACAAAGAATACACCCTTCAAATTTCATGTCTTTAAGACCAGCGGTTTATTCTGTGCATTGATATATCAGTCAGGGGATGATTTTAGAACTAAAACTGTGATACACGGATATCTCATAATTTTAATTGAAGAGTATGTATACAAATTTTCAAGTTAATCGACCCCGCGAATAAAAAGTTTCACAGAAAGTTCAACATCCCATTTCACCCTCTTAGGGGTTGAATTTCAAACAGTCCTTCCTTATTCCTTGTCCTTTGTGCAAAATTTCAGCTTTCTGGGTCCGAGGGTTTGGGCTGGGCGTTGGTGAGTCAGTCAGTCAGTCAGTCAGGCAGGACTTTTATTTTTATTTTTATAGTAGAGTCGACAAACGCTCAGTCTATTCAAGTCGACTTACAAAATTCACGAATGTATAAATAACACTGAAGGGCAAGCTTAGTTGTAACTTTGTTTTCACTGCTGAATAAGGACGCAAACTTCGCGAGTTTTTGACGTTCTGTTCAATAGCGGTGTTATTTACTATGATGATTACATGATGCTTGGTTGACGGCTTCGTGAAAGGTCTGTTTACACCCTGCACAGGTTTTTTTTTTTAAAAATATCCCACCAAAAACATCGCATGCACGAAATTCGGTCAAGTGCGAGCCGGACTCGCGCATGAAGGGTTCCGTACCGTCATAGCAGGGACATTCATTGAAAACTAAAGGTATATTCTTTGAAAATTTCAACTGTCTACTTATTACGGATCACGATATACAAGCCGCTGATGAACAGACGGACAGCGGAGGCTTAGTAATAGGGTCCTGTTGGTTACTTTTCGGGTACGGAACCCTAAAAATATAAGTCTCGCAACGAAATTTTACTGCAAAAAGTTTGAGATCTCCGGTCCTCTCGACCGTATCAATGGGATTTATTAGACATCTTTATTATATGACTTGGCCATCGCACGGTGACATAATCACATAACAATAATCTGCTATTTTAAATACGCCGTATTGAACCACGTTCAAGCGCTATCGCTAGCGGTCTGCTAGTTTAAATAGGCCTCATTGAACCATGTTGACGCGCTATCGCTAGCGGTCTGCTAGTTTAAATAGGCCTTATTGAACCATGTTGAAGCGCTATCGCTAGCGGTCTGCTAGTTTAAATAGGCCTTATGAACCATGTTCAAGCGCTATCGCTAGCGGTCTGCTAGTTTAAATAGGCCTTATTGAACCATGTTCAAGCGCTATCGCTAGCGGTCTGCTAGTTTAAATAGGCCTTATTGAACCATGTTCAAGCGCTATCGCTAGCGGTCTGCTAGTTTAAATAGGCCTTATTGAACCATGTTCAAGCGCTATCGCTAGCGGTCTGCTAGTTTAAATAGGCCTTATTGAAACATGTTCAAGCGCTATCGCTAGCGGTCCAAAGTTATGCATAAGAGTCACAAACATCCGTACATTCACATACAAACTTTCGCGTTTATAATATTATATAATTATAGTACCTGGACGACCGAGCGTCGCTCGGATTTTTTTTGACGTTTTCTAAAAATTAAACCTAGCTAGATCGATTTATCGCCCCCTGCATAGTAAATTTCATGAAAATCGTTGGAACGGTCTCCGAGATTCAGATAATAAATATATATACAAGAATTGATCAGTATTTACTTTTATTCTTACAGCTACCATATTGTTTAATTTCTAATATTATTACTATTTTTGTTTTGTTTTTAATTCCAGTTTTGATTTTGAACTGACTTTAGATTTTATGTAGTTCTACTTAATTTTATGTTCAACCAATAACTTATATGTGTGGTGTAAACTGTTAGCATAAGTTGGTTATAAATAAATAAATAAATAAAAAAAAAGTATTAAATAAATGTACAAGTAAGGATAGTAAGATTATGTTTTGTAGAAGTAATTTACCCATTACCGCAGTCATCCATATCTGTAGTTGAAATAGAAGTTAAAATTATTTTGGCTGAACCTTTTGCGTCCTTTTGTACGCAATAATACATATTGTACCTGCAGGTGGGCTGGGCCGGGCTGGGCCGAGCTAGACGTCACACCGTGCCTAATTGCGTGTTCCTAGAAGCGGAATATTAGAGGGCAGCGAGTGGGCAACCACGTGGGCAAACGTGAGCCACCGGGGGGCAGCCTCCACGGCTTCGCAGAAACGCGGGACCCGGGGCCAGGGGGTAATGGACAGACTGCTGGCAGGATGGGCAGCTTTAATTAAAGTACTCTCAAGATAGTTGCGATTCTCAGTAAAAGTCATTAGTTTGTTCTCATAATCGTGTTCCTGAAGTGAACTTGAGCGCTTATTTATTCACTGTTGTTTTAACAAAATATTTAACATGTCGGCTGTAATACCGGTTGTTTATTGAACACGCTATCACGCTACAAGTTGTACTGTTTGACCTATATTTGACCCCTATATGTTAAACCCGTAACAGTAGCTACCTACTATTTATGTACCGACATTAGTACAGTGGAATACACAGATAAACATTGGTCTCTCTATGTAGATAACATTTGAGTTTTTACTTACCATCTCCCTCGAAGAGCGCCCTGATCAAAGGAAAATGAGAAACAAAACCTCGGAATAAGAACTTTATTGAGTTATTTTGAGAACTCAATATAAACCGACAATTTTTAAAACGTCACTGTCTCTTTATTACTTTTACTCTAACTCAAAATTAATCAACGCTAACCAATGTCATGTCAAACACCTACAAGTAGTTCGGGATTCGGACCGCTCGCGCTCCGCTCGCGCTCCGCTTGCTCCAATAACCCGCGCGAACAATAACCAACTCGCCCGCACTCAGCCGCGCCTGCCGCCTGTAGTTCAGCGCTGAGCATTGAGCACTCAGCACTGTGACGTCACCTCGGGAACTTGTTCAGTGTGTCTGTTCTGAAGTACCTACTCGGTGCTCAGTGGGACCACTGAACACTGAACACCTGCCGCCATCTATGCGCAAATTTGTCAGTGAGCAACTTAATACTATCTGACAGTTACAAGGTACGAGGTGCCGCCGCCCGCCGCCCGCCAACTTGCTTTATTTGTTCTACAACTGAGTTATTTTAATATTCAGGTATGCAGGTACTTACATAACATAACATAACATAACATCACACCTGTAATCCCCGTAGAGTTAGGCAGAGGTGTACCTAATAGTACACCCACATTTCGCCTTTTATTACTGTTTTTAGTTTCGTAACTATCGTTAGAGTCATAAAATTCTAGCTCAATCTTTTTATTTGATTGATAGATACTTGTTGTCGAATGTTCTTTTAATAGAGCTTTATTTGGGTAAAAGTACATACATTGAGTAGATATTTTGCTAAAATATGTACTCAATGTATGCGAATACTTACAATAACATCTGTGCGGCCGGTCCCTTACAAAGAACTCTGAGCAATGACACGCTGACGTACATTCAACTGTCTCGACACTCGACACGCGGCATCCCGAACCTAATCGATAAAAAATAGATAGATGGAGTAGTTATTATACAATCTGGACTCGACGGGTCTACTATCAGCGGGGCCGGGGTGCAGTCCCTCCCCCCCCCCTGCCACCACCGCCCCGGGCCCGCCCCGACCCGCTGAGTACCATTAATCAGCCGTCATGGACACGATGTGCTGCCCCCGGATATATTGATGAGCTCTGATGGAATATAAATGGTCTGAGAAACGTGATATTTTACCAAATTGCTGCTCCGACTACAGCGAGGTTAATGAAATTTCACGCCCAAAAGGAAAGCTATCAATCTGATTAGAATAGTTTAGGAGACGCTTGAACAGGCCAGCTACGTTATAGATAGTTGTTCCCAAAGAGTAAACGTTCAGACGTCGTCTTTTCATTCAGTTAAAAGTAAAAGTAACGCTTTTCATGTCATTTTGAGATTTTTTAATATCTCTGCGCGTGGCTGGTGGAATGTGTGGGGCGATAAGCGTCTAAGGGACACTATACAAGGGCTGCGGGACTGTTCGCAAGAGATACCGCGGCCCTGGAACACAAAGGGCAAGGAAGGAACATGGATGGGTTTTAGTCAGTACAAGTCTGACTCTCCCTTCCGTTCTGCCCAGAGCGGGGGAAGTCATTTGATGATTTCCCATCCGAAAAAAAAAGTGACGCTATACACGTGTGATTGAAATGTTGTTAATAGTTACTGAATGGCGCAAACATTAAGTATTCTTTACTCTAGTCTGGAAGACAGTCGCGGAATGATTTCATTATGAGCGGGAGCAACGGTACCAGCTGTTTCTTAACGCTACCAACCGGCAGATAACCACAATTTATGAGTCTGGTTAAATAAATAATGTAAATATCCGTCGCACAAATCTCTGTCCAACTTAATGGTGAGCAAACCCTGGTCATCAATCTTGACTAAGTACAGACGCCGGTGGCGGCGCCAAGCGGATAGTTTCAAAAGCATGCCTACATAAAAATGTTTACTCAACAAAGTATAACCACCAGATGGCGCTAGACGCTTGTAAAAAAACACGCTGATTGGTTATTTTTATTTTTACTATAAAACTGCATTTCAGAAACGCAAACTTAACTAATATCACAGTCACGTAATCACAACGTAGTGCACATACTTAGATATTAAAGGAGCAAATTACTTTGCAATGAATCATAGATTATACCTACAGCAAAAATTGTCACAACTCACGAACACTAAATTACAGATGCACCGTATTGTTTTAAGTGGACGTATACTTGTTTATTGTTCTATGATTATTCACTATTACTGAGCCAGTTCCTGAACGGCCTCAGTAAGTTAAACGGGTTAAAAACTTGCAGCTCGTATGTTCGCAACTGCGGCTCTAGTTTCTCTCTTGACTTGTAGAGGAACATCCCGTGCTCGCTGGGGTTGCAGGAGTAGCCTAGCACGGTCTCGCTGCCGCTGCAGTCGTCCCGCAGCAGCTCGTCCCAGCTAGCGCAGCGCCGCCCCATCAGCGAGTTGTCGTTCATCGCCGACGCCGAGTATAGCTTCCAGGCCTGCGCGTGGTCGCACTCGAGGCTGATACTGCGGCCGCTGCATTCAGGGTGCTTACCGCTCACGCCGTTCACGTATACGTCGGCGTGCCCCACCGGTTCCGCGATGCCAAGCACGCCCGTGCTCGAGTGTATCACTTGCACGAACTGCGCGTCTCGCTTGTCCAGCCGGTACTGGGAACGCGCGAAGCACGGCCGCGCCGGGTCCAGCGCTGTGATGCGACCTAGTGTGGTGTTCAGTTTCGTTCTCACCAATTTCCCGGTTAAGCCGGCAACGTGTGCGCCTAAACTGAAGCCTATGATGTGAATTGAAGACAAAGGGTATCCTGATTTGTGTAGCGTCTCAAAGAAGTTGAAGAGCATATGAGAGAGAGGCGCCACGTTGGAGACGGCGGTGACGTATCCGCGGCAGAAGGAGAGGCGCGTGTCGAGCAGGTGCACGGTGGCGTGGCGAGTCATGAGCGCGTGCACGACGGCGCGCGAGGAGTCGTCACCGGGCGTGTTCCACCAGCCGGGCACGTACAGCACGAGCGAGTCACCGCGCTGCACACGATCGGCCGCGCCCGACACGCTGAACGTGCGCCGCCCACCGCGCGTGAAACGCAGCATGCGCGTCTGCGGCGCCGCCAGCGACGTGGTGCGCGCAAACAGCAGCTGGTGCGGGAGAGCTTCACCTGGAACATGTTGCAAATAACGCTATACTCACTTACACAAGGCAAACACTGCTGGTATTTTCTACAGACGTTTAATTTATAACTCTTTTGATTGCATCATTTCAGGAAAAAAAAAATTTGTTCGACGTTGTCATCGATCTGTAATCCTCTGATCGAAGGACCAAGAAAATGAAGATGATGAGCAATTGTCAATCTGGTCTACCGTTAAGAATTGATGTCGGCGTCTAACAAAAATACGGCAAAACTTGTTTCTGAACAAAGTTATAATTATGATTAATATGATCATAAAGTTATTTTGATTATAATGTTTACTAAATTTCAATATAATCTCTAGTTATTGCCCATAAATCACGTTTCAATACATTGTTTAAGATGCAAAGCGCCCAGCACATATCGAAACCTTTGAGGAGGCGCTACTCGTAAGAGCGAGTGTCAAAAACTTCGCCAATTTCAGTACATGTGAATGTAGTTCTCAGTTTGGCCGCAGTTCACGTTACACTGGGTGCTGCACTCGCCCACTCGACTTGCTCACAGCGGGAATCTTTTGTTGGTGTTGTTCAACTTACTAACATTGACCTTTGTCGATTATGTTAAATTATTACCTTTGTAACATTTGTAAGTACATAAAAGATTTCGATCCATTGAGATTCTATGTTAATTCAGTTCTTTCATTGAAAATTATAGAACGCAGTATTTAAAGTTATTTAAGATTTGATTATGATGAAATTTATTATTAAAAAGACATTGAGGCAAATAGTTCAAGCATCGCGGTACCGTGCGTGCGGGACATTGAAATGTGAACATGTGCGAGCAGGTCTCTGGAGGTCCTCTTAATGTGATGTTCATTAACTTGTGTTTAACATAGACTTGTAGATACTATGCAAAGGTTAGCTATACTGTTTACTCTAAGCTTAAGTGAATCAATGTCAAAAATAAGTCAAGTCTCGCTTGACTTCGAGTAAAGTACGGTTTCTACCGCGAAAGAGTAATGGGCCGGAAATGGCTAAGCGAAGCGGACTTCGTTTTCATGAAATAGGTTTGCGTTTCCATCAAGAAAGAGTTAAGTCGTCTGATTCCCATCGCAAAAGAGAGAAACAAGAATGAGCACTCTTTTTGCCCGCTGAGTAATTTCCGCTCGACTATTTGTTGGTGGGAACACATGTAAGCAGTTTTCTCTTGCGAGGTAAAAGAAGTCATTAAAGGGTCCACTCCACTTGCGGTGGAAAACGGGCTTAAAAATAATTGGCTTCCTGACTGATTAATTTAAAAAATGTATCTTGAACTTCACTGTGGTATTCAATTCACCAGAGGGCTTAGACAGTGTAAATTCCGCAGGTATTTCTATAGTAGGTACAGCATTATTCAACGTCATTGACATAACCTTTTCGGTGTCTGGCCCATCATTCGCTGACTATACCATCACTGTTAACGACTTATCACTGATAGAATTTCACTTCATTGAGATCGATCGAGCAGATTAGTGCACGAAACATTACAGTGGTGATAAGAGCTCTATTCTCGTAGTGCTATGGAAGTATAATTAGCCTTTATCTCTTGTGATCTCTCATTTTCTAATTAAGTCACTTATTTTCGTTTGATGGCTTATCTTAGGTCTACCTGCGCGGCGCGACAGACTGTGCATTGATTGAAATACTCGTAATATGCAGGTTGTTGGAAGTATTTGGATGTTAAAAATGTTCACCCATTCTATTCTAAAAAAGTAAGCAGGGTTGAATTGATCGTTGGGAGACGTCAAGCAGATTATGGATTTATTAATTGCCACCAGCGACTTTTCCCACAATTACGACGGCTACATTTTCTGCGAGATGATTGATCATGACGCTATAACTATCATACCATCAGTTCGTTGTCTGCTTCCAGACGAGGGAGACACTGATCACCACATTATCACAATATATCACTTCATAATAACACTATCATTAATAAGATCACAACAAACACGTACAGCTAGCAGACGCCGCCTTCACCAGCTCATCGAAGTGGTTGCTGACGAAGGGCGGGAGGATGGCGCCTAGGGCTGACAGGGGGGTGTCAGGAGTCTGTGGTGGTGAAGCTGCTGATGCTGCTCTAGAAGCCACTACGGCAAGAGCAAGTGTGAAAGCGTGCGCCAGCGCCGCCGCAGACGCGAGCGCAGCGTGCCGCGCGCGTCTCATGCCGGCACTGCGCGCGCGCTTACGTAACTGTTAGTTATAAACAACGACCAACGGCAGAGTACGCAGCGGCACCCTTGATACTGAACCACGGACGAGCGACGATAACAGCGAGCTTAGAAGACCCACTCCTTATACGTGTGTCGGAGTGCGCGGCGCAGGCGTCAGATATGTTACTCATGTGCTGCTGCTGCGGTGGCAAGGATTAACGCAGGGTTCAGTTAGACTTTAGCTAGAGGATTCATAAAGGTGATAGAAGACATCGTGTGAACCCAGAAACTGGCATGTCCTAGAACCAAAAATTCTAAGACATGTGACATCTATCAAGGTCTATATATTTTGCTCCTCAAGGTACAGGAGCACCGTAGTTTGGGTACCACCGATCAAATAAAGCGATAGTCACGTAGTTACAGATTAAATAAATAACTATAGTTTTGCTTTAATAATGAAAATAAAATTATTATTATCAACCAACACCTTGCGGTGTATTACAGCCCTCTCCCTCCCCCAGACAGTTGGCCTGTGTCCCACCTGTGGGAACAGTTCTTTGGAGCGAACGTGCACATAGGTAGGAATGTATTCAACTGTACACGACGTAAAGTAATCAATTAGTAGTTTAAAAAAGAGTGCTTTTGACTCGCTTTCAGTCATGCATGCTGAACGGTTTTAGTGGACGTGGACCTTCTGTGACAATGTTTGGTTCAAATGATGTGACTTTTGCAACCAATTTTTTCATGTATTGTATTTATATAAATCTTACATGTTTTTGTGAACGTTTTTTCGCTTGTAATGCTATAAGAACTTAGGCATTTACCATAATGATAGCTGTAAAAAGCGCTGAGAAGTCTCGTATCCGACGTATTTATGCATAATTAAAGACAGATCTCTGCGTTGTTTTTGTACACGTGCTTGTATTTCTAGAGGTCCATGGAAAATGTTGCAAATACAAAGACTTAGGAATAACCCCGGTTTTCCTGTGCGTCAATACACAATTACGCGCTCCAATAGTGTTCTGCTTCCCGCCCCATAACCTGTAGGTTTCTTTGACCTTACATTAATTTGTGATTGTGACACAGAAAATATTTCCGTCAATAAATCTGTAATATCATTATGATACGCATTAAAACCGGTGCGCATTAAGAATGTGACTATAGCCTTCACCTCGCGCCACCCACAATCAACAACTCCACGAACCGTAGCATAATAATGTCGCAAATGATGATATGGTGGAGTGACACTTGTCACAGCATTGCTTGACCTCACCCAGGTGTTCCGCAGAAACAGTAAGTAAGAAGTATTTGTAGGTAGACCGACCTCGTGGGAACCCGCTGGATGTGAGAATCACCGAATCGGTTGATGTGGTGATGCTTGGAAGAGGTCTAGTCCAGCGGTAGAGTATTTCGGTTTCAAATCGGTTTTCGGTTTCAGTTTGCGTACAACCTTGATAGAACTGTTTGTGAAGACCGTGTGAAGAAACGACAAGGACTGAGGCGCATTTTCTCCAGATTTCAGTAAACCCCAAGTTGTCATCGAGGGCGTCCAAGTGGCCCAAGCAGATTTACTTTTTTAATTCAAATAAATTGAACTTTAGGGATAAAACATAGCGCTAATTTGATGCTGTTACATACCGTTAGTACATCTAAATATCATAATATCCTTATGCATGCGACGTACACACCGCGCTGACTGTACCAGTGCACCTGCCAGTACGATGCTCGTCGTACATTATACATACAAACTCAAACCCTGTCAAGTATTGAAACCTCGCCAAATCGAAATAACGGTCGAGAGGCCGATATATCAAAAATCGCGTCCGTTCGCATTCGCGCGGCTGCCCGCGACTCCGCATACAAAGCGACGGGTTAAGCATATGTGGGCAGGGTATGCCCAGTTTATGTATACGTGTGGGCAACGGCCGGACGCATTGCCCGCACCGTTACTCCGGCCCAACCTGATACCGATTAATTCGGCACTCCTCCAAAACAATCTGGGTAATT
Organism: Lycophotia porphyrea; assembly: GCA_950005105.1. Taxonomy (NCBI): domain Eukaryota; kingdom Metazoa; phylum Arthropoda; class Insecta; order Lepidoptera; family Noctuidae; genus Lycophotia; species Lycophotia porphyrea. The sequence goes on from OX465402.1 coordinate 412,108, forward strand.
TGCCAACATCGTTTCGTGACTTTTTATGTGGTTTTGCCTAAATTGGGCAGGCAGTCTTTGTTATGTTATTTACTTATTTTATTATAAAACGGATGTTTCGCAAGCCTTATGAACAATAATCGATTTATGAATGGCCACGGTTCATCGCTGTGTTCTCTTAGTGAATCAGTTTAATAGATGGTGACATTGAGAAAAATATTTGTTCACATGGAAAGTGTAAATCATCACGAGTAGGTTTTTGATGGACGTCGCTCACAGAATGTGCCGTGCGTGTTACTTCAGTTACCAAGTGCTAGTACTTTAGTCTATACTCCACAATTACGTTACCTACGGAAAATGACATAAGCGTCGCTCCACAACAACCCACAAGCCACATCTTAGCTACGCACGTATGACAATGACGGCAGGACAACAACGGACGGCGGTGCAGGAATCCAAATTCCCACCTTCGTGTCCCATCATAATGCACTTAGTTTCTCTCAGGTGGCTGGCAAAAACAAACGAACCGCACAGCCAACGTGGCATAACTTTTGATGCAAGAAGCAGTGAAGTTTAATATGGTGGATGATGATTATATAAGGTCCCATTAAAATAGATGGACAAACTTTCAGAAATCATTCGGACCACATAAATAAGGACAATGGTAAAAAAAAAAAAAAGAAAAACGCATTAGATAACTTACAAGAAAAAAAATGAGCTAACGAAAATACACTAAAAATGTCGGCAATTTATTATTTTAGGTCAGAATAAAATTACTTTAATGAGTGTTTTTTTTGCTGGGATATCTTTGGTTAGACGTTCTGAACGGTGTGTTAAAATTTGTCCATCTATTTTAATGGGACCTTATATACAATAGGTACGTTTAAACTTCTGAAGCAGGTGCCGCCGACCTTTCTCCAGTCACCATCCGTTCTGTCTAAGTACAGTTACCAGGATCATTAAACTCTCTCGTAATACAACTAATTAAATAAAACGTCAATTAAAACGTTTGTCACGTTGTATGTGCCTCAATCCGTTATCACATATTTGGCTTTATCGATCATTAATTATGAACAACCAGCTGTTTTGCTTTCGCCATGAAGAGAGAAATGAGTCGTATTATAAGTACTTCCTGCAGGAAGTAGCTGTGAACCAGTGATTTTCGTGAATTCTTGTCGTACTATTTGTTCTAACTTCCATGAAAGTAACTTTATATAAAATTGGCTGATACATATATTATTTATTTATTTAATGTAAACTTCATTTAATAAGTTCAATTAGTCAGGTACACGTGCACAACAAAACAGATTTAGGCGATTAACGGATTTTTGAAGAATATAGGAATGAACAAAGTGGCAAAAGAAGAAACAGTTTAAATAAAGATTAGAATACAAACAAGAGAATGGGACCATTACTATCTCAAAGCATTTTAAACAATCTTTCAAGCATAATAAGACGCTGCAAAACATCCATCAATAATGGTTCGGTACGTGAAACAATGCCACACACAGAGACACAGTCACCTCGTACATCAATTTTAACTCGGAAAGTAGTAAAGTACAGTCAAACAAGCTATTTGGTGCGTAATTATTTCCAAAAGTGTGATGTGAGTGTGCTGACTCAATATTTAGCATCACATGCCATAACTATGCTAGATTCCACTTCAATCCGACGAAATATACGTGTTTTAAGTACTCTGCCATACGATATGATTAATTTAAAGTTTAAGACATGTCAAACTCTACTTAAGTTTTGAATTCAGGCTTTCGAGTGTTACACTGTGGTGCTACATTATATCGACGGAATCACCTTAGATCGAGTTTGACTAGTTCTCTAATCAAACACTCAAATCAGATCCTAGCATTTAGAAAGCCAAAAAAAGTAGATGAACTGACAAAAATTGAAAAGGGTATGCTTAGATGGTTTTGCCGTGAGAAGATGAGTGGAAGGCGGATGTGGGTGTGTTTCTATGCCTGTATACCAAATAACTTTGTTCGATTGTACTTAAACAATACCGCCTCCGCAGGGGCGAAGGTCAGCAGTGGTCTGAGTCGCGAGCAATGTGGAACTGATGCAGACTGTTGATAACGTGCACACCGATCTAGATTATGCTAATTGTGAGGTTTAGTTGGCTTTCATGATTTTTGTATAATTATAGGAAGTATAAAGAACTAACTTCAATCAAACAATGGATCTCCTCGTCGAATACTCATGCTCACTTCTTTCAATTATTTACATTTTACGCCATTGTTTCTTCAGTCTGAAATATAATATATATATTTGGGTATTCAGATCAAATTCATATTAAATTAAGTTTTATATAATCATTATCATAATTATCATCAAATGTATAGTTAGTGTGTCAGAGACCCTTTACTTCCGGTTTAGACAATTTCCGCTAACTTCCTACCTACATACTTTGTACAGCGCACAAGCAATTAATTAGAACTGTCCAAACCGGAAGCGGCGCCCCGCCCACAGTAAGTAAGTTCCTGTAACAGTGTTACAGCTACAGACATGTTGTATGACACGACTTCCATTCAAAGCTACGTACAATCAATATTGTTATATTTCAGTGACACACGCTCATCGGCCCCGTGTCCGCGACCTCGGCTCTGAAAGCTCGCGAATGACTGATTGCTGTGAATCACACGCTATGTTTATTTTGTAGGTATTAGTGAGGCTGCTACATCATGTCTAGACCACATAACGATGACTGCGTGTCTGCTGACCCTGCTGGCCTGCTGCCGGCGTTGCGTGCAGCCGATAAACACTGAGTATACAGGCAACATCAAAAGGCATTTATTTATTCATATTAAGGCTAAAGGATTAGTTAATATATTGTGTGTAAAATTTCAAAGAGCTGTGGATTTTGTGATGATAATAAATAAATAAATATGAGCCTCTCGTCCACCACTCTCTAGTGATTGCGTTGGGGAGAACCAGTGGCGCATTATACTGCCCTCATCCCCTGCAATACCTCCCCACATTCTACAACTGAATGAGACAAAATTTAAGTCTTGTATAAAACGCACACTATGTAGGCAAGCAGTGTTAACAGTCAACACAACAACAGTATCAGCTACGCGGATGTCATGGTGCTGCTTAGTCCCACTGCTGGGACGCTTGGAGAGATGCTGAAAGTTTGTGAAGCCTATGCTCAGTCACATGGACTCACTTACAATATAAAGAAAAGTCATTAAATGGCCTATAACGCCGCCGGTCGCGTGATATAGCAATTAACATGGAAAAAGACCAAATTACTTCACTGATTTTGATGAAATTTCAATGGCACTAATCGGAAAGTATATCCTTTCACATAAAAGAAGAATTTTTAAAATCGCTTTAGAAATGACTGAGTTATGAGGTAACAAACATAAAAAAAAAACTGCCGAATTGAGAACCGGAGGAGGTTCTCAATTCGGCTGAATATATAGTTTTTGAATAGTATCGATTAAAAATATGTAATAGCTATTAACCTCTGTGGACCACCTGCTGAAGGCTGTTTTACCACAGTTCCCGCTCCCGTGGGAGTACAGGAATAAAATATAGCCTACATACGTTACTCGCTGATAAGGTAGCTATCCATTGCTGAAATTTTTTTTCAAATCGGTCACCCTTTCAGATATAACAAAATTATGTATGGTGGAATTGTGTATCTTATGTAGGTCTACAGAAAAGTCCGCGATGGCTTATGTCTATCTCTTAAGGATAACATATGTATTATATCCATGGGCAATTATAAAACGGAAATTGAAAAGCCTTTTACCCAAATACGGTATTTATCATCTGGAATAAGACATAGGCAGGCTAGGCTACTTTTTATCCCTGGAATAGGTTCCCATGGATTGCGGGAACGAGATCAAAATTTCATGATTACTTTTGGTCGCGATAACCGAAATCCACGTGGGCGAAGCCGCGGGCATCACCTAGTAGTCTTGAAGATGTAAATAACGCCCTACTGCAGGTCCATAATTGTTTCACATAGTATTGAATCAAGAGAAACTAGCTTTCGTCGAAGAGACTGTTTTCCTGCGGAACACGCTCGACTCAAGGCTACAATGGCGTCCACAACTCCACATATAACATCTCTTGCTGAAGGTTTTGTAACAATATTTTGATTGAAAAGAGTGTCGATGGAGTTTCTTGCCCAAACTTCTCCATAGAGATCTACGCTTTGGAATGGGAAACTACAGTACTTTCACAAGTTATTATGCCTTGTGTCTGTGACTGTAGTTTAGCCTTCTTTGTTTTTCTGACATTTAAAAGTGATTGTAATGGTCTAATTGAAATAAATGCTTTTGAGTTTTATCTCATCTCTTACCTGCCACATTTTATTTTAATTACTTTATTTTTAAATTGGTGATTTACTCGTCTAATCCGGACGCTCTTAATTTGCACGCCTTTTTACATCGTTCTCACATATTATATGTATATTCTCAACATGATGACATGATGTAACCAAGATTTTGTAACAATAATTTGGTTTCAAATCGACTATCGGTACATCGAGGTGTTGACGTATTTGTACAAAAACGCCACCATGTCAGTCCGACTTCAGGACCAGACATCGGAACCTATCCTTCTGCAGCGAGGTGTGAGACAGGGAGACGTCATATCTCCGAAACTGTTCACCGCTGCACTGGAGGACGTCTTCAAGGTTCTGGACTGGAGAGGGCTAGGCATCAATGCCAATGGCGAGTACATCTCTCACCTTCGGTTTGCCGACGATATAGTGATTATGGCTGAGACCATGGAGGACCTCAGTACAATGCTCGATGACCTCAGTAGAGCTTCCGAAAGAATGGGTCTTAAAATGAACATGGACAAAACCAAGGTCATGTTGAATGCCCATGTAACACCCACTCCTGTCAAGATCGGAGACTCTACAATCGAAGTTGTAGACGATTATGTCTACCTGGGACAAACGGTCCAGTTAGGTAGGTCTAACTTCGAGAAAGAGGTCAATCGTCGAATCCGACTCGGCTGGGCAGCGTTCGGGAAGTTGCGTGGTATCTTCTCGTCCAACTTACCGCAGTGTCTCAAGACGAAAGTCTATGACCAGTGTGTGTTGCCAGTGATTACATACGGGACCGAAACGTGGTCGCTCACAATGGGCCTCATCAGAAAGCTTAAAGTCACCCAAAGGGCAATGGAGAGGGCTATGCTCGGAGTTTCCTTGCGCGATCGAATCAGAAATGAAGACATCCGCAAGAGAACCAAGGTTACCGACGTAGCCCGAAGAATTGCCAAACTTAAGTGGCAGTGGGCAGGGCACATTGCTCGCAGAACGGATGGCCGATGGGGCCGTAAAGTTCTGGAGTGGCGACCGCGAACCGGAAGACGTTGCGTTGGAAGGCCTCCCACTAGGTGGACCGATGACCTGGTGAAGGTTGCGGGGATCCGCTGGATGCGAGTCGCACGGGACTGGTCAATGTGGCGACACTTGGGGGAGGCCTATGTCCAGCAGTGGACGTCTTTCGGCTGAAATGATGATGATGATGAATTTGGTTTAAAATGGTGTCCATGGAGTTCCTTGCCTCTTCTCCATAGAGATCCACCCTTTGGTATGTGCAACTACAGTACTTTCTCAAGTTATTATGCCTTGTGACTGTGACTGTAGCTTCGTTTTTTTTTGTTTTTTTTTTTGACGTTCAAAAGTGCCTGGAATGGTGTAATTGTGATAAATGCTTTGAGTTTGAGTTTGCAACACATCTGTCTATGTACTTTATACTATACAGTACAAGTCTAGTTCATGATCTACATATATTACTCTCAGGAACACGTGATGTTTAATGGAACAATCGTACTACATAATCTACTAATATGTTGTGGTTATTTAATTTTTATTTGGTCTTTTAATATTAACTCACATTCGTATTTAAAAAGTATTGGGTATTAATTAGCATTGTATGTTGTGTGTTTTGCCTCTTGTTAATTACTTTAACGGGTCTAAAGGTCATTTTACACGAATGGGCATGAAAAGCAATTATAGCTATTGTGGAATGAACCGGTTGACATTTTCATAGTTATGACGTTTAGATTTTGACGTTTTCGAATAAAACCACTAATGATGAATTTAAACAATAAGGTTACCGTTCAGCTCGCCATACATGCCGAACATGCGAAACAGGCTTATGTTTTTTAATGTTTCTATGCGTCCGTTTCATTCATCACCCGTCCGTTTCATTCATCACCCGTCCGTTTCATTCGTCACCCGTCCGTTTCATTTTTAAGTAGAAGTTTTCTATTGTGTAGATTAAAGTTTTTGTTTTCTTTTTTAATTTTTATTTTATTCTCATTTTTATTTTGTTGTGTGCACTTGCGGCTTAAGCCAAATAAATATGTTTTCTTTCTTTTCTTGTTTCTTTCTTTCATACTTTACAGAGATACCGGTATTACCGGTGTGTACACATGGCGGCACATCAAGCTTTACATTTCCAGTATAACGTGGCCTCGTTTTGTATATATTTTCTATATAATGAGATATCCGCATAAACTGGTTTTGTATAGCTCGATCAGCCGTCGTGCGTACCTACCTATTTCAAGTTGTCAATTGTAATCGGGAATCGAACTCACGACCCGATGGGCGATGAGCTAGCGCCGCTTTCAATCAAGAATTTTAAATACGCGCAGCGTTGAGGGGACAGATCTTTAAAAATAAGATTCAGATATGTATGGACGTCGGACATTAGATCACAACATCGGCGATTGAGGCTCGACCTTAGTATTTGAAGAGCAGCCGGAACTAGTCGGCCGCATGTTCACCGACGCTCACTACATTATTGTAGATTATAAATTTTAAGGTGAACTTGTTCTGAATGTTCCGATCGGTAAGCAAACACACTGACACACATCCGCAGAAGGTCAATGACACAATGGATAACCTCTACTACATAATGAATGGCTAATGATTTCAATCAAAACAGTAGGTATGTACCTAGGTACATCATACCTAGATACCATAGACCAGATATTATCGAATACGATTCCTATAGAATAGGGCTGTCGGCATGACACGACCGTCCTTCATAATAATTTCTCCGTAGCGATATGAGATTCCGATTTGATATACCGACAAGCCGTTTCTCACGTACGTGCGCTACGTCGTGCTACTATCCACATAGGTAGGTATGCCGTGCTATCGGCATGATCGACGAGAAGCTATTTATTAAATTCATCTCGTTTTTGCACGCCTTGAACGGCGTCACCGAAGCGGCAACGGAACGGGGTTTAGCAATGCAGATTAATGATTAGATCGAACAAAAGTAAAATTATCTGCACTGTACTTGTGATTGTAAGCTAAATTTTAAACTATGTACATTACAATAAACAAGTAGTACATAGTTAGAGCGATTGTTATCGTCCGTTTAATACAACATTCCCGTGTCGTATCTGCAATTAATTAGTACATTCGGGTACAATCGTGTTTCGTGCTATTCGACCTTTCCCGAGCACTAGTTAGCATTGCGGTCGCAGGCCGGAGGACAAAGGAGTATTATTGTGAGTCTGCCGGCCGTAAGTACGGCTTAGGTAGGCGTAGCTATGCGCCTAGGTGGGTAGGTTAGGTAGGGAGGGTTGCGGTCGCTCGTGACGGCGGCGGCGCGGAGCTCTTCGGATGCTGCTGATAATCGGCACGCTGTGCTGGCACGCCCGGCACGCACCCGTACCCTCCTCCCCTCGTACCCTGCCCGTCCCGCCGCACATTCCCGCCGGCTCGAGCAAGCGACTGTTCGAAACAGCGGCTAGCATTTAAATTATGTTCCTTTTGTAATTTTAAACATCTTAAAAAGGAATTCTTATGTTGTTAGGTTGCGGCGCCGACGCATCTCGCAGCCTCCGCCCAAAGTCTCTGGAATTCGATGGAGTTGTCTCACCGAAATATGTATGCTTTGTTTTAGATACGGTAGCTAAGAATTTAATGTTTGATGGAGATAAGTTCTTGGTAAAGAGTTGTGTATAACTCCTCGATTTGAATAACTTGCAAAGGCGTAGTAAAAGATGCCGTGCCAACTCGATCTCTGCTGGAAACAGAATGAGCTCGGCTCGTCTGACAGCGGCTGTCATAGTAATTCGAGCCGCCATGTCGCCCGTCCGGCGCGCGCCGCCCGGATCTGTCCGGGTCGCTCCGACGTATCATATCGATAACCGATCCCGGTTAATCTGTTAGCGGGAAAGCTTTATTGATAGAATGAGTGAGTAACGCCGAGTGCCTTGTCAAACTGAGTACTCGTGAGAGTCGAGCTACGGAAGAGGTTTTTGACACTAAAAGGTTAGGTACATGTAAGTAATTAGCCACCTACGCTAATGTGGCTGGTGCCAATCATAATTTATGAATTTGTCTTTTTGTTGCCTCATTTAATGCGAAATAACATATGAGTAAGTGAGAAAGAGTAGAAAATATTGCCGCGATTGATGAATCAGAGAATCAGTTTTCAATATTTATTTCTTACCTTCACGGTCGTTTAGTATTAGCCATTTTCTGAAGATGGTCGTTAAGTATTTAAAAAACCACAACTCAATTTCAACGTGACAGTAATTGTGCACGAAGATAGAATTAACACAAAACTGCTGCATCACGCTGTACATGCTCACGTCAGCATATTTGATTGGCGGATTTGCACGCTCGGGGCAGTCCGAGATCTTCCGTTTCTGGCCGAAGAGAACTATGCACGACTGTACATCATGCTTGGTCATGGGAGATTGATACAACCTTACTTGTAACATTAGGGCGTCAAGATCAAGTGGATCATTAGAGCTACGAATTGATGATGAACGATGAATTCATGATGTTTAAAGTATTAATGATGTACGTACCTAGGTTGAATGTAGCAATAGTCACTTTTGATATTTGAGCTTAATAGGCCTGTGTCCACTACAAATAAATCGGATTGAGTGTAGTTATATAGAGAAAACAAAAAAAAACGATTTTTTTAATTATATAAAACTAAAGATTAAAACATGAAAATTTGAATTTTTATGAAAATAAATTCAGAAAAATTGGGCGTGACTGTGAACACCAATCAGAAAGCATTATTAATATTAGCCATTTAAGGTTTCCAAATTAGTAGTGTTCCTGGGATTTATTTAGGGCTCTATCCCTCCTCTCGTTGGTCGAGTGATCGCAACGCAAGCGCGACTGCTGAGCATGAAGTCATGGGTTCGATTCCCAGGTCGGGCAAAGTGCCATTGTGTTATTCCATCAGGAATTTCTCAGTAGACAGCCACGGAGTCTGGATTTGTGCCTGATTGATGGCAATCGGCTCGCTCCCTATTACATGGGACCTTATCATAACTGGTGAAATGTGGGTGTACTATTAGGTACACCTCTGCCTAACCCTACGGGGATTACAAGCGTTATATTATGTCATGTTATGTGTACAATTGTACATGACGAATGTTACAAAACAATTAAGTAGCAATTTAACGAATTTTTGAATTTATTGAAATAATAGAAAACCCCATCTAAACCTCAACCTAAAACCTCATCTGTGTTTGGGGTACTCATCATTATGACCACGCGATTTCTAGGTTGATCCCATTATAAAAGCTTTACTATGGGATCAGCCCACAGGACGATACCAGTAATAGAGCAGTCAACTGAATACATTGTTTGATATAAAAATAGAAATAAGTATGAACGGCTAATCAGCAAACAACTTCCATAAATACCCCGAGAACACAATCAAATCAATATGATTACTTGAAATGAGGGAAAACGTCCAATTTGCATCAATTTGCAAAGTGGGTGGATTGGCGGTGAGATTTACCTATTACCGAGTTGTGATATAAGATGGGTGGGTAATGGGAGACTGCAGTTCGTCGTCATGGTGTCCACGGTAGCGCTATGCTGCCTCGTCGCTGGGCTGGTGATGGGGCAGGTGTGGGGCGACCCCGTGGTGAGTTGTGGGTGAGGTTGTGGTTGCACACTGATTGAGCTAGATAGTAGAAGATTAAATGTGGTGTTGTTGCCTGTAATGTTGTGTACGAGATCTGAATAATGCGGTTATGTTATGTTGCAGGAGCGGTTTAGTACAGTTCTGTCTGTGGTTACTTACTTATTGATCACTCAAATGGGTGCGGACACCGGCCACTGACACAACACAACTACTACAGATACAGATATCGTCAGATACTTCAACAGTATAGAAGTGTCCGTGTCCTTATGTCCGTACAGGTTTCCCCGACCTTTGGACACAGTTAAACGCGAGTAGTATGACCGGCAGTAACATAATATCAAGTTTCCTAATGCACTCTCTAGTGTCAGGTTCTGTGTTGGAATGTTACCCACCATGTGGACATATTCAATTCAATTATATTTCCCCACAGCCGCTCCAGTCAGACTCACCACACCCTCTAACCTTGGTATCAGACCTGACCTCCCGCCTGGGCGCGCACCCCTCCCGCCTGCAAGACGCCGCTCGTCTCGGTCTGCCCTCCCTGCCCTCCTCTCAGGACCTAGAGGCCATCAAGAAGGTGGCGCAGATCCTCGTGACGCTCGGACAACAGGTACTAGGCTAGGGTACGTCGACCCAATTTATGATGGACTAGCACTTCGCCCGCGACTTCGTCCGCGTGGATTTCGAAAAAACAGCCCATAAGTATTACTCGACTTAGTAGCTTTTTATAGGTGAAAGAATTTTACAAAATCTTACATTTTGTAAAATTCTTTCACCTATAAACACCTAATGAAATTAAATAGGTATCTAAATTAAAACTGCTCTTTAGAATTTTTGAGGTTATTTTCCGGTAGCAAAATAATCTGATTTGCGGGTGATCTAATTCGTGATAAACCGCCCATATAACTGGCCATAGGTAAAATATTCTTTTCTTAGGTAAATGCCAACCAAATAGAATGTTTGTCACTGGGAGTTGTTAATAGTAAACAGGGTAAATTATGGAAAACTGGAGTTGCTTGTACTATATAGGCAGGTCCGTGGATATCATTGGAATTCTTGTGATCCGCGCCAACTGGCCAGCTCCTGGTCCGATATGAGAAAAGTCGCTACAATTAAGTTATCTTTTATTAGAAGCATTGTGCCATTGCACAGGTTAGGTGGGCTTAAATTTCTTAAAAGTACGATAGGCGTTCCGATTTTCAATAGCAGTTCGTAAGGTGGCAGGCCAGATTGATTAAGGGAGTTCCAAAATTCTTGCGGATAGTGGACTGCATCCTCGATTTTACACACTGTATCAATGTACTTGTAGGTTTTGACTTAACCGGGGGGGACTTTTTGTAAAATTAGTTTATTGATGTTTTTGATAATTCACTACCTTGTTGGTCTAGTTGTCGAAAGCACGACTGCTGAGCATGAAGTATTGGGTTCGGTTCCTAGGTTGGGCTAAGTGTCATTGGGTTTTTCCATCGGGAATTTCTCAGTAGCAGCCACGGAACAAAGTCAATGCATCTATTATTATCTATATACATAGTTGCTGCAATCTGTGAACTATCCTATCCAGACTCTCTTTTTAAAATTCCGCAGCGTTAGCGCCCAAGGTTGGAGAAGAAAAAGACCCGTCTCCAACTTTGAGCTTTTGTGGAAAATCGCTAACCATATTTCCAAAAAAGTGGGCTCTCGTGTTAGTACGTAAATTAAAGTTTGAGTTATACTCCATAGGGGCGATGATTTTAGACATGCCTTAATGATGCCCGCACGTGTCCCTTTTTGTGACGACGGAAAGTGTTTGCCGAAAGTCACCAGCAAACATAAAAGTTACACCATCCACGACAGCGTCTGAAATTTTCAAGTCCTTAAGTGTTCGATCCACTGCTTCAACATGAGCTTGACTCATGGTACATTCTTCCCACATTATCTGTGACGTAATCTTGTAACAACTGACCAAGGGGCATGTTCTAATGCGGTTCCTGAATGTTGGATGGCATTTTGCGATTTAATTTTATATTATCTTCTTAACTATTTAACCGATCAACATACTGTAAAGGGCATATCTTATCTCTATGATATCCTTGTAATCATAAAAATATTTTTTTGTATAAAGTTTCATATTTTGTTGTTTAAAAAATCGTCCAAATGTAAGTATGTCGAAAAATACTTTTTTAATTTATAAAAGCTGCTATATCTGCTAAAATATAAAAGATAGAAATATGGTGTCGCGTACTTTTTTGTAGAACTATTTAAAACGAACCAGGTTGCCCTACATTGTTTTCAATTATATACAACGGTTTAGGCAGCGCATGCAAATAACTCTGTTTTGAGAGGTATTTTTTTCCGCCTGGCCCGACAATAATTGTGATAGCTCGGCTAATATGCATGCTATCAATATAATTTATAGCCTATAGCACTCACGAATAATGTAGCTTTCTAACAATGAAACAATTTTTAAAATTGGATCATTATTTCCGGAGATTACCCCCTACATACAAACATACAAACTTACAAACTTTCAAACTTACAAACAAATTTTACCTCTTTATAATATTATTATTATTATTATAGTACCTATATTATAGTATAGATAGCACGTTCAGCAGTTGGTCCCGTGGTTGGTTCTCCTGGTCATGTCAGATCGGCGAGCCATCAGACTATGACAGTGAGGGATGAGAGCGCGCACCTGTTTATGCATACACTTGTGCATGAGTCATAAGACTATTTCATTGTTAGAAAAATCCGTCAATTTACTGATGTAGATACCGCGAGGCTAGTGTATTTTAGTTATTTTCATAGTATTATGTCATATAGTATTTGACAATGGGGACGGGCTGCAGACATTGAATCTATATTTATTCTCTAGATTCTCTCATTTCTTATCTACGTAGACGCGATTCTCTAAGAGAACTGTTTAAAGAAATTGACATCTTGACAGGACCTTGTCAATACATCCTATGAAAACATCATGTACGTTAGAAAAAATCTGCAAAAGAGGTGACAGACACCACTATATTTCTAGAAATAGGGACCAACCGGTTCAGCCAGGTTTCACGCTAGCTAAAGAAGACTCATCTTTCAAGGAGTGCTGTTTAAAATGTTACCATAAAATACCTCCCCACATTCTACAACTTAATCAGACAAAATTTGAATCTTGTATAAAATGTATGTGCGTATCTACATAGTGTGCAATGTAGGTAAGCATATTATAAGTTGGGAGATTAAATTGATGATAAAATTGCTTGGCTCAATGCTGGTCCTGCTCCACAACCATAGGGGCAAACTAATTGATTACCATGTTAAGTTATTGTGGAAGCTGCAGAAGATTGCAAAAATATCCTTGTATTATATAGATTCCTTCTATTAGTATTATATAATTGCATAGCACATGTGTGAGTACTATGTTCTGTAAAGCTACCGTTTGCATTTAGCTAACTTTCTTTGACTGGAATGTGCCCTGGCAGTTGAGAGAATGTCATACTCACTCAAATGTCTTGCTGATGGTGGCGGGTGTGTCGGGTCATTTAGTTCCCTTCAATATGGTTTCCTTGAATGGCACTGATCCATGCGTCATGATCGGTTCAGTGGTTTTGGCGTGAAAAAGTAGCAAACAAACAAACAAACTTACTTTCGCATTTATAATAGGTAATTATAATACTATTTACTACCTATACTACTATCAATTATACTATATACAGTGTGTAAATAGACTCTTCACGAAGCCGTTAACCAAGCATTATGTTCATCAAACTCATTAACTTTAAAAAATTAGTGCTGGGAAACGACTTTTTTTTTGGGCTGAAAAATCACGTTTTACAGTAGGATTCAATGTAACGCACTAAAAACATTGTGCTGATGGATGGATTGAATAGTAAGAGGGTCCTGGAGGTGTTTAAAGTAAAAATCTGACATTAAAAACATGTATTTAAAAAAAAAAACTTGTGAAAAAGTTGGAACTTTGAACCCCAATATCTCCGTAACTAGAAGGTTCCCAGGTATGGTCTAGAACAAAAAAATGATTGCAATGACGGGGAGCACAAGTGCTTTCCGGCTTCGTTAAGAGTCTGTTTACACCCTTTATAAGAAGTAGTGTAGTAATACTTGGCGGCACGGTTGGCGCAGTGGCTGAGCGATTGACTGCTGCGCTGCGTGTCGCGGGTTCGATCCCCGCACGGAACAAATATTTGTATGACCTACAGATGGTTGTTTCGGGTCTGGCTGTTTGTGTATGTGAGTTTAAATGTTTGTGAACGCACCCACGATACAGGAAAAATTCCTAGTGTGGGGCAACGTTTTTTATAAAAAAATAAAAATATATAAATAGTCGTAGTTTAGTATGTATATAGTTGGTATAATATAGTACAGTATATGTATAGTATAGTAAGGAAAGGATATTAATAAAGATAAACGCTTCACGTTTGAGTTTGTCTTACTCCATTCCTCAATAAAAGCCTGTAATAAAGTACTTTTATCCCGAATAAGCCCAAAAACACGCCGTATTTTGTGAAAAGGATAGACAGTTTAGATACATCCAGAGTTACCAGTAACAATAAATCGTAAACAAATAAATTGACAGACATGACAAATAAAGGATTACCGGCGTGTCGGGTCACGCTGTAAATCCCCAGCGCGATAGACAGAACAGATGTGAATTGTAAATGCGTGTACTCGCTAATATAAATATAAGGTATCGGATTCCGAAGTAAAAAAGGGTTCAAATCAAATGCGACCCTTTTGCTATTCATCGGCGACAACGCCTAATTCTTGTGAAAGAGGGTTCCATTGCGAATAATTATTGTATATTTTTTTTAACAGTTCTGTATTGTACCTTTTGTCATTTTGTCCACGTTGCTGATTTTTGGACATATTTCCAACAAAAAAATCTTCACATAATTATTCGCTCCTAAAGCTTTATGTTGTCAAATACAATTTTGTAACTTTCGTAGGTTGCAGCAAAAAAATCAAGCATCTTCTTTTCCACCACCATTGTGTGTGTCGTAACTGGCTCCTGGATTACTCTAACTTCGATGGCGCTCATGTAATGAAAACAAATGAATCCGACTGCCAACTAGTTAGCTGATTATAGCAATGCCCTTTTTTTTCGGATGTGAAATCATCAAATGCCCAATGATCCCGCTCTGGGCGGAGCGAAAGGGAGTGTTACACTTGTACTGACCGTCCTTGCCCTTTGTGTTCCAGGGCCGCGGTATCTCTTTTGAACAGTCCCGCAGCCCTGGCAGGCATCGGCCCTTGCGGGCTCGTCCCTGTTTGCTGACATCTCTTTGAGGCGCACGAAGAACACGAACGCGCCGGTAACATGGCTTGTCGTCATAAGACGGACGGACCGCGAGCTAGCCCATTACTCACCGTCCACAGGTCTGTCGTCTACGTTGGCCAGAAGCCACCTCGTGGCTCCGAACGCCCGGGGCGTCTCTATTATGGCCATGCCCTTGATTAAACCATCATGTTCTATTGTAGAATCCCGTTTATAATGGGCTAAGTAGTTATTATTACGCTGATGATTACTCAGTTGACGGCTATGCTCTGCTTGTTTGTCCAGGTGATACCAGCTATCATAGGCGAGCCAGTCCCTCCCGGGAACTGCGAGTCGGGAGCGAGCGGCGGCGGCGATGTCGACACACCGAACGATCCTGTCAATATCAACGACAGACAGTCTTAATTTATACTATACACTATCTTTATTGTAACAAGTATTTTCCAAGATTGTTGACAAGACGAAGAGCTCGCTTTGGTTTAGCCAGCGCTCTGAACATAGACAACTCCTTAATTGTCCGAAAGACCAAAAACTCCAAATAGGTACTCTCTGACGTGCTAATGCATTTCAATAACATTTTCGATACTTTTTTCGGTTGGATTCGATTTTCTGTTGGATACCTTTGTACCTTCCGTTGTACCATCAGATTTTCCTCCTCTTCAATATAACAAAAACAGGCAAGCTAATACTTTTGCGACGGCAAAGGATTCATTCAGGACCCATTTTAGTTTTTTGTTTATTATCTTTGAAGGTTATCAATCTAGAAAAAACTGGTGTTGGTTAATTCGTGTAGTATTCGGGTTTTTGTTGTTATATTGTAAATATTAGCAGCTTCCGTATGTACATGTAAGTTTTAGTCAAGGTTAATAAATATTTGCAACAATCAGAGTTATTTAAATGTATGTGTGTGTGTGGGAGGAGATAGAGATGAGTAATGTTAGTGGAGGATGAAATATGTCCGGTATCTGCGTGATGTATGGCGGCCGCGTCACCGATAACATACTACTATTAATGTTTTTTTTTATGTTTCAATAATATATTTGGTACATGCTTCCTGTTTCGAAGCTGTGTAACTAAAGACCCACAGTTTGTATAATATTTCACAAAAAATAATTAATAGGCCTCGTTCGTCCAGTGGTCGCAATCGTGACTGCTGAGCATGAGGTCCTGGGTTCAATTTCCGAGCTAATTCTCGGGCACATTGTTATATCCATCAGGAATTTCTCAGTAGCAGCCACGGAGTCTGGTTTTGTGCCCGGTTGATGGTAATAAACTAGCCCCCTTTTGCATGGAACTAAAACAACGCTGGCGAAACGTGGGTGTACTATTGGGTTCACCTCTGCCTAACCCTTCGCGGATTACAGGCGTGACGTTATGCGCCGTAGAATGTCACGAGTAATACATAACTAGTCTCGTCCAGACGGCCTGGGTGATGAGGTGTGCAGCTCACACACACGTACAGACCTAGGATACGTACTTGTAAAGCGTCCCAATCTTTGTGTTCGTACAATACAGCATTTTAAATCATGCTGCATGTAACTAATGCTGAATGTAGATTAAATGATTTGGGTAGCCCAGAAAGAGCAGGAAAACGAGAATAATAAAATTTCTTGAATAATATAGACATTAAAAGTCGAAGACTTATGTGATCAGACAAGGTCAAACCATCGTCAGTTCTAACATTTTATAGCATTTTATAATGACAGTTTAAAACTAATGTTCTTACGATAAGTTATACACGAATTTGCATAATGAGGCTTGGAATTGTGTGTTGATGTCAATGCGACGTCATCGTGATGAATTTGATTACATATAATCCGTTCATTCATGTGGTAATTAGTTTTAATTGATAGGTTTCTCTGTTCATAGGTACATATCTACATAATTCGTAGGTTTGTACGTGACGTCATTATATCCTGGGCCAGTGTTCAAACTAATGGCTCACTCACAAGTGGTTGCTAATTATTTTGTCTTTGACTATGACTTGCTAAATCACGGCCATAAACCATAGTAATTAGTCATTCAGTTCCGCAATATGAATGTCGAGCCCACGATGTGGGGGCCGGTATGCTATAGTGCTATGTATTTTGACATCAATCTCAGAAAATGCATAAAAATAATCAAACATTGACAAAACCTTTTAACAAATTCTCGTTAAATACATAACTCAGTTCAAACGAATGTCAAAGTTGAGTTTAGTTCAGTCTGACTTGCTGTCGAGTTTGTTCAACTCTGAGTAGGGCTCCTTGACCTGGTTCCAGTGTGGCCGCCGTATGACCACCACCACCGGCTCAGAACCAGTCGGCACCACTCGGAAGTGCTCGGCACGATTCAGCTCTCTTATATAATAACTGAAGGTGAACTCTGGTCTCTTTCAAGGTTTTAATTAAGTAATATGTAAATAATTGTTGGTTTCCGAGTGGGTGATGCACTAAGTGGGCATAACCATTGAAAATTGAATGTTTTGGCAGCAGATTAAAAATATGACAGCATCGATGGTTTCGTGGTCGCAAACGTTACTACTAAGCGTGCTCCTGGGTTCGATTCTCGCATCCGGTAAAATGATATTCGGTCTTAATAACCCGGAGTCTAGATTAGTTTCCCATTGATGGCAATAGGCTCGCCCCCGATGGCATGGAGCTTAAACATAACTAACGACATTTGGGTGTACTAAAGGGTACCTTCAACTGAGCTCTGCCTAACCTTTCGGGGAATTTCTCCAATAATTCTTCAAATCGCACTCGGACCCTCTTCACTGAGGATTACGACATGGGAGACCTCGCAGGTAAATAAATAATAGTATCAATAACCATGCAACCTTGTCACTCGTACCTCTGCCTACATCCTTTAATGCCTTTTAAAGGATATTAAAGTACATTAAAATAAACAAAAAAAATGGAAAACCGTCTCATGAGATCCCAAACTGCTGACTGAACTTAAGTCACCGATAATGTCATTAATGACTTAATTCTTTTTCACGAAAGATACTAAAAAAAGTACTTTTGGAGCATAAGTACGTTCCATAAACCCATTGTATACCGTCAAAAGTAGATTCTGCTAGTACTGCCACTGAGTTCCGCACCGGCACCGGTTTATGATGTTAATTAGAATTGCGCGGTCATTTTAATTGCAATCTAAGATATCGTGGCTTGGCAAATTGAAATGGAGATTATCCGGTGAAGGTTGAAGAGACGATGCAGCTGCAGATTAGCTTATAATAACGTAATGCTCTAAAACTATGCGGTTTTGAATGTGTTTATCTGTTAGGTATCTAAACGAACTTATTGACATTTCATTCGCTAGTTTTAATGTCAATGCCAAAAACAACAACAAATTCCTATCAAAATATCTAGAATTTTTAGAGCTGGCTGGTACTGACTCCCACCGACTTAGACAGATCCGATCGTACGTTCGTTGCAGTAGCAGTCCATGCAGCTATCAATCTCGCTGGCTGGCGTATTTCCTACCAGTGGGATTTGACATGAGTAGAGCTTGTGCCGTCGAGAACTAACGGAGAGAAACAAAAAGTGGTTAGATTGGGGCTTCCTCCCTTTATAAAAGCGATTTTTTATTTTCTTTGCGGTCTTTACTTTTTGCCTGAACGTCATAATTCGTCGTTTTCTGCTATCAAACTGGTGAATAGGTACTCTCATATCTAAATATGAGATATCATAATAATAGCCTAGACAAGAGTAAGTACTTTTTATCCCTGAAAGTTGGATCCTTATCAGTGAAACAGACCACAAAGCTCAATAAACTAGAACACTACAAGTACAATAAGTTCTGCAAATGTTTATTGTGACGTCAGCCCGAGCGTGTCACGTTATCGCGTGCCACTAGCAGCCCACCGCAGCCTCGCCCACGCAGGCGTGTTCCATCTGATGTGTGGGGGTGATGCCACCGGCCTGTCTGCCGGCCTGCATGCCATGCTGTAGTACTGCCGCTACATGCCATGTCACATGCCACTCGTTACTTATAGCCGGAGCCTAATTATGTTTGGGAATTGTGGTGAAATATTATTAAACTTTCAAATACACGGCTTGCTGAATAATTTACGTGAACAGCTTACCTACTTTCATAATTCGAGCGTCTTTTTTAGCTAAGCAGGTATTTTGACTGTCCATTTTGTTTTAGCATTACCTACCTAACTAATTACCTAAGTACCTACATTCGAAAAGTAGAAATATTAATACATTAACAATCCAATCCTAACAACATCAAGGTTTACATAAAACTCTTTAATAATCATAATACCAAAAACACACGAGCCTTAAAGAATACTCAAGGCTTATGAAACTCTAATAAAACAGTTTTAAAGTTACACACAGTCAAGCCCAAATTAAAAGCTTACAGCGCCATCTGTAACGTTATTTAATTATTTGGAACTTTTCGGGTTATATTCCAATAATCTTCCTACTAGATGGCGCTGATCTCACACAATTAGTTCATAAAGTGCTACATAGATGACGCTACTAGTTGCATGTTGCCGATCCTGGTGCGTCGTGTAAAGTGATACAGCCATCTGAAGGTGGCGTGGTAGATGAGCTCCGAGTAGCTGAGGATCGACACGCCAGTCACCACCATCCATTGCGTGCTTAGCTTTACTGTAACGTAAGAGTTCACATCAAAGATTAGATAAGACCAATCTGTAAAGGTGAGGGGAAATGGTTATTCATACTTTATTAGGTTAAACTAACTATATACATTGATAATTAAAAACTATTAAACTAAAATAGATAAACTAACAACAAACTATAAAAGGGCATCGAAAAACTCCTCCTCAACGCTGTCAGATGGTAATGTGCCCAAGAGACTGGCGGCGTTGCCACGTTGTATGGCAACACTTAGCCTCTGGCCAAAGTAAAAGCCAGCCCTTGGGTAACGGGAAGCGTCAACTAGGCGTTTCGAAATTTCCTTAAATAGGCTATGAGCACTCGGACCCCACGGCCCTAGAGTTTCAACCCCAAACGGCTCGAAAATATAGTTACCACACAGGTTTCTATATTTACGCCGCTTGAGGTTCTCTGCAGCCGCAGCGGCAGTACCAGCACAGCACGATGAGCTTGGGGAAATTATGTGTTTATTAAGACACCAGTTTGAGTTGTTTTCAAATGGTATTATTTAGAGCGATGTCTTATTCGGTTTCTAAAATAAATGTAGTTACGTTACTCCGTATAACATCAGCTATCTGCCAGTAAAAGACGCGTCAAAATTGGTGCTTATGAGATTAACCGGAACAAACAGACAAAAATTAAAAAAATATATATAAGTAGGTAAGTATCCGTTATATTAATATTCAAACAAACACTTCAATTTTATTTAATAGTTTAGATTAATAACTTTTTTTATATTGCTCTTGGCTAACTCTTTAATTTAGTGTATTTCTACTCATTAGAAGCAGATGTGTCGTATCTGGAAGAACAACACAACAGACAAGTTGTAAAAGAAAGTTCCAGACTTGGAACACTGTGTTACAACTTGTCTGTTACTACGCGATTATCTACGTATATTCTTTAGATAGGTATAAAAAATGAGTCCTTATTTCCATTGATCACGGCATTATGCGTGAACGCCTGGACTGATTTCGCTAATTCTTTTTTTTTGTGTTTTTTATTGTCAAGAGAAGGTTCGAAAGAAAAAAACGTGTGCAATTCACACGTGGTAGAAGTGAAACCTTCAAAAATGTTGGCTTCAAGATAAACACTGTATAATGCTTCCTATCTCATTTTCTCCCACGTTAAATCTTATGAGGAGCTCGTGGCTAAACAATAACAGCCGCTCGGGTCGATCTTTAGGTTAAGCCGTGCTTGCCTAGGTTGGTCTGTGGATGGGTGACCACCCATTACATACCGAGTGTCCTCCGTGCCTCGGAAAGCACGTTAAGCCGTTGGTCCCGGCTGTCATTTGAAGATCTTTGACAGTCGTTAAAGTAGTCAGTGGCCCAAAAAGTCTGACAACCAGTCTTACCAAGGGGTATCGTATTTCCCAGTAGTAACTGGGTTGTGGAGGTCAGATAGGCAGTCGCTCCATGTAAAATACTGGTATTCAGCTGCATCCGGTTAGACTGGAAGCCGACCCCAACATAGTTGGGAAAAGGCTAGGCAGATGTTAAATCTTATGAATTTATGTCTGTATCTTTTTACTGTCGCTTTTTCGTTTCATCGACTTTCAAATCACAACGATGCTAAAGAAGTTTTCACTTCAAAAATTAGAAAATCGAAATAATGTTGCGGGTGCTTGCCCTAATCACACTGAATAGTAGTGCCAGAATGTCACAAGCACTTATGTCAATGGCGCTCCGTGCAAAACTTCACCAATCACAAACTAGGTCTGTAAATAATGCATTAGTAAGAGACGTCATGGACGATATACATAAAACAAACGTACAGAATATTTCCGAGCCGCGCGCTAAAGACTCAACCTTGAACCACTCCTGGTGGTCAATGCTGTAGAACAGTCGGATGGTCGTCGAATTCACCGACGTTAGGTTTGCCCTGGAAAGGAGAAAGTATCTATAATTCATATTTTTTTTAATCAAAACATTTCAGACGAGCTTCTTTTCGAAAACGTAAGCGGCAACCCAGGTGCGGTTACAATAACGGAATAACTTATCATGTCATCGCCGGAGAAAAAAAAAAAATCCTGGAGTTTCATTATTGGCAGTCTGTTATGCAAATTAGGGAACAATAACGAAATGAGTTCACAACAGCACAACTACATAATATACTGTTAACGACAGCTCACTGCTGCAAATTACGTATTATTGTAGCTGTACACCACGTCCATACTGACTGATACTTACGAGAGAAAATTCCGAAAGGTGGGCGACTTGTTGCGGTAGAAGGAATAGGACACGGCGGCAGAGAACAGCTGGCGCCGGCACTTCACGAGGCAGTCGGGGCAGTCCAGAGCATCCTGCAGCTCCTGACTCAAGGCGGGGTCGGCGTCGCGGCCCGGGTACACGTACATGAACTTCTCTGTAGAACATTTACGTTTGTCAAGACAAAGGCAAAAGGTGACAAAAATTGACAAGTGGCTAACAGTTTCGAACCGTGTCGTTCTAAAACGACCTTCCAAAGGATTGACAGAAGATTATCGATACCCCATACCAGTCTCATTCATTTATGTATAGTGGCGCGTGCGGGTCGCATTAAGCCGCCCAACACTAGACCGATAGTTACCTCTATGCTTGTTGAGACAACCGAGCTCGTTGAGCGTACACGTCGGCACCAGCGTGGGGACGAACTGCGGCTGCAGAGAGTAGGGCACGCAGCCGCACAGCGCCTCTGCGGTATCGCGCCGGCACTGCGCCAGGCAGTGTGACATGCCGGCGCCGTGCAGCCGGCAGCCGCGCTGTGCAACAAACAACACATGGTATGGCAACATGGAAGTGTGTAATGTAACAAAAATCATCAAATATAAAACCTAAAAAATATATATATGTCGCATCCAGGTATCTAGGACCCGGGCCAAGGCGTAGTAAGTTACATATATAGTATCAGATGTTGTGGGCTCAGAATGGGATACGGGTAAACTAGAGAAATATCTCCTTTAACTTGTACGCAGTTCATTGTTACAAAGTCAATTACTAACGCTACTGTACTAACTAAATACTCTGATCTTAAAAAGAGACACAGAG